>VYZX01009735.1:11433-41363 GCA_013401335.1 Brachypteracias leptosomus | reverse complement strand
ACTCCATGTGAACAAGAACATGTGGGGTTGTTTTACCCTGCATTCATTGTCTTTTAAAGATAATGCAAGTTTTGATGGTGCCTTTATGTGCCATCGTTCTCTTTATAAAGTGAAAAATGCTTTCATGTTTCTGATAGGGAAACGATAATTTGCAATCTTGAAGAGATTGTCACATAAAGGAGATTGTACTTGAACTGCATATGCTGCACAGATGAGGTAATGTCTGTGCTGCATACTTGAGATCAACCTGGTTGAAGCACAGAATACCATTTTAATGATGAATTAAAAAAACAAAGGGCAGTGTGTGAACATATTACTTTGGGCAAAAAGGTAAAATCCTTCTCTAAGAAGGTTAAACATGGGAGAAAACCACTATGCTGCAGAAATGAACTGAGAATTAATGCATTGTCAGGGGGAGTTTGGAGGAAAAAAGTGTCTTCCCAACTTGACACATGACTTAATGCCTGAAGAAATGTAGTGGAGGTGTAGAGGGGAAATAGATAAAAATAATTCCAGTTTCCCCTTACCATCAGACTTCCAGGTGTTACGTGTTTTCTTTGTCTCTCGAGTCTAATAAAAGACTTGTGGGAGTCAATGAAAATATTTTTGTCTCTGTATTCTATTTTTCCCCAATAATAGAAGTTTTGAGAAAAAAAAATGAAACACCACGGTAGCCCGGAAGGTATTTCTTTAGATGATGTAGATTGCAAACTATTTCCTTTCAGGACAAGCAGTATAGTCCTAGAACATAGTTCAGCTTTTAAGCCAATTTTGATCTATTTCACAAAGCTAAGGCTTTAAGAAATATAATTGCCAGAAGGTTTCAAAATCTACTTAGTATTGCACGTGATAAGCTACGTTGAAACATGCCCTTTAAAAAATAATTTAGATATGATCAGTTCATATACTACCTGAAATAAACTGCCTTATATACAAAGTGGGGGGAGAGCATGTTTCATAAATTACTGCACGAAGCTTTAGAAATGTGGCGCAGAATTGAATATCTGTATAATTTTTAGAAATTGCTGAGACTTTTTAGCCTCATGATTGAGAGCTTTTACATTTTCCAGATGTTAGGAATTTCAGTCTGTTGTGCAAAGGAACTTTTTTCTTTGATTATATATATTTCTTTTAAACTGAAATCATAAGCTGTTTCACTAACATGCTCCATTTATCACAATGGTCTGAAGAGTGCAGCTTCAAAAATAGCTTTTGTTTAACTACAGAAGTGGAAAGGAAAGCTGAGAGGTAGTTTTATTAATTGAAGAAGGCTAATCTTGTACAGTGAACTTCTTGTGCAGATAATCAGAAATCTGAGCAAAACCTTAATTGTCTGCTGATGTGCGATTTCAACTAGTTACAACGAAATACATTTATATGAACGGGATGAAGGATTATATTGATATGAAAAGTCCTTATTTACATGTTTAGAATGATAGAATATAATTATTGATAAGCAAGTAAGTGGAGGGAGGTATTATTCCTGGGTTTGTTTCATAGTACATTTTAGAATACGGGTTAGTCTCCTTGTGTTTCCAAAGCCCAACACCATCAGCAACACAGCTGCCATGATGTGTTTCATTTTAGCCAGCAAGTGAAGGCACCATCCCACTTGTTGTGTGCAGGGGATTTCCCAGACAGAAATTCTACTGTGCACTGCATGTGCAATGAGTCTGAAGCTTCCGGGAAGTGTTGGATTTACTGTAAATGTGCAATAAATTTGGCATTTGGGGAGTGTTTTGGCCTTATTGTGAATGTGTGAATCAGCCATGCAGTCTATTAATGGTGAATATGAGGCTTCCAGGCAGTGTCTGACTTACGATGTGTGAAAGAGCGGTTAGAATCACAGGTTGGCTTGGGTTGGAAGGGATCTTTGAGGACCATTTAGTCAAACCCCTCCCTGCCATGGGCCATGGGCAGGGACACTTTCCATTAGACCAGCTTGCTCAGAGCTCCATCCAACCTGGTCTTGAACACTTCCAGGCATGGCGCATCTTCTTCAGTGCCTTGTCACTCTCATTGTAAAAAATGTCTTCCTTGTATCTATCTAAATATACCCCCTTTTAGCTTAAAGCCATTGCCAATTGTGCTATCACAGTTGACCTGGACAAGAACTTCAGAAACACATTACATTTCCGAATGACAAGTAGCTGGAATCGGGGACCTATCTGGGGAGACCTGGGCTGGGGCAGTTCCGTGCAGGTTGTTGCAGAGCAGGTCAGTGCCTTCTGCCAACTGTGGAGACTTCAGGCTTTATCTTAAGTTTGTTGTTCCTTAAAGTGAAAACTGAGGAGTACTAAACTCCTGCAGAGAGATCAGAGGACTGTATAAGGACATAACAAGTGTATATTTTTTTTCTTTATGGCTTTGCCGTATCTTCCCTTAAGCTGTGTATGAGACAGTGATGGAGTGGAGAATGTGGCACTTCCAGAGAGGCAGCATTTGGGGGAAACACCTCTGGGTGTGAGTCCAGACTGGCTCTCCTTATGAAAGCAAAGTGTGCTGCCATCTTACCATACATGTACTTTGCCTGTTTTAATAAATCAGCTGGAAAATGGATTTTTTTCTTTTTTAATCTCATTGGGAATCATTTTGCTGCCTAGTCTTGAGCCTGGAAGCTACTTTTAATTTTGAGTTCCGTCTTGATGAGATGATAACCTAAAATGGCACAGAAGGACCTGATGCAGCGCGTTCTCATTCAGAGACTCTGTTTTACAGTTGAGCCTATTGATAGGAAAAGGAAGCTTGAAAAGAAATTTTTAACTATATAGATCTAAAGATGTTCACTTTTCTGCACATGTATATTTATAGTTTTGAAGATTACACTACAACTTGTATGCCAAAGAAATACTTGGATCCCATGCAGTCCTCCAATGGGTTATACCTTTCTAGAATCTCACTGTGTATGTAAAAATACACATATCACATAATGAGCATCTCAGAGAAGAAGCTAGGGAGAGTTGCCTGGCAGAGGACAGGAGGGGATTTGAGGATGGACTCCTAACAAAACACTGAGGAAGATTGGCACTATTTACAACATTAAAGCCCCCCCAAAAAGCAAGAGAGCAGAAGGAATGTCACCACTTCAGGAAATATGCATTGGCAGCTAATACTGTTGCTACAGGTGGATGTTTGGGCACAATAGTTGGTACCTGTCCCAGGATCAGCACAACTGGTGCTTCTGCCCTACAAACAGCTGGTTATGGGTGGTGAAATTGCTTCCTTAAAATCAAGTCAGGCCACTACCATCCTTTTTGTTTTCTCTTACTGTTTCTCTCTAGAATGACTGTGACTTCCAGAGGCATCTTTAATAATGCTTCCTTGGCATGTACACCAAAGGTATCTCTTATTTTTTCACTTTGTTTCCAGAACAGCTGCCTATTCCTTTCTGTTTGCAGGTCCCACCCGCTCCCCAAGGAAGTGACAGCAAGCTGTGAGCTTCTGGAGTCAAGAATCAGTCCCTTAATTACCATAAAAAGTAATAAATAAATAAATCGGTCTCTGTGAACTTTGGCATATTTTTCTAATTGATGTGAATGAGATGAAAGGGATAGCTGACTTCTGTGACCTCTGCAGGTTAATTGTGTATCATGTGTTCTGTGAATAAAGGGGTGTGCCATAGCTGCAGAAATGGGAATTGACACCATTCTCTTTAACAACATCCATTGGTGTGTGTCATCCAAATACATTAACAGCTGTCACCCTTCATTTCTCTTCTGCTCACATTCCCCATCATTCATGCGCATCATGCAACTTGCTGAGTTAAAAAGTTTGAAGCTTAGAATTGTTGAGGCTCTTGTTCCGAGTTGTTTTCATAAACATAAGTATTAATCTGCTGATTCTCTTTCTATCTTTACCAGAGCAAGACAGCAGAACACTTGGGCAGGTTCTTCCATGGAAACTGTAGGAGGAGGATTGACATAGGTCTACATTACAGATAAGATACTTACCAAAGGAATACGTTCTTCAGTGGTGCAAACTGCTATGGACATTGTTAGGACTGCCATCTGCTCTCAAAATTTAGGGTTTTTTTCCCCTCAATAAAATTCTTCTGAGTTGATTTTGTGGTATTTCTTTGTCAATCAAAAACTGAGTAGTATTGAAAAGGCTTTGAGCAAAACTGGTTTTATAATATACATTTGCGAAAGATTATTCCCATGTTTTCATTTCATTAAAGCTTTTGTGTCTGGCTGTAAACCAAGCTTCTGCCATGTCTTACTCCTCATGGAAGGCTTTGGAGCAATCCAAGCTGAAGTTCATCATCTTACTACATTGCTTCAGTCAATTCAAAGTTGAAATGCTATGCTTGTGTTTTAAATTATGTATTTAAGCCTCTTTCTTCTGGAGAAGAAGGTCTAATGCATGCAGTATGAGCTTGCTTTCACCTCCCTTGGCTAGAATGGAGAGCTATCCTGCTGCATAGAGAAGCTATATAGTACAAATTACAGTGTAGGAAAGCCAGCACATACTGTGGGTGTGCTGGAGCTCAATTTGTCCTCCTCTCATCTGGTCTGTGGGAATTTGAGGGTTGAAGGGATGTTTGAGCTGGCTGTTAACTACTTTGGGAGTGTTAGACAAGTGGGACCGAAGATACTGTTCAGGAGAAGGTTTGTCCTAACATTTGTCTTGCTAATTAATTATATTTATTATAGTTATACTCAGTAACCTTTTGGTGGGAAGTTTGACCTTCCTTTTACAGCTGCAAAAAACTGTAAAGCTTTTAGTGTAGGTACAGTCATACTTCTTATGCTTGTATGAAGCAGAATGTACTTCAGTAAGCATCCTAAATAATATTAGAATATAGGTTAACAACATAAGTACTTTTGCCATGATATATCCATGGTAAGAAATGCAGGAAATACAAGTTTATGCTGGCACAGTTAAAACAGCAACACCTTTTAGTTTCACAGGGACTGAATTGTGTGAGTCACTGATGATGAAAAGGTTATGCTTGAAGAACCTGGTTCAATAACTATTGTATTTAGATGGAACCTTTTCTGGGCTTTGGATCAAATTTTAATTTCTAACTTAAGGTATTTGGAAGGTAGAAGGTGTTTCAAATGCCTCTGGATTTTTTTTTTTGATGTGTTGAATGTGTTCCAAAGTGAATAATGGTTCAAAGGAATGGCTTGTGCTTGACAGAGTGAACTTTAGAAATAGTACAACTTACTTTTTACCACTAAATCGTTGCTATAGAAAAGTCGTAGTTAAAGCCAAATCTGAATGTGACTGTAGGGAGGACAATGTGAGGGAAGCAGGCGAGACCATTTCCTATTACAGTGATTAAAAACCAGAGCAGTGTACTCTGGGCTGTGAATGAGTTTGGAAAGGTAACGTTTCAAATTGTGGAATAAGCAAGAAGGGAATAAAGCACTTATTGTGAGCAGCTTGCTTAAACACAACATTAAGCTACATGGGAGGTCTGTTTAAAATCACTTTGTTTAGCAAAAAAACCAACAATTAGTATTAGAAACAGTTTGCCTGTTAACATTAAAAACTAATTTCCTGGCTGTGACTTCATGGCAATATCTGTATTATATGAAAGACCTAAACCCAAACATTGGCCAAAAAAATCTAGAAAATATTCAGAAGTATATTTGCATGTGATCCCTGGCTGGTTTCCTTGAATTATCTGAACTTTTCCACCTTTCATTTTCAGGGAAAGCTGTGAAATATAGCCCTCCGGTTGTGTCTGGCTGTGAAATCACATTTTCTAGGTGCTGACAAGTCCTGTAACTGTGCAGACTCTCTTCTTTAGTTTCCTTGTAATGAGAGAACGTATGTTTGGAAACATCATAACAGGTTAAGCACCTTAGCTTTCCTTCTGATCACTCCCTCCTCCCAGGCATCTCAGCTGCTTTGCCCTAGACCACAGCCCCTGTCTTGCCTTGGGCTGTGCCTGCCCCACTGCTCAGCCAGGGCAGTTCTCTCTGAGCAGGGTTTCAGCAGGGTTCCCATTCCACTCACAGCTTGTGCACCAACTCATTTACTCCCTGACTTGAGTTACTATGATCTTATTATGTCCCAGCTGCATTCTTTACACTGGCTGCCTATAAAGCACAGATTAATTTAAACTGGTAGTTTTGGTTTTTAAAGCACTTAACAGCAATAAAGCTTGGCTACGTTCGAAGATCTTCAACCTTCACCTTCTGGGCATATGTGGCTGTCCACAGTTCACTGTGTAATGTTTCCCACCCTCTTGCTCTGAATTGAGATGTATACTCATCTTTAATAGGTGCAACCTGCTTTGTTTCTTAGCTTTCTGAAAAAGCTTCTTTTTATTTTTAGTGTGTAATGGAATTTGACTACTAACAACAGCTCTGTACCTTCTTTGAAGCCATGTTTGACAGGAATTCAACAACTGCTGTTTTAGTAATCTTGCTAATAAAGGTGCAGTCGCTCTGTGGTAATGCAGGACCCTGTGCCTTTGGAGGGCTGGATAATGAGCCTTGCTCACTAGCACAGGAATGTGGCACAACAGTTCTTTGGACGTTTGCAAGTACAGAAACTCATTTTGGGAGAGCATTTTGCTTTTAAAATGTTTGCATTCTAATCTTCCAGAATAGCCACATGTTCAACGCATGAGCCTGCAGCTACAATATATACATGTCAGACTGGGTGACTTCTAGTACCTCAGCTGTTACCTGGACTTGCACTGCAGCAGTGGTTGCATCTAATGGACTGGTGAGACAGCTGATGCACCTTCCCCAGGAAGGTCAGTTAGAGCTCTGTTAATAATCTAAAGGCTGGACTGAGGGTCCTAACCTAGCCCCCTATGCTTGAGAAGGAAGAGGCTGCTTCACAGTGGACCTCAAGAGCATGACAGTCTTTTCACATCCACCTTCTTTTTCTCCTGTTTCTCTATGGATTAGTCCTCCTTTCCCCTTGCCCAAATGTACCTGTGAAAACAATTTTCTGTTTTAGACAGACAACTTAGTCCTCTGAATGAAGCCAAAGAGTGTGTTTGTGGGGAGTGTGTCTGATGAAAAGATTGGGTTAAGAGGGTGGTAGATCAGCAGGCTACATTAATGCACGAGGAAATGCTTCTGGGTCTGACAGAAGAAAACCCCATCCAAATAAAGTGTTTCCACAGACTGGTCTGTGTCACAGGAACAGCTTATTTTGATGATGAAAATGTTCCACATGGCCATCCTCCTATGCGGTCTTTTCTGTATTAACATACTACCATATGACGTAAACCCAGCAGTTTAATTTTGTTCTGCATGGTTATCTCCTTGAAGCTTTTATTGCATTGCTTTTAAAGATGGTGTGCTTTTTTAATGGGGTGCTATCATTCTGTTCTCTGTGCTGATCAGTTCTCCCCTCTACTTTGCTCTACTCCTAACCTTCCACCATAGCACCTTCCGTATTATTTCAGGTGAGAAGGGGACTATTATAAAATGCTTTTATGGCATTGTCAACATGGTATTTTCTGCCTCTCTTTCTGCATCATAATCTTTACAGTATGAGATTTTTCTCTGCTCAAGAGAAATCCACATGGGACTGTCCTCCCTGACCCTAGAGCAGCTGCAGTTAATGCCAAACCCAGGAACATGCAGCAGACACCTCCTGCTCAGGGATCTTGTAGAGTATGTTCTACTCTCTGTATTTTGTTCTCTGTATTCAGTAGCTTCTCTGTTTCTCATTCTCAGCTTTATTCCTCTACTGGCCTCAGTACTGTCTCTGCCTTGCTGCTTCAAAAAATGTTGTTTTTGGTTTATGCTCTTCCCTTGTTACTGGAATCTGTGGTGTGAGTTTCTCCCTAGAAGTAAATCAATCACTTCTCTTATCAGATTAGTCTTTATTGATTAAGTCCTCTATCAAGGAAGCTAGGTGCTCATCTGCTCAGTGGCTTGGTATGTGTCCCAGATGCCACCACTTGTGGAGGCCAGTGCAGGCAGGCAGCTGTGTAAC
The DNA here is from genome assembly GCA_013401335.1 of Brachypteracias leptosomus. Classification (NCBI taxonomy): domain Eukaryota; kingdom Metazoa; phylum Chordata; class Aves; order Coraciiformes; family Brachypteraciidae; genus Brachypteracias; species Brachypteracias leptosomus. Next base: position 33,449 of record VYZX01009735.1, on the reverse strand, counting down.
AGTATTGAAGCAGTCATCTGCCTTCCCCGTGTTTGTCCCTTGCTGCCAAGTTTTGGGTGGAGAAGCATGTCTGTGCATCTGTCCCCACTCAATCTTCCCTTGTGCCTTTTTTTTTTGACCTTTCCTCTTCATAAATGGAGTCACTGGAGGACTGAACTGGGTGGCTTTATCCACTTCGTCCTGCAACTTGGTGGCAAACTGGACAGTTATAAGTCTACCTGTCAATGGAGGGGGCAGGAACAGAGGTATACAAATGCAGACAATAAGTCACATGTGCATTTTCCTGAAGCGTGGTTGTGGGATGTGTCTGATGAGGAGACTGGTGTGGGAGATCAGCAGGCTACACAATGCGTAAGAAAATGTTTAGAAAACATTTAAAGAACAGGGGGAGACCATCTATTTTCTTCTAGTTGCTAACGTTCTGGGAGCTGCACCTGCCAGTTATCCCAGGAGCCTTGTCAGCCCCTGACACCCCTGGGTTGCCTCAGAGAGCAGGGAGCTCCATTTCAGTTTTGTTAGGCTAGTGGCTGACCGGGGAAGAAACATGAAGATACAGTATTTTGTAAGGACATTGCTTAAATCCAGTGTGCAATTTCAAACACCACAATTCCTCAAGTAACATCCGGTTGTGCAGAAAGCACGTTTTCCTCCCTTCAGACTGTGGCCTCCAAAAGCACCATTGAAAATCTAGGTCCAGTTGTAAGGCTACAAAAGTATACTCAGCTTTTCCCCCTCCAACAGGTTCAGTGCCATCCCACTCTTCTGTACCCTGGGGTGAAAGACAAGACCACCCCAGTGCAGAGATGCTGCAGCTTGTGGCATATGAAACATAACTTGGAAACTTCTCTGCTCTAGAGAGCTTTACAATGTAATCAGATGAAGCACTATCGTTTTTCCTTCCACACTAAGCTTTGCTATGCCTGAAGCAGAAGATCAGCATTAACTGCTAGCATGCTTATCATCATGCTTAACTAAAAGCAGATTCTTTCCATTGTACCCTATAAAGAGATGATTGTAATTGCACATTAGTTTGACATCCTAACAGCTTCCCACCCCAAATACAAAGTCTTTGGTGCAGCTGATGTACAAATAAATTAAGAATGACGACTGAACTAAGTGGCAATACTTGAGTAGAGCCCTTCAAGGCAAAAAATATTTTGGTTTTGTTATACAGTTACACAGTGCAAATGAAGACAGGGCCCTGACTCATAGTGTAAAGTTCAATTTAGCATTATGTGCCTGGTTAAAGTAGGCACTAATTAATCAGACCTACTTGGGTAGAAAGCATTTTTATGCATCACTTGAATCCAAGCTGCTAGGATAAGCAGACACATCTTGGGAACATGGGACTTGCTCTTAATCAGAATCAAACACGACCCTGTTATCCTCAGGAGGTGGAAGGCAAACTAAAATTGCTGGCAGCCCAGTAACTGCAGCTAGCCCTTGCATCTGCCTCGGTATGCCAAACATGCTGCAGACTTGGGACATTCTTACAACAAAATATTTTTATGCATTCACTTAAAAATGTATCAAACAGAAAAGAGAGTGCTCCGGCCTTGGGCTTCCTACACAGAGGTGAGGTGAAATAGCAGAAATAAAGAAAGGTGATCAGTTAAATTATTTTCTGGGCTAGTAAGCAAGTGCCAAGCTTCTTCAAAACATAAGGTTCTCACAAATGCCATTTATTCCAAGAGGATACACATTGCTAAATAAAATGAGTCACTATGAATGAATCAGATTGAGTGGGAACAAAGTAGGAGCTCTTTATAAACTCAAGGCATATTGGGCAATAACTAAAATGCCTGCAAATATTCAGAGCATTAGGTAAGAATAAATTTATGCCAGCTCGCAAAGAAGTATTTTTGGTATCCTAATATTTATGATCAAGTAATTATTTTATATCATATCACTGATGGAGATGAGACTGTGAAAAGGGAATATCATTAGGAAAGTTAAGATGATGATATTGTTTACTTTGGGAAAAGAGAAAAGCAGTTAGCACTTTACTGTAGTTACAGCAACAACTCCAGCTAAGCAGTAGCTGCGTGCTCATTTTGAAACTGCATTCTGTTCAAACAGCAATTACTACTTTTTTTTTTTTATTAGATGGTAAATGGATGGCTAGGAAACTCTCAAAGTAGAAGTCTGTAAATCCATTTATAAAATGTGACTGACAATCAAGAAGCACCATTTTAACAAATGATTTTTTTTAAAATTAGGCATTATAAAAAATTGAATAAGTCATTCTGCCTGCCTTAAAGCATTTTGATTATTTTGTTAAATAAGGAAAGGGAATATTCAGTTTAATATGTGCAAAAGCTAATATTTACATAGTTCAGTACACAGAGGCAGGATCACATTAAAAGACATTGAAAGAGAATAAACTGTTCTCATGGTCCACTGTAGATAGAACAAATATTAATGGTCTTAAATTGAAATAATGTAGAGTCAGGTATTAGAAAAAATCTTTCTGAGGATATACCTAGAGAGGCATGGGAAGGGACATCACAGGAAAATCATGGAACTGCTCTTCCTGGAAAAGATTAACTCAACTTTTGCCAAAGTTTATCTACAGTTCAACTGCTCTGGGACAGACCATAATCTTCAAGTCCTTTCTGGCCCCATTTTCTAACAATTTTAATAAGGCTATTGTTAGTGATTTTGATCTCACACAAATTGCCTTTGCCACTCGAAGACACTGCTCTCAAGCTCTTCCTCTATCACTTGTTCATGCACATTCCCTTGTTGTAACATGAAAGTAGATCTCTGGTCACTCTCATGCAGGAGTAAACCAGCATCACTGTCCAGAATAAAGGTAGCACGCTGCTCTGCCTATGCAGCCTCTGCTCTTTTCTGCTACATTGCATTGTAAAGGAAACGCTGATTTCCAGAAACAGTATCTGCCATAGAGAAATAAGGACAGAAAGGAAGAGATGAAAGAGATTTCTCCTTTAAGCTAACTGCTTTCCTTTTTTTTGCCATTAAATATACGAGAGTGGACAGCGCATATAGAGCAGACACTGGAAAAACGTGGGGTATGAGACCATCAGAATACCATGATCCAACTCAGTGCAGGCACTTGCTAACTAGTATTACATTGAAAAAGAAGAGGTAAACACAAGGGAGGGATCTGGAAATTCAGATTATACATTTAGGTTATGTAGCTGACAGAAGAATATTGTTTCCAAGAATTTTTAATTTAAACATTTATTTTGATGCAGTCCCTGCATTAACAAGCCAGGTGGATCTCCTACCTTTAATATCATCACTGCCTTCAGTTTTTCTTCAGGTGAGAGGGAGAGAAAACATTTTATCAGAAAACATATTATTTTCCTATGCATTGTCATATACACACCTCTACTGAGGACGAAGTCAGCGATGCCTGTCAGTGTGCCCTGTAGCAAACTCCACAAAGAGAAATGGCAATCACCTTTATGGATGCAGAAAAGGCAGGAGGGAACCATCACTAGCCAGGTGGCTTGGGGATGCCCCTGCATTGAGAGACTGGGATAAGCAGGATGTCCACAGGTAGCATCAGGGCCTTGCAAATCTCAGCTATGTAGCTGTATGAAGACAACTAGAGAATATTGCTACAGGGGAATACTGCTGCAGGAACAATTCTACTAAACCACTGCTTCAAAAGACAGGGCTGGCTTAAAACTTAAATGTAGTATACTTACTGCAAAGTTAAATATCAGCATGTCTAGAAGTCTTAGGAAAAAAGAGGAAAGCTCAAGCAATACTTCAGTGGTTGAACAGTTTGCTGGAGCAGGAGATCTGGAGTAGGTTTGTAGATCTGGCACATTATGCTGGTTTTGAATTCTAGAAGCTTTCATTTTTGGTTGTGAGGGAGGTAGCACTGGCAAATCACCTGCCAACAACCCACGTGCACCTCTATTAAAAAAGCAGTGCAAGAGTTTGGCAGCCTTTTCAGAGGGCAGGGTAGATGTTTTGAGTGCCATGCACAGAGAACCAGCCAAGGAGGTTGCTATCCACCGTGGCTAATATATCCACATAATCTAAGCAACACTCCTTGAGCACCATGTTCCTGCTAAACCCTAAGCAGCTGGAGCAGCTGCTTGAAGTGCAGGCTTAGATTAATACTAGAGACATCATTAAGTGAGTAATTAAGAAGCTGAATCTCTCCTTTCTCTATCACTTCACCTACTTTTAATAGAATAGCTCCTCAACCACCTTCCCTGTGGGGAATGCCTATCATTAATTCTGCCATGTGTATTTTACAGGTTAAAATACTGCTGAAAATACTGTCTTGCTACTTCTGTGCAATAAACTGAAAGGAACTGAAAAATGACAAATGTATTAAGAGAATTAAAAGTTAGTCAGAATAAAGACAAAAGGACACTTTTCTGCCATTTGCCCATGATGGGCAGCACAGGCTGTATCACATGCTGAAAGCCTTGACAAAGCCTTGAAATACTAGAACAGAAAGCCCTCCCTCCTCTCCAAGAATTATTTGGGCTTATTCCCAAGTGCTTTTTAAATAACTGGTTCAGCGTAAGATTTACACACATTAGTAAAGTTCTGCCAATCCTTCTATCAATTAACTATTGTGGATGATCTTCCTGTTTTGTAGCAATATTAGGATTTAGTCCATAGAAATGTCAATTACAAATCTCAGCATTTTTCTCTCAGAGCACAGCCTAAGTGCAAAACCCCAAAGGCTAAAAGTAAGCATGGAAGAAGCAGGGTAAAATCTAACGAAAAAGTTTAAGTTTCTTCTTTGTTTTTTTCCTTTGTAATATAGGCTACACGTTCATTTTAACATCCAAAATTCATCTGTAAGTGATCAAAACTATAGTTGAAACACAAGAACAAAGGATTTACCTAGTGAGTCATCAAAGTGCTTTATTTTATAAAGCCTTGCTCATGTTTGGAGTGTAATCTAAGCACTAACATATACAATAATGAGTCTTCCTTGCCCTGTCCAAATAAACAGTTTATCAACAAGAATGAGTGACAAAACTGCTACACAGACAAAAAGAATGCTTTGCTGTAAATGTCTAAAATTCTCTAAAAATGTACACTCGGCCGCAATTAAATATGTACTCCAAGTATGTGTACCTCATTTTTACTTCAGGGTCTCCCTGTGGACTTGTACTTTAAGAAGCCACAGTATGCTTCAGAAAATGAAACTTGGGTGAGAATGTAGACAACGGGAGTGTATAGGGAGAAGACAAAAAAATAACAAGCCACAGTACCAACTTCTTTAAATACATACAATACAAAAGTATACACATACATTACAGTGCTGCAGACATTGCTAGGTCAAATGTAACAAAAAATCCTGTGGGAAAGGTTGGGAAAAGGAGAAAAAAAATAGTACACAGCAACAGGGATAGCATTGCCTTTGGCCACTGAAGAGAGTGTAATGGGTTGTTATTGTATAGGCTCCTCTGAAGTAAACCACTGCATTCCTTAAGCACAGTCGCAGGCTTAACAGCACTGACATTAGTTGTGGAGAAGGCAAGCTGGCACTCCTGATTTCAGTTATAAATGATGACGGGGAGGGTTTGACTTCTTGTACGTTGCCTACAAAATCTAACAATTTCAATAAAGAAATTTTAAAGGCACAGCTTTAGCACAGTGTATAAGTAGATAAACTTTTAAGCATATGTAAATTTGTCTCTTTCAAGCATGGAGTCTTTCAGGGAAAAATACAAGAGGAGAAGAAATACAATGTTGTTTAAAAATTTTAAACAAGTTAAATATGATCAGCACAGTTTTAGGCAATGTACTATACAATCAAACTTGAGTAAATGGCAGGACAGGTCATTTTGATGCTAAAAGACGACCTTTCTTATTTTATTGTAAAAGAGTCTACCATGGAGGTGAGCAAGACATTCACTTTAGTACACTACTGCACATTACACCTTGGAAGATGACAAACATTACTTCATTTGTACTGCAAAATAACTTTACATGTAAACTCAAAAGTCATATATTGTACACGGCTCTGAAATTCAGAAATATCCCTGCTTTCCTAATAATGTAAACAGTAAAATTCAGGGTTCATTTTTCGAGGGATAATCTATAATAAAATACCGCTGTTTCAACAGTACAACATAAGCATTTAAACTTCAGATTCCCAGTAAATTACAAGGGAATGGAATTTCTATCAGTTTGCGCATCTTTCACGATGGATGAAAGATGGAGCTACTATTGCCCAAAACTATGCGCTTCTTCAGATAAGCTTTTTTTTCCACTTGTAACATTATTAGTTCCTATATTGCAAGAACATAAAACAAATTAAAACTTCAGGTAACAAAGTGAAATAAGCAAAGCTTTCCCTTAACATAAGTTTACTGTAGCAAAAATGTACACATAGCATGAATGACGTTAGCTCTTTGTAAGATAAGAGACGCCGGCTCTCAGGTGTCTGAGAGGCTGGACTTCCTGATGCAATGTGCTGAAAAGAAGACAAAAATGGGAGAGAGAGAGAAAAAAGGAAAAAAACCCCAACTGCTAGGAACCGATGGGAAAAGCATCCGGCACCAAGGGTTGTTGCAGCTGCATTTTAAGGAGTGCCAGTGTGCAGGGTCTAAGTGTAACATTCGCAGTAAGGTGTTTATTATTATCGTCATCGTCATCATGAAGAATACTGTCATGTATCTTTTTAGTTCAAAAAATAAACCGATCCACAGTTTACAATTTGCTATCGACATTGTAGATTTAACATGCATTTACTCTTCCCCACCCCCACCCCACACCTCTTTACTCATTTATTCCGTTTCAGCTGGTAGCATCAGAGTATTACTGTTACAGTGCACTCTGAGTAAGCTGTTCTATTTAATTTATTTTAATTTTTGTTTTTTTTTGCACACACACAAGAGTCAGAAATAGCTAGAACTATGCTGGGAATATCAGGCAGCTGTTAAAGCGAGTACTCCACCCCACTTCAGTCATCTTTGCCAGCAGATGTAAACAAAGGGGTTGCTTTCTGCAAGATGAGCGCTTCTCTCTGAGTTCCTTTTTTCCCTACACTTGTAGCCACTGCTGCTGTCCCCAGGTCTCGTGTCTGTCCTATGTGACATGATAGGGTTACGTCAAGATGTTGGCAATAAAGTCCAAGAAGCGCTTTGAATACTGTTCAGGATTAACAGTTGAAATTTCTGCACCAGCCTATACAGAGAATTGGGAGGGGAGAGGAAAGAAGGAAGAACCAGTGTTTTATTTGATGCTTTGTCACCAAGGATGTTACTTAATGCATTTCATGTGCAGTCTCAGAACCAGACACTAGAAACACAAATTCTAATGGCCCTCAAGCAGAATCTCAATGATGCCTTTTTAGGCTCCCCCTGAGTACAGTGACACCCAGTACCCATCACCATAACTACAGGACACCCATCTTCCATTGCTGAAGCATATTTTCTTTACTTCCTATATTTCTCTTTACTTTCATTGTACTTCAGTCTCCTATATAATTTCTACTGCATATTTTACTGTGCTGTCCACTGATTTATCCATAGATTCTGTCCTGTTGAGCAGCAGTATCTTCATATAGAGAAGACTGAATTATGATACTCAGACCTGGTGTTTCAACACTTGTGTAATGCTACATAACCTGCCTTGAAATATATGGTAACAATTAGTAACATTTTTTCACATGTATGCATTTAAATCTGGACTCACTGAATAAGCTGTACAATTGCTATTTCAATGAAGTCATGATCTCATTCATATTTTTATTTGAGGTTTTCAGAGTCTTAGACACATTCTAATTTATTTTTCCTGTTTTACAAAAGGGGAAAATTGCGTGCAGGCAATTAATGAACAAACTTCAGTGTCAGGTGGCTTGGAATGGAAACAGCAAAATAAACGAAATGGTTGTAGGAAAGCAACCTTCTGAGAGAAGTTCTAATCACTATCAGCTTTAACAATCGTAGATGTTATTCACAACATATTTCTATCCCTTATTTAAGCCAGAAGTGTGAGTTTTTAAAGGCTGCTACATTCAAAATTCATTAATAATTGCCAAATAATGGCTGCATATGGTCTGCATCAACTTTCAGCTGCTCTGAGAGCAGAGAGAGCAACGAGAGCATTGTTTTAGAGAGACAAAAAATACCTTCTACAGGCCTGTGAAGGGCTTATTGCTGAGCATTCCACACCACTCTCTACTGTAAACAAAAAAGCAGAGTCCTTTGCTTAAAACCCTCCACAATCCCCTGATCCTTCAGATACTTAGACAGAGGATTTTAGCCTCACGAATGATTATGCTCTTTTTAAAAAGTTTATGAAATTTCAACCTTAAATCACCACAGAAGTGATAATGATTGATATAAATCTACCGTTAAACCAGCAATTTCAGTCAAAATAAATTCAAAGCACTCAGAAGGAAGCCTTTGTTGAATGGTCTCCAAGTATTTAATATGTACATTTCTGCTTAATTTTGCAAATAGTATTTTTTAAAAAAATGTCTTGTAAAGTGAGCCACATTATATGCTGAAGAACTTTCAAGAGGCTGTCCCAAATAATGAAACCATCACTAGAGCCCTACATCTGAAATAAGATTCACAACAGCTTTCACAGTGCTGTAGACTAAAACAAGTGCCTGGTGAACAGCTCTGTGTGCAGGAATATGGAGCATCTCACAAATTTAGGACAAAGTCCTAAAGAGGCATCTCACTAGAGTTCTTTATGGGTAAGAAAGCTATGTGTACAGCTGAAAAGGGAGTTCCATGCTCAGTATGCAACGTGTAGCAATGACTCTGTACTTTTGTATTACATACTGAACTAGAAAAAGAAAATCTGATCTATTTCCTCTTTCCCTAGATTTCCTGAACTGTGCTGTATCAGTGCATTAAACAACAAAAATGTCTAAGTATAAATGGAATAAGAGGATACTTACCCCATGCTTTACTGTTTTTGCAGCATGGGCAGCTTTCTTTTTTGCATCATAATGAGTAAGAATGTCAATAATGGCCATAAAGTATACTTCCTTCCTAGGTGCATCTGCAATGGCAAACAGAGCAGCAAGAATGACTTTTGAGATATCTTAATATTTGAGTACTCCTTCTAACAAAGGAGAACTTATAAGGCTCAATCAGCTGCTAAGACAGGTTAACGTCAGTCAGAATCACCCATCTATAAAGACCACAGACTCAAGCTGTCCTTAATTGAGAGTTTAACTGCACTCATATATAATGCAAACCCCCTAAATGAGCGTAAAATAAAACACCAGCATACAGAAATAGGAATTATTGCTCACTTAAAGTAATCTGGATTTCATTTTCCTTTGTGGAAAAACAATGAAGTTTTATATGAAAGGTATTGCTTCTGTGTCAGTAAACAGGATCATGTTTTCTATATGAATAGAAACATGCATTTATCAAAAAAAGAAGAAGAGAGAACTTTCCTGTCTTGAACAGCCTCAGGTAATTAGCTATATTTAGCTTTACACACTAACATCATACCCAGTTTCAGGCTTCCTACTCCTTATGGCAACTTTCTTAGCTGGAACACAGAAATTGGGTAAGAGTGTACAAATTTTCAAAAAGTAACCAAAAAAGTGAAATATAACTTGGAATGCTGCTTTTCTCGATCTTTCTAGACTGTTTTTAACATTGTTATCTTATCTGCCAGGAAAAGAACTATTATAGATACTAGATTCCCTGAAAGGATGACAAAAATAATGAATTGAGAACTGAGGTATCTGAATAGCTAAGCCAATACACAATTTGATTGTGTAGCAGCTGAATTACTTGACTGCATCCCCACACATCACAATATTTAAGAAATATGTTCGTAACAATGCTGAGCATTATAGGTGTCTTCTGCTTTCTGCTGCACCAAAGAGAAACTAATTTCCTCTTCTGTAGAGTGAATTTATACTTTGCAGTTTAACTTTGCCTTTACATAGTTGTGAAGACGTTAGGATTCTGGTGTAAGAATCAAAGCATCTTAACATAAAATATTTATTACTGCTTACTTTCATGGCATTTTATTCCATAAACATCAATAGCTGGATCAAATTCCCCTGGAGCCAAAGGCAGTGAGCTGTTCAGCGTGTTTCCTGGGCTATCTGGAGGGGTTCCAATGGGATGGGTTCCATCACTTTCACCTTCCTCTTCTCCATCATTCTCTTCACACTCTACTTCTTCCTGTTCAGCCCTTTCAACATCATGAATTCCAACCAGCAAGCTGTAGTCCATGAGTTTTAACTGAGCAAGAAACTAGAAAGTGATAATAAGTAATATATCAATATCACTGAAAAATGTAGGCTCCACTTCCAAACAGGAGAAGTTATACAAAGATGTAATCTGCTGAAAAAAATTTCTAAGAGCAAAAGGGAGGATAAAGTGTTAAAGCTAGCAGAGAGATGCTTGAACTTACTGAGATGTAGTAACAGCACACAAGTCACTTGCAATTTATATTATAAAAAAGCTGCAGCCCACTCTTCCAAAATCCTCAGGGAAAAATATTTTTTTCCTGCAGCAAAGACCAGTGTCTGTGCGAGCCGATGACTGTCACTCCTGTTTTGTGTCTCAACGAGGGCTATCCTGTCACCACTCAACGTCCACACCAGGTGTGCTGTGTGCCCTGATCTGGTGCTAAATCAGCCCTCTCACTCCCTTGTAAGCCTCATCAAAGAATCGTGAAAAAGCATGTAAATATTCTTGCAATGAAAAGTAGTGAAGTTTTACATCATGAAGACATGAAATGACACTATATTCTCTTCACAGTGACAAGCTCCCAACTAAAATCATGTAAGCAAAATGTGAATGTGAATGGAAGGGTGGTTCGGTGGTTCTGAATAAAGACTGAGGTTGGGAGTTTTTAGCAAACTGAAGATGAATACAGTGTATGTATAGACAAAGTGTTATTTTAGTTGAGGAGAACAGGATAAGGCAGAAAGTTAAGAGAGGAGGATGGAAATAAGGAAGGTATAAAAATAGGAAGATGGGTTAAACAGTTGAAGGGGTAGGCAGGACAGAGCTGTGCTGCAGCCTAAAAGCAATACTGCCATTCTGAACTTGTGGAGCCCTTACTTATGGTACGCAGAGAAAGAGGTTGAAAATACAAATTGTTTTGGTTTTTAGAAACCTTAAATGGTTATAAAAAGTAAATTAGAGCAGACCAGAGGATAATGGATTTAAGCCAGGCTTTGGAATAGTGATGGTGATGAAAGAGATGAGTACAAAATACTAGGAAATGAGAAACTACAGTTTGTCAAAATTCCAACTCTGGCAAAAAAAAAGGAATTGGAGGTAACAAAGTGACTGTAAATTCAAGTGCTAGAAGTATTGTGATATTGAGAAGAGGCTTTAAGATGAAAAAAGAAAATGGTTAATAGTAATTTCAATATAACAAAGCAAAAGACTCTTCATAAGACTAGAGATCTATGTTTGAAGAGATGATGTACAACAATATACAAGAACAGATGAGACTGGCCAAAGGCGATGGAGTGGAAGGACTCCAGGTGTATCATTAGGTACTTGATAAATACTGAGAGACATAGGAGAAAAATCTACCAATAACCATACAAAAAAGCACAAAAGAGAACAGACTCTTGGGAAAAGTGTGAACTGCAAATTAGAAGAGAATGGCTTTTGGGAAAAAAAGTGTGCTGCTGCTGACAGCAAAAAGACTTAGGGAGACGATCACAAGGAAAAGATTGTCTGATTTAAAATGTAAAAAAATATCTTTATGTGCTTTTTATCAGGACATTTTCAATGGAATGAGGAGGCAGGAAAATAGACAAGAGAACATCAAAACAGCAGTAATAGATACTTGTCTGCCTGAACACAGGAAATGGGCATAAGACTTGATTATGAGAGAAATACAGAAACAATGACAAACAAGAATGGACATAAAGTCACATAGTTTAGAATACTACTCCATAATACGTTTAACTATAAATACTGTGTGATGAGATAATCATATGCTAAGCATGGTGTATTTCTTTTCATTGTAGTGAAATGTTAGTACACGTTGGGTACAAAGCGTATACTATCAGTTATCTAACAAGGGCGGAAGAACCAATAAAAGAAACACAAGGTTAAAGAACAGCCTGCCATTGTTAAAATCCAGTGCTAGATCACTTCACAGTGGTGCTTTACGTGGATATTTAACAATGCTCTGTATACATTTCAAAACCATTAAAAACAGCCTCTCAAGACATGATCTCAAATGCCATTGTATTCACAATCAAGTAAGTGATGTAGAAGATTGCACACAATCCACTTTCTGGGGTAATAAAGCACCTTCCACATTCCTTACATGTACTTAAGAGGTTGTCTGCAACCTACTTACTGTAAAAGCAATGGTTAGTAACAGCAGTACATGTTAAAAGAGCACAAACTTAAACCCAGGTAAACTTGTCTCTAGAGCTGTAACATCGGTAGAGCAGTTTTTCAGCACAGAATTTTAAATATAAAATAAACACACATTGATATTTCACAAAATATTTATATTTTCGTAATTACTACCACCATGAATTTCTCATTGTTACTATAATGGGAAATTAGATTTCCTCAAAAGCAAAGTATTCAGTAAATTCTACAGTTACACTATTTTGTTTTGTGCAACAAATGAGATATAGATCTGAAGAACTAGACAAGTCAATTCACAGAGCCATTTTGATAGAAAGAGCTAAAAGTCTTATTAAGTCACAGACAGGTTTTGCTATCAGGTCTCTTCAAACAAGGAAAATGGATTTTAGGCTTTGAGCATAAGGGCTGAAAAATATTGTGTTTAATGACAATATTTTCAATAATGGGAACAAAAGTCAAGCTGTGTGAACTAGTTAGCCCAATATTTATTTTCTTTTACTTGCTAAACTAAATCAGTTATAATGAAATATTACATTAAATTCACATATTAACACTTTTCTATTAAGCATTGACTATATTCAGCCAATTACAAATTTATATGAAAGACTACATTAAGATAATGAGTCCAACTGCTGTATACAAATTACTGAAGCATTCTACTGTTGCAAAACTAATGATTTAAAACTGGATTATCATATCAATCATATCATTATCACATCATATCATAATTAGAATGGTTTGGGTTGGAAGGGACCTTAGGATCATCTAGTTACAACCCCTATGCCATAGGCAGGGACACCTCCCACTAGACCAGGTTGGTCAAAGCCCCATCTAACCTCGCCCTGAACACTTCCTGGGAGGGGGCATCTACAACTTCTCTGAGCAACTTGTTCCACTGTCTCACCACCCTCATAGCAAAGAATTTCTTCCTCATACCCAATCTAAATCTACCATCTTTTCAGTTTGAATTGTTACCCCTCATTTTATCACTAGACTCCCTGATAAAAAGTTCTCCCCAACTTTCTTATAGGCCCCTTTTAAGTACTAGAAGGCTGCTGTAAGGTCTCCCTGGAGCCTTCTCTTCTCTAGGCTGAACAACCCCAGCTCTCTCAGCCTGTCCTCAAAGGTAAGGTGCTCCAGCCCCCTGATCATCCTCATGGCCCTCCTACTGTGGACCTGCTTGAGTAGGTCCACATCTTTCTTAAGCTGGGGGCCCCAGAGCTGAACACAGCACTCCAGGTGGGGGTCTCATGAATGGAGTAGAGGGGGAGAATCACCTCCCTTTACCTGCTGGCCACGCTACTTTTGATGTAGCCCAGGATGTGACTCACTTTTTGGGTTGTGAGTGCACATTGCTTGCTAATATTCAGTTTTTCCTTTTCCTCAGGGCTGCCCTCAACCCATTCATTGCCCAGCCTGTATCTGTGCTTGGGATTGCCCTGACCCAGATGCAGGACCTTGCACTCGGCTTTGTTAAACTTCATGAGGTTGTCATGGGCCCACCTCTCAAGCCTGTCAGGGTCCCTCTGAATGGCATCCCTTCTATCTAGCATGTTCACTGCACCACAGAGTTTGCTGTCATCAGCAAACTTGCTGATGGTGCACTCAATCCTACTGTCTCTATCACTGACAAAGACGTTAAACAGTGTTGGTTCTAATACTGACCCCTGAGGAACACCACTCACCACTGGTCTCCACTCAGACATTAAGCTGTTGACCACAACTCTTTCAGTGCAACCACCCACCCAATTCCTTATCTACTGATTTGTCCATCCATCAAATCCAAGTCTCTTGAATTTAGAGACAAGGATGTAATGCAAGACAGTGTCAAATGCTTTGTACAAGTTCAGGTAGATGATGTCAGTTGCTCTTCCCTCATCCAATACTGCAGCCCTGTCTTAGGCCACCAAATTTGTCAGGCATGATATGTCCTTAGTGAAGCCATGTTGGCTGTCATCAATAACCTCTGTATCTTTCAAGTGTCCTGGCATAGTTTCCAGGAGGATCCGCTCCATGATCTTGCAAGGCACAGAGGTGAGACTGGCTGGCCTGTAGTTCCCCGGGTCTTTCTTTTCCCCTCTTAAAAATGGGAGTTATGTTTCCCTTTTTCTAGTCAGCAGGAACTTCATTGGACTGCCACAACTTCTCAAATATAATGGATAATGGCTAATATGAAACAAATAGAACATACATGGCTGTGAGAGGGGATGCTACATCCTCTGTTATGGACTACAGTCAATGTATGGTCTCAGTTCTGGTGTACCTCCACCTGTAAAATACAACTAACAATACTCACCTCTCTTGGGGGCATCTAGAAGTACTAGGCTTAAGTACTAAGTAGTACCATCATTTTAACATCACATCATCAAGGCAAGGACAATGTATGGCAACCAAATATGGCAGCAAGCCATTTATCACATCAGCAAAAGCAGTGATCAACTCCTGAAAGTTTAAATTGTGTTTCATTTAAAACAGTCAGTGATAAACAAGAGTTTTCATTAATGAATTAAAGGTACGATTTCCTGAGATATGTGTAACTGGCCACACATTTTAATGACATATTTAACAGGCACATTCTTACCTCAACATCCTTTTTGAGTTTCTCAAGGAACATCTTTTTGTCATTCTCATCAATATGAATCTTTTGGCCATCATTAATAAAATCATTGTCTTTGAACGTCGGCAGCTCTTTGGCCTAAAATAAACCAAAACTTCTGTAAGAGTGGGATCACAAAGAGGAGTGTGGTGAAGCTGCTGGCCCACCCTGGCCCCTCGCTGGCAGCGGCACCTCTGGAGCTCCTTGTGCCTGAGAAGGCATCACCAGGCCACCTCTCCAGGAGAAGCAGAGACACCTCCATCGCACGCAGCTCTCTGTAACCGCACCCATGGAATCGTTTCCTTAGTTTATTCCTCCTGTAAATGGCCTAGAAGGTGTACGTTTACTGGGCATGCAGCAAATGTAGCTAAGAGAAAATCTCCGACTCAATATTTAATTTGCATCGAATCTTAATTTTCATCAAGCTTCTTCCAAGATGTCATCTGTCAAAGCGACTGGTAATAAGTAAAGTCAAATCACAATCTATACATCATAACAAAGTGCTTGCATCAGATCTTATAGATGAAGTCAGACTGGGTTGCATTTTACATAGCTACTGGGAATGTTTACAAGTGCTACTGTGAGTGTTTGTAAGTTATGGTGCAAGAATTATTTGAAAGCATCTCATGAACATGAATTATGAAATGTGCTTCGAAGTGACAAATGCCACAGAAGATCACCGCCTTTTAAGTATGGAATTAAATATTCTTGATGTTGGAGCATTAGCTGATTATCTTCATCTTTAACCATCCTATGAAGTGAGTTGCAACAGCATTAAGGAAAGCCAGATAAGTGTAACCACTGGATTCATTACTAAGACCCCTCAAACACGCTCTGTTTTCAAAGGGCAGTGACTGGAAGTTTACTTAAAAAAAACGCACAAGCCAACAAACAAAAGAGCAGTTCCTTCGGGATATTTGCCCAAGCAAACTAGAAGTAATAGTAGCTTCTGCAATCACAACCTTTAAAAGAATTGGCCCATTAAGGGCAATGAACACACTTTCTCCCTGCCCTGCACCTTTAATCGATAGTAGGGAAGAACAGTGTTTCTTTACAAAGAAAACACTGCAGAACAACCAAGTGATGCAATCCCCAATGACCATGAACTAGTGGGTACTTTGAATAAAATAATTTCCCCTTAATTTCAAAGTCCTGCTAGGAATAAAAGGCAGCTAACATCAGCCTACTGGAAAGCCCTCCAAAAATTTAGTTGAGAGAGAGATATAGTCAGTCATCCATCCCAGACTCCTTCCATGAAGGCATCATTCTGCAGTGTTTTGCTGCTTTACTTAAAGGTGATGTTAAACGCTTCTTGAAGCTCACCATGAATTGTTACTACAATTAGACTGTACAGGGTACATGGATTTTCTTTCTGACCTACTTAGTAAGTCGTTTAGGATGAAAATGAGTACATGGAAGATCAGATAAGCATTCCAGAGTAACAGCTGTAGAGATATCACACACAATCAAGCAAACTGTCCCATGACAAGGGCTAACTGCAGAGGCAGGACTGCGGATCCCGGGATGTTGCCAACACCAGAGGATGGAATCCAGTGCATGGGATGCTTAAGAATGGAGAGGACATTTGGATGAATTAATTTAAGATGAAACAACAATGAAACGAATGCAGGAAACCAAGTTCCCTTCATTTCTAGCCCAAGCTCACACACACGCACACAAATTCCTCAGATTATCTTTCCACCTAGTAAGTCTAAGTTATTTACTAAACTAGGCAGAGGTTAAAGTGAAACAAACCCATTAACACTGAAACCTCTCCCCCATTAATGTTGTTTAGAGCTGGGGGTGAGTAAAGAGGAAGGATGTGCCTGTGGTTAAGACGCTGAGATGCAGGTTCATTTCTGGGCTCTGCCACAGGCTTCCTGCACAGTGTGGCATCAGCCAGCCAGACCCAGGGGCTGGTGGGAGGGGAGAGTGTGCTTCTCCACTGAAGCCAACTCTGTCTTCAGCAAAAATAAACTCAACTTACAAGCAATGTCTTCTTTGGAAGTTTCTAGAGCTGGTAAGCTAGTCATGCAGGTGCCACACTCCATTTTAACCTTGCCTCTAATCTATTTTTAATAAAACTAAGGTAACAAAGCTGACACAGCCGCGTTTCTTGCCTGTCATCACAAGACTCAAGGGGTGCTCCCAAGGACATTCAGGACAGTGTATCAGCTCTCACAAAAAAACAGACTCCTCACTGCCTTGTGTGCAGGCTCCCCCAGACCTTGATAATTCCTCTGAGGATTTTTATCTGAGGTCATTTTTCTTCACCCAAATACCCATAGCTGTGAGGACTTGGCAAGTGCGGAATTGTGTAAATTAAAAGCCAGTGCCAAGGCATGTGAAGAAAAAGGAAGTAAAAGCAGTGGGTCTCATATAAGAAACTGAAGCTAAAAAGCTATATGTCAGTGGTTACCCTCACCACGGTATTTGTATGATGACTCCCAGCCTATTCTCTTCCCTCCTTATAGGTGTTATTAGACAAAGCTTTTCTGTGTGGGTGCTAGGCAATATCATTCTCCCTATTTATTTAAAGCTGAATAGCCCTAGGAAACTGTTGCAGTCCCAAATATTACTAATGACAGCCAGCACTAGTAGCGACTCTAGTAGGATTTTAACTGAAATTCATGTATTAAAATTGATTTGTGAATTTAGAAATTAAAACCTACAAAATATGTGATGAGGAGAGGCCTTTGCAGTTATTTATAATATGTGTGTTCATGCTGAAAATCCTAATACATGCTGAAATGAATACAAAGAAAATCACATTGTGGCAGTTTAAAACACTATCTGAATGAAAAAATAGAGACTTTGCTTTAATGAAATAATTGATATGGTTAATTTTTAATGAAGTCTCAAATATTTCCAATGAAGCAAAATCCTTGTTGGAAAAAGATTCTCCTAGAATGTAATTCATTATAATGAACATATTAATATCATTAAAGAACTAAATATTTTAAGAGCTGCACAGGAGATGAACATCTAACTACTTCCACTAAATTAATAATAGATTTTCTTTCTGAACCATCTCCATTGTTTTTAATCTGCTACTTAAAGATGTAAGAATGGCACAATAGATTTTACAAATACAAAGTATTTATTTATTTAAAAATGCATGTTATAGGCACACTTCAGGTTTGCTTTCCAAAGTTTCCTGTGGTCACAGAGAATTTTAATGGGAGGAATATTTCACTGCCATTGGAAAGGCTGAAAAGCAATAAAGATTTCTTTGACTAAGATGACAGAATGTGTAAAGCCTGATTTAATAACTGAAATTATAGTAAAACAGCCCACTGACACTGTTTTTGAAAAAAAAATATTATTGAAAGGTAAAAAACAAGTGAAGTTTTACTTCTGTATGAACACAGAAATAGATTTGACAGATTTCTTAACACATTCAAATTCAGCAGCCTATCCTAATGTATCGAAATGAATATTAGCAATTTTGTTTTTTTTTTTCCCAAGGGATTTTTGTGCATCATGACCAAAAATAACGATCATGGCTAGCACTACTGCCAACATTTTGGAAGAAGCTTGCTAAAACAGCTGTAAGACAGTTAAGTTTCAGAATAAGTCTTGGACTGAAAAAAGGAAAAAATACTAATTGCCTTCACAGCCTGGCAGCAGATCCTCACTTAACAAAGATTAGGCTATAGGAGAAATGTTGTACTGAAGTCTTATTGTTTGTTTGGAACTAGCCACAAGTCATGTTAGTCACTCAGCTCATCATGGCACAATTTGGCTTACAGTTTGTAACTTTTGAAAATGGTTTAAAACATCTGCCAAGAGTTAAGTTTCACACCCTGGGCTTCTTTAGGCAGTGAATGGCTCACACAACCTTTTTAAAAAACTAATTAAATACGTTCGATTACCTAGACTGACTGGGCTCATTGTATGTGTAGAAGGCAGTATTTTTTAAAAAATGATATAATACTAAATACAGTTTGCAGTTTGGCACAGGTGGTTTTGAATTGAATCAAAAGTCTGGAGTCGCTAGATCTACGAGATAGAAGAATAACTAGAGCTTTCTTTGGAAGGCTGAAGATCACAGCTTCTTCCCTTCAGAAGCTATGGGAGCTGAGTCCAAACTTTTGTTGTACACTCTGCCTTGTTCTAGATGGGGGTTTCTAACCAAAACAGGGTCTGCAGCTTCACTTGGCATCGCAGGGCTGTGAACGGCAATGGAAATAGAGCTGCAACCCCCAAGTGGGGTTTGAGAGGGAACACTGGGATGGTTTTAGCCAGTATAACAGGCATTTTTGTAGGACAAGAAGAATCATTCAGGACGTTGTAAATGGATTAGAAACTTGAGCATGCATCAAAATAAAAACTATACATCTTTTCAAGGCTCAGGGAAATGCATCCAGAATTATCCCAAGAGTTCAGGTTTTCCTGTTGCAATATGAACATGCAAGACAAACCTCCACCCTCACTTTAAAAAAAATTCTTTTAAGATATAGAAAACAGACTTTTAAACAAAAAAACCCAAACCCAACAACCCAAACAAAACAAGGCAAACTAGTGACTCATTTTGAAAAACAACAAGGTTGGTGTCAAGTTAAAGCTAAATGCTGAAAAAGGAATAGACATTCAGAGTTCAGATTCCTGTTTTTGTGATGTATTGATGTTTTGAAAATTAAAATCTCTGTATATTCATGTATATGAATCTTGAGATTCATTCCACAGAGAAATCTAAGACAAGCTTCACGTCTGTTGTGTGAGATAGGCATACTAAGTAGACTGATATCACTAAAATAAATAAGCAAAAAAATGCTGTTCTGAAATTAGCAATTTTAAAATAGCAGGAAAAAATAGCTCAGATTTTGAGATGATCTACCTTGAATGAAGTTTTATCAATTGACATCAAAAGAAAAGCTAATTTAAAACTGAGTAATCTTGCTGCTATACCCCTATACTAAAATCCTTCTTCCTTTAGTTGTAACTGTCCTCTCAGAAATTAATTACTGAATGTTTTAATATATAATGCAAAAAGTAAAGCCAAGAAGTGATTTGTTACATCTGGCAGCATCTTCCAACCTAATTATCAGTGCCATGCATTTTGCATACAATCTAACTAAGATGCAATATAGCTGTTCCAAAAAGGAACCTGAACAGAAGATTCTTTGTTCAAATGTATTTACTGCAATTTTTCTGCATTTATGTTTATTTATGAAACAACATATACCACAGAGGTGGCAACGCAACCAGTTTTAGATTAATTTAAAAACATGTAATCATCTGTGAAATTGCTCAAGAAAGATGAAATACAGTGGCTTTCAGTTTAGTTAGGTTGTATTTTTCTTATTCAAATTTCCTTCCAAGTTGCTCATTCACAAGCAACATGTTTAAGTTCCTTATAAGTACAAGCAAACTCAACTGTAACTGCTAATTTGATGTTGTACTGCAAGGAAAGCATAATTCTGAGCAGACACATCACCAGGGGAGTTCTGCATTATCCTAGTTTCACTTAAGAGGGCAAAATTGTTCAAGAAATGAATAGAAAATTTCCACAATTAAAATAATAGAAATAAAAAAAATGAACATAACTAAAGCCTAAAAAAATATAAAGGAGCAGCTGTCAGAATTTGACAACTGTTGAAACAAACTGTTCTTTTAAAATTCAAGACATCTGTAAGTGCATGTTATGATACTTGTCGCCAAGAAAGTGATTATTAAAAATATTACTTATAATGCAAATGAGAGGAATTGTATGTTAAGGTGAAATGTAAGGGATGGAGCTTGTCTCTGCACTGATTATCACAAAATATTGAAATGACAATTTCAGAGCTTCTCATCAATATGTTAGGATATTAAACAGTTAAAGACAAACAGGAAAAAAACTGAAACCAGGACAGAAAAGAAACATTCTCAAAGTCATTCCAGCCAGCTTTTCTTCCTAAAAACTCATTGTAAAAAATGTTTGAATACTAATACTTCTTTTACATTACAAAACTAAAGTAGAAAAATACTTTTTTCCTGATTTCTTGTTTCATAGTCCTTAAAATCTTTCTGCACAATTGTCTCTTTATTATCTGAGTAAATAACAAAAACATAGTGGAATAGGAAAAAGATTCAGGAACATAATAATTTTAGCCAAGTTTGCCATTTCAAAGTAATTTATCTAAAATTTGCAAACTGCATTAGCATGTGACTGAAAGACTTGCTCTTTTTGTTTTCTGGGTTCTGCAGCTTTAAAAGAAGCTAACATTAGGCTCAATGTTCTGAAAACCATTTGATTACTTGAATATTGGCATCTGAAATTAAATATGAATTCCTTAAAAGCCCATTTAAAAACTACAGCATTGACAGACATTTTAGCTGTACATTTTAGCACCAAAAGCTTCCTGTCTTGTATTAGTTTTCTGTTTTTCAGATGTGAATAGCAGCAGATATCTTTATAAAAAGTAATTAAATAACATTGCCATTAACTGGAATTCTATTATTATTAATGTCATTTCAGGGTGATATTAACTTGCCTCTGGCTAAAAATTAGTTACTACTAGAGTTACTACGCTAGCTAAGTATTTGAGATTGTCTGGTCCTGTTTAATCGTTCAGAGCAATTTCTTCTAACATAGGAGATGCCAAAATCTCTTCAGAGCATTTGTTAAAATGCTAAAAATGTGCTATGGGGCTCTCAGTTGCCAGTTACGAATAATGGACCATTTAGATACTTGTGCCAACAGTCTTCAAGGTCCAGAACGTAGTGCCACACATGCAGAGACATCTCCTGATAGCAGCTCTTTAGCACTGCTCAGAGTTTCAAAACCAAAGTTTCCTTGTCCATTTGTATAAATGCACAACCTCCTTTTTATTTAAGCTTAAAAACTGTGCGTTAGAAACACCTGAGTAGTTTAGATGAGTAAACCACTGCTACCCTGGTGCCTGCTGCAGGAGATGCAGATTGCAGTGATGATGAATGTTCTGAACACCTACAACACAGACATGTGGTACTGTATTCTCCTGACCCTTTCAAATCAAACAGCAGACTCCAAAACAAAAAACATATATGATTTTTCCTCTGCTTAAGTCCCTAAGAGTCTTCCTTAAAATGTTTATAAAATGTTGTTCCTTCTATGAACTTAAAAGTCTATGCAATTAATTTCCTTTCTTAGAAATGTTTGT
>VYZX01009726.1:93737-166009 GCA_013401335.1 Brachypteracias leptosomus | reverse complement strand
GCAGCCCCGCGGGGCGCGGCGGGACGGGACGCGGCATCGTCGCCCGCCGGGACACGGACTGTTCCGCGGGGACATCTGTTGATAGCTGAGCGCTCTGCAAACAGAATGCCCCCAAAAGGAGATACCCTTCCCCCCAAACCACCCCCACCCNCCCAAACCCAACAGCCCTCGAAGGCGAGCGGAGCAGCCTGCAACCCTCCAGCGAGCCTCACCCGAAGTTTGCCGTGACAACCCATGCGCCTGCCGGCCCCGAAGACCCCGGTGCCGCCCCGGAGGAGGGGGGGCTGCCCGGCGGCCGTGGTGCGCCCGAGGGGCGGCTGCGGCGTGGCGCTGGGGGCGGGAGTCTGNGGCCCGGGAGTCTGTGGGGTTTTGGGCCCGGCCCGAGCCGGCGCTGGGAGCCCCGCCGTCTCCGAGGGGCCGCCCGAAGAAAACGCCGTCTCCTCCGTGAGGCTGGAGCGTCCTCTTGCAAAATCACCCGGCCGGTTTACTAGAAGGAGACATAAAAGCTGTAACTAGCCGTGGCTGCGCGGCTCAGGACCCCGGAAAGCCGCCGGGTGCGCCGCGCTGCTGCGCATCCCAGTGCACGGGTGCGCAGCTCTGCGCGCCTTCCGGCAGCGCCTGTCCCGGCGCGGACCGGCAGCGCCTGTCCCGGCGCGGACCGGCAGCGCCTGTCCCGGCGCGGACCGGCAGCGCCTGTCCCGGCGCGGACCGGCAGCGCCTGTCCCGGCGCGGAACCGCCGCCCGGTGCCGGCTCGGCGGAGCCCGAGCCTGCCGCTGGCCCCGGCAGCCCTTCCCCTGCGGGCTTGCGGCGAGGTGCTCGGGATAATGCCGCTGTTTACACTTTTTCCGAGCCGCAGGTGTATTTGCTAAGCGGGGACCTCCGCGTAATGCAATTAACTCGGTTGCCGGGATTTATGCCGCTGGAGGAGCCGCTCTCCGCTCCCACCCTTGCGCGGCGCGAAGCCGGCAGAGGCGGCCGGAGTGTTTCGGTCGTTTCCATCGGTGGATCGGAGGATGTCGTGAGGGAAGGGGGCATGCAAATGGCGCTGTTTGGGCAAATTTTAGGAAATAATAAATTGAGGTTTCAGTATGAAATTAAAAACCCATGACAATTTAATCCAATTAAAATGAACCGCTCCACTGAACTAAATAATGTCACTAGCTTGGGTTAACTTTTGAAGTTGTCTAGCTATTGTATAAATTAGCCCAGTCACAGCCTTCCTGAAATCTGGCTCATCATTAGGGATTTCTAAGGATACAATTGCAAAACACTTTTCTTAAGGACTAATTAAGAAAGGGTTGTGTAGAACACCGGCTCCTGCTCCTGCTAAGTGTAACTGCACTGGAGAAACATCCTTGGCTAATGAGGTACAATATACTTTAATTTTACAGAAATGCCGTTACTATGAAGTTCTCTGATGGTGTAGGAACTATTAAACTGCCACAGTAATTAGTAAAGTATTAAATTTTATGGGTTTTTGCCGTAGGATGAACACGCTGGCAGTGAGAGGCTCGTTGTCGGGGCGTACTGGGGCAGCGCGGTTTGGGGGGCGGGGGGAACGAGGCAAGGGCAGCCTGCCTGGCCCCTGGCCCCCACTGCTGCCAGAAACTTGTGGAGAGATTGGAAAAGTAAAGACAGGGTAGGTTTTTCCTTTTAGTTTTTTCCTTCCCCCCCCTTTCTTTTTTCTTTCAGTCTGTCTGGCAGTAGCTACATGGTCCCTTAAAATGGGATTTTGTGGACAGATGCCAAGTCTGTTGCTGCAGAAGGCTATCCTGGTTGTAAGGAATTTTAAATGGATGCTTAAAAAACCTGTTAGCTTTCCAGTGCACTGTCAAGTGATTTTAGCTCTAAATTTCTTCCCCTTTGATTGATTCTGCTATTTATTGTTTTTATCTAGGCAAAGCTGTAAGGTAAAAAAGTCTCTCATTTCTGATGAAGTAAATTATCCAGGATTTTTTTGAACAGGGGAGGGGAAGACAGGGGTAGATTTTGTTTCCTAAAGCGAGAGTTCCCTGTGTTTGCTTCATGTAACCAACATACCTCCCTTATTGGTGTGGGCCAGGTTGATGTCAGAGCCGTGTTAAAAATGCACTGGAAATGAGACCTGCCAATGAACCTGGCGGTGGTTTGTCTGTGCTGGGTGCACGGCCCATGTGCCCTGATGTGGGCTGTCGTGCCACAGATGCCCTCCCGCTGTTCTGTGCCAGCTCCCCTGGGGCAGCAGCCGTTTGGGGACATGGTTGGAACACAGGGAGTGAGGGGGTGCACGACTTGTTCGTGCCAGCCTGCGTGTGGTGGCAAGCATTGCCCACATCAAAGCTGGTGGATTGCAGCCAGGGCTTGTGGGGTGGTTTGCTGCCATCAGTGCAGTGCGTGGTGAGCTGCCAGATTAGAGTGGGGTCTGGTAAACCCAGCGGGCCTGGGGGATTCACCCAGACTTGGCTGAATGACAAAAAAAGTGCTTTTTAGCTACCTTGAAAGTTTCCTGGTTTGCTTTTAGAAGGGGGAAAGACGGCGACATGAAACCGTTGGAAAGAAAAGGCAAACTCTGTGAGTGAAATGTGCCTTTTAAAAGGTTGAGTCCATTTTTGATGATAGTGGGAGTTAGCTCTTGCTGATTTTAATAGCACCAGAGAGCAGCACCAAGTATCCAGCTGTACTTGTCAGCTCCCATTCGGAAGAGACTGATAAACCTTTCTGTTTCATCCTGGTTCGCAGCAGTGGGACGAATGCTTTTCCAGAGCTTGTGTGATGGTCTAATTCTTCCTGCAAGCCCAAGCACATGTTGGGAAACTTTGCTGGCTTGCAGGTTGTGCCATGTACCGCAGCGTTCCTGGGCTGCTCTCTGAACAGGAGGTTAATCGCAGCTCTCCTCATGAGGTGTCTGGAGACTGCTTCACCCCAGCAATTCATGTGTGTGGGTTTGGTTTTTAGGCTTTCAGTAAAACAGAGCACTGGGGCATCACCATCAACTGGGTGGTCTTTCTTTTTCTTCTGTAAGAGTCTGAGCAGTCATTTGTTCGCACAAATGTAGTTTTTGAAGGGTGATCCAAGAGTAATATTTGGTATATTTTTCAGAAGTATTTAGTATTTTAGAAGCATGATGCGGTAATTTTCCTTCATTTGTTTCTAATGGTTACTTTGCTTTTGGAATTTGGAAAATTAATAGTATGTTGGAGAGGAGGAATGTTGTTTTTTTGAAAAAGGCAGCTAGACTTTGGAGATAGTAATTAGAGGAGAGGAGAGAAGAAGGGCTGAAGAGATAGATGGCGTTTCAGATTTATATGCTGTGCGTGTCTCCTAAGCATGTTAAATCTGCATTGCCAAGTAAGTTACAAAGAAAGATTGGAAGCTTTTTTAGTCTTGATTTATTTCCCGCATTCCCCAACTCATGTGAGCTTTTTCTTCTCACTGTAGAATTAATAAGTATCCGTCCATTATTTTTTGTGGCTTGGCAGTGCCTGGAACA
This sequence comes from Brachypteracias leptosomus, assembly GCA_013401335.1. Lineage (NCBI taxonomy): Eukaryota > Metazoa > Chordata > Aves > Coraciiformes > Brachypteraciidae > Brachypteracias > Brachypteracias leptosomus. The sequence continues at coordinate 162,539 of VYZX01009726.1, read as the reverse complement.
TCTGGGTGCTCCCATCCAACAGCTGCCTGCGCTGCCGTGCACTGGGACTTTGGGGAAGCTCTGGGTTCTGCTGCTGGTCTCAGGTATTACAATTCTGGTGCTGCAATGAAGCTACCCCTTAGCTGGATGTTCTCAGGAGCCACTTTCTGGGAATTGTTTTCCCTCCCAGGTTAGCTTATCTTTTAAAAATTAAAGAACAGATGATTCTTGACCTGAGATCAAACCCTGAAGCAGTTTCTCTTTTTTAATATCTTATCCCCAAGGTCTGCATTGGAACTGACTTAATATTCAGGCCTAAAGTGCAGAGATGTTTTCTCTGCATTTTTTTCTAGATCCTTATCGAGGAAGTAGAGGAGAGTCTTGTTTTCAGGAGCAAGTTGGGACAAATATTTCAGGGTTTGAAGTCGGGTACTTGGGTTGTGGTTTTTGGGCAGGTGATACCTCTGTGGTAGGTTTGAGGCACTTGCTGCAACTAATGGGATAAAGATGGTGGACCCTGGAGAATGAACCATAAGCCTTGGGTTTGTTTGAAGTTTCGATGGATCTAAGTCTCTGTGGTCCTAGTCTTAAGTGTAATCTCAGGATGACCAGATCAAGGCCTAATTTCTTGGCTAGCAGAGACGCGAGTTATGAAAAACCCTATGTCAAACACACCCCCGTGATCTAATGGCTCCAAGGAGGATGTTGGAGACCTACCTGCCATCCTTGGTGGGGAACTTGGCATTTTGACATAGAGTCCCGAGCTTGGAAAAGAGCTTGTTCCTTCCTGCAGCAGCTGAGCTCCCCAAGGAGGAGCAGCCAGTCGTTCGCAGAGCTCTCTGTTTGCCCTGCTCTTCATGGCCAATTGTCTTTATAAAATGTCAAGCAGAGGCATATGGATGGCATTTATTAATTACATTATCTCACCAAATTGACTTTTGCCATTGACTAGTTTAAACATTTTCCTTATGGCAAAGAATTACGGGCTTTAGTAAGGCTCAGTGGCTGAACAAAGGGCTCTTGTCTAGTTACGGAAAAGTACTCTTTTGTCTTCTGAATAGACTTGACTGGCTACGATTTTTAACAGAAATGTTGTGTTTGAGACTGGCAAGCTTATTCAAGGTGCCATGTAAGACCCTACTTGAATGTAAGTCATAAAGGTGCCCTCTGTGCTGCCACATTTGAGAGAAGATACACAAGTCATGAGCATTGTTTGGTTATCTTCGGTTCATGCTTAGAAGGCGATAATAAACTGCTATCTATAATCTTCTCAGGACTGGTAATTTATTCATAGGTTGCATGGCACTACTTAGTGATTTGGGTACAAGATTTCTCTTGCTCACATTGAAGTATAATTTGCGATCTCTTGAGTAAAGACTGCATTAGTGTTTGACCCTGTAATAATGACAGTTCTCTGTACGTATGTTGTTTTCTTTATTAGCTCAGCCCTGAGGGATGCTTTCAAAAGCATACTAGATTTTTAGGCAAAAATACAAAATACATGTAATCCTCAAAAGTATTGGAAAACTGATTGCAGTAGGAGAAAACACAGCATTTAACAGCCATTTGCAACAAGTACTTTTGCACCAAACGAATGTTTTTTGTTGTCTCGAGTAGGGGGTTCATTTAAAGTGAAATAATGACTAATAGGGCAGTGATGAATCTGAAGAACTTGGCCTTGTCTGTAGATAGGCTATCAGTGTGTCACATAAGCTGTGCTTAACTGAAGTCTGAGCTACACGCTCCATCTGAAATCACTATTTTTGGTTTATATATAAACAACTTCTTCAGAAATCTCCCTTCTAAGCTAAACTGTTTTGTTCCAAAGGTGAACTGAGTTGGGAAAGTTCAAATAAAAACCTGTTTGGCTGTGTTTGACTTGTGAGCATGAAGATAAATACATACTTTGTACTCTTATTAATGGTAAGGAGACAAAGGGACTTGCAGAAGGTCAAACAACCTGTGGTATAAGCAGGAACTGAATCAAAATGTTCAGAAACCAGCATTCTGATTAACAAACAGAATGTATTGTCTGTATTTAAAGATTATGTTGTCAGACATGTTTTGTTCCTGCTTGATTAGCTGTTATAAAGCATAATTTTCTCTAGAGGTGCTTCCACATTAATGGAGGTCACTTGTCACCTTTCAGATCAGTGTGAAGTGACCAATCCTTATTTTTTGAAGTGTATTTCAGAAGTACGATTGTAATGGTCTCACAGAGCTGTAGGAAACAGTACTGCTAAAGTGATATAGCCTTACTGCTAAAGTGATATAGCCTGGGAGGTGAAGTACTTCACAGGAAGCAGTTGAGTGCATGACCTGTGTGGCCTCAAGACTTGGGATGTTTTGAGAGAGAAACAAATGTAATGTATTTGCTGCCACATGAATGAATAACCTAAGTAGGTCTTTCGTCATCTCTCCTAGCTTCCCCTGGATGCTCTCTGATATGTCTGCTCCTGTCCTTTCATTAGTTATACAAGTAGAAGCAAGCCTTCCTCTTTCTCAGGGCTGAGCTGCATTAATTCCAGCTGTGGTGACTCTGCAGTGCATGCAGGAACAGCTGGCTGGACACAGCAGCTGGAGGGCACAGCTGTGATCAGCCAGGCCACATGCACTTGATCTTTTTTGGCTTTAAGAGGTGAGTCTTGTTTGCTTTTTGGACTGGTGTCTGCAAGGGAAGGCTAATAATGGGTTTGAATACATGCCGTACCTGACAGGCTGCAAAGAGGAGAGATGTCCAGGAAACAGATTCTTCTTTTGCTGGGTTGTTTATACATGCTCACTCTGGATGTGGACATCCTAGAATCAGTATGTCACTTAAACTGATTACCAGGTGAAAGCCTCCACAAAGCCTTTCTTTTCAAATCCCTTTCAAGTGCTATGCACTTCTGTTGTTCAAATATATGGTTGCCAAGGTGTGACATTGATGGTTCTTAATATTTAAAATGAAAACCTGCAAGGGAAGCAAAGCAGAAAGGTGAAGCTAGTTCAGAGTAATGGAAATGCACCATCATTGGGACATCTGAAAATCAAGCTTCCATTGAATATAAATTTGTGACATTGCATGAATAGAAATAGGTATGACTTAGCCCTATAAACAATAGCACTCTATAATTCCTGCAGCAAGGATGTGCATAAAATAATGTTTCTGAGAAGCAAGATTCTGTGTTTACTGTAGAAGGAGGGTTGCAGAAATCCAGGTCCTGTCCTGGCCATGGGACTTTCTCCTCCCAGTACTTGGTACTTGCCACCAGTGGCAGTGCAAGCACAGTGAATCAGAAGTGTTTGTGCAGCAAGAAGGAGCAACCATGAACAGGGTGTGTGAAATTTGGTGATGTTAGTAACAGATTTGTGTAAGTCTTAGTTTAAGAAGGTGAAAAGTTCTGAATATTTGCTGTGGCAGCATACAATGTTAGAAGCTCAGTGCTTTAGGATCACCAGTGACTTAAGCATCGGTAGCATGTGGAACTCATGCTCCTCTCCCGCACAGATGCAGGGTGCACAAATCTCTTTCTCCACGGTAGAACAAGAAAGATGACTAGTGCTGGAGGTAGATAGGAAAGTTCTGAAAGTGCCATGTGTATTTTCTAAATTCTTGTCTCTGGTGGAGTTGCTTATAGTTTTTCAGTCATGTGCTCTTTGAATATTTCTTGTGTGTGAAGGCTGATATTTTTTTTAAAAGTAGCATCAAAGATGGTATGAAATGAAACTTCTTGGGAGTGCATTTGAAGCTAAAAGCCTATATAAGCTGTCTTCCACTGAGCATTCAGCACTCAGCTCTGCAACTGTTGCAATCATAACTTGGAAGGTCTTTGAAACTGTGTGTGTGTTTGTGTATTTTACATAGACCTCTATTTTACATATATTTTTATTTTATACACTTTTGTGTAGCACATGAGAAGGACAGCCAGTTAAATAAACAGAACAAAATTGCTCTCAGAATTGTCTTAATTATTCTCTTGGCCTGAATTAGGGTGGTAGAAGCAGCTTCTCTGACCTTACCAGGAAAAACCCCACCTAAGCAGAAGATGGTCTTTACAAATGGTTTTCTTCTTGTTTCTTCACTTGTGATTTAATAAAACAGTTTCCTAACAGTTTTCCTCCATAAGAATGATTTGATCCTCTGTAGCTCCCGCTGTTGCTTTTGGTTTGATTCTCCAGCACAGCCTTCCTTCTGCCCTCAAAGTTCTTGTAAGAGGACAGGCATGTTCGTTGCTGTGAAATGAGAAAGAGTTGGAAAAATATTGTTCTAAAGAGAGAAACTGTGAATGTTAGCATAGGTCTGTACCTGACCTGGCTGGGCTGGGAGGTCACACCTGAACTGTTGTGGCCTGAAGGGACCTCCAGCTCAGCTGAAATTGTCTATCCATATTGAAGCTTGGCCCGATTGAATAGTCTTTTCATCTGTTTTGACCAAAACACTTTGATGAACATATCTATCTGCTGTGTGAAAACATGTCAGAAGTCTCCGGAGAGTTTGGCAGCGAATGGGAGGTGGGTGAGGAAGCCCTACAGCAAACCGTGAAATGGTTTCTGCTCTTATGGTAAGAGCTGTGGTCTTTCTTGTGGAGCAACACAGAGCATCTCTTGACTTGCAGGGGGAAGGGATGACATGAGGGCACTGAAGAAGTGTCAGCTCTGAAAACTGACTATAAAAAATTTGCTGATACCATTTAACAGCCTTATCTCCAACCTATTGAATATATCCTATTGTTTGGATACCTCATTGCTGCCTAGTGGCCTAGTGCAGGGTTTGAGGGTGAGGAAGGTAGGTACCATGGGCATCTGTTAAAAACAGACTTACCTCCTTAACACATGCAGATGCTGGAGGAGACAGAGCATTAAAGCTGAGTGCGACTGTCTGTCTCCAGTTGTGCTGCTTATTGGAAATGCTTTTCTCCCTGGTGGTGTTTAGCCCAAGCAGCCATGCCCTGTTGAAGAGCAGAGCTATGTTCTGCAAGGAGGCAGAACTCTTTGCCTTTGTCAAGGCTCAGGTTCAGTAATAAATAGCCTTTCTGCTGTGATGAGGAGGCAGAGGTGTGCCCATGCCATCATGCTGGGGCTCGCTGGATGGAGGGAACTTCTGAGCTTCTGGTAACACAAAAACATTTTTGTCTAAAATGGTTTGAGAAAGTACTCTTAATAGTATTGCTATGCTGCAAATGCTGCTTCTTGTCTGCTTTGTAACTGTAGGGCATTAGAAAGGGGAAATGACCTTTCTTTCCTTTTGTTCCTGTTCTTACTGTGTTTCATGACCTGAAAAGCTTATTCTACCCTTGGCTGGTTTGGGGTTTTGTGCTTTCACTAATGCTGCTTTCTTGTCTGTATCTCTTCCACTTAACCAAGAGCTGGTGACTTGGCATCTTGATGTGGATCTCTTCTGGTGGACACTTGTGGTTGGCCTTCTGCCTAGTGGCATAAATTGTCATATATCAAAAGCCAGATAATAGTGTTGAAGAGTTCCTGATACTTGTTGATGGGTTAAAGAAATCTTCTGGGCTTATGAATATTTAGTAATGCTACTGAGGTCATGTGCCGATCATTTTAATTTTTGTTTTTCTGACCTTCTCTATCTGCACTGGAAGAATTAGGCAGCTTTGGGTTATGACAGAAAAAAATCTTGGTTTGGGAAAAAAATGTGTTGCTTCTATAATGTACATGTAGGAGTCTGTTATTTCTTCACCATGTTACTTCTTGTGGTTTCACATGAACACCTGAGGATCTTATCTCCACTGCTTCAAATGTGTAAAGCTATTTGACTTGAGGAACCTGAGGAAGACTGAGGAGAAAACTTCTGGTAGATGCTGTAAGTCTCAAAAAAAGTAAGTGAGATCTCTTGTCATGAAGGTTGTGGCTGTAAGACAGAACTGGCACAGTTTCTGTGTCGTAGAGTAGCTCACATAGAATTTCTGTTTTGGTGATCAGAGATGAAGAGGTTCTGAGGGAGGATTAGCAAGAGTATATTTGGGGATTTCTCTGTGGCTTTTAGAGATGCACAGAAAAAGCTAATCTCTTTCTTTCTCTCTTTACTTAATTCAACTAACCTAATTGGAAAGGCTCCTTAGAGCAGGCTCTGGCAGCAGCTAGCTGTAGCAGCTGTACAATTAGTAGTGTCACCTAACGGGACAGCAAAACAAGGAGCAGTTAGGAAACTGGAGGTGGATGTTTCTGTGTATCTTAACAACCCTCTCAACAATGAAGCTTGCTAGCTTGAACTTGGCTGTGAATTTTAAGAGCTTAAAAAAAAAAAAAAAAGTCTGAGTTTTTAAAGACTTAAAATTCTGAATGCCTCTGTTTTCTTACCGCCAGTCTTGTTATGCTGTTAAGCTCCACAGTAGGTGGATTTGACCCCAAAGTTACTGTTTTGGCTATATAACCCCTTTTTACTCCTTAAAGCATTCGGTTTTGGGGTTGTAACATTGTAGTTAATTTACAGAGTAATTTATTAGTGAAATTTTACACAAACATGACAGGATGTGGGGGCTCATGGGTTCTGTTGCCCATTCCTTAAGATGTGAGTCATCAGGCTGGGTGGGTAAGGGGTGTAGAAGTAACTGTGTTATATATCTGGGGACAGTTCTTGTAGCCATTGCCTTCCCAGCTTGACTACTGGAGTATACTTTATTTGGGGATAGCCCTGAAGCCCATTAAGAGCAGGAGCTGGTGTGGAGGAGAGCACCATCCTCGGGATGGCTGCCAGCAGGGCAGGAGATGACCGAGCCAGGGGCAGTGATGCTCCCTGGCCACACAGTCCGGGGCTGTACGTAGGCACCAGAGGGCAGAGACAGATTTGCCTTTGAATCAACAACTTGGCACTTTCCAACTTCACATCTTAATTACCCTGATGCTAATGTCATTGGGCTATACACGTATATTCAAGGGAGTGTTTAGTTAAGAGTATGTGTGGGGCATGTAATAATTTCCCAATCTGTGCAGAGTTATGTGGTTATCATATTTGAAATTGTGTGACCCGTGGTTAGAAAGGATGGGCATTGAAAGTGCAATTAACTGAGTGGCATGTGTCAGGGACTGGAAAATGTGGTCTATTTATACTTATCCACAGGTGGAGAGGGAGGCAGCAATGCATAGTCCTAGTAATAATTGTCAGCAGTATAGAAGTTCGTTGCTTTAGCCCCTGGGTCTAATGCACCGAGAAGTGTTTGATACTGAGCCTGGCACAGCCTTCACATGGAGCCGTTCAAAGGCGTCCTGACCTAATTTTGCTGCGGAAATGTGCGAGCCTTCCTCATTCCCCCTCGTTTCTTGCAGAAGGTTTCAATGATAACATCTTCATCCCTTACACGTGCATATATTTAACTGCAAAGCATTTGAATAAAAGCAGGCGTTACAAGCCGGGTGGTAAATATAGCATGCAGCTTAACAGAAATGACCTTCAATTAAGCAGAGGCAGGCCCTTCTCCTGCACTCTGCAGTTGTCAGTTAGCTTTCCATAAGGCGCTTTCTATTTGCTGGGTCTTTTTGTGACTAATTGCAAAGCCTGAAGTGCAGCACTGGCTCTGCATGTACAAGTAAAGACTTTGTGGTATGCTGAGCTCCTGTTTCAGTGAACACCTCTAAAATGTGAAGCAGCTTATAAAGAAAAGCTTGCTTTCTTTTCCAGGGAAGTAAATTCTTAAATTATAAAGCATTGTCCACAGGACTATGTAAATTTATCAGTTAAAGCATACAGCATAAGAGCTTTGACTTTCCTTTGGATAAATCAAAGCAGATGTAATGACATGTCTTAATGGGCTTTTTTTTCAAAAGAAAATAGGGAAAAACGTCTATATTTCAGTGGTGGTAGATAGAGCACACTGCAGTGGGTAGTGCTCCGTGTTATTGTCTGTGTAGGTGTAGGCTGTTTTTATCAGAAGATCACAGAATCACAGAATGTCAGGGATTGGAAGGGACCTCAAAAGATCATCTAGTCCAATCCCCCTGCTGGAGCAGGAACACCTAGATGAGGTTACACAGGAAGGCGTCCAGGCGGGTTTTGAATATCTCCAGAGAAGGAGACTCCACAACCTCCCTGGGCAGTCTGTTCCAGTGTCCTGTTACCCTCACTGAGAAGAAGTTTCTTCTCATATTTAAGTGGAACCTCCTGTGTTCCAGTTTGTACCCATTACCCCTTGTCTTATCATTGTTTGTCACTGAGAAGAGCCTGACTCCATCTTCGTGACACTCCCCCTTTATATATTTATGAACATTAATGAGGTCTCCCCTCAGTCTCCTCTTCTGCAAGCTAAAGAGACCCAGCTCCCTCAGCCTTTCCTCATAAGNCCACACTTCCTTAGTTTAGGTGTGAGGTTGCTGTGGGAGACCTTGTCAAAGGCTTTACTGAAGTCAAGGTAGACCACATCCACCGCTCTGCCATCATCCATCCACCTCGTTATAAGATAAAAACAAACAAAGCAACCTGAACTGAGGGCTTTTAAATTCTGTCTTACCTGTCACTTGTATGTTTTCTCATGCCATTATCACTGCATTGGTGGTGTAAAACTACCAGTTTCCTACCCAAAATGTCTCTTTTTGTTCGGTATGGGCTTTTTGACTTGCACTATTGGTATTTTTGAGCAATGCTGTGCAGTACACAGTAACTATAGTGCACTTAACTATAATTTGCATCTTAAGTTCTTTATTTGCTGTTTTTCTCTGTAATCTCTTGGGCTTCCAACCTCATTAGATTTTTCTTTTTTTTTCTTCCTGCTGCTTTTGTGCTGTCAGGCAAGCCAGGTAACTGTTAGCATTGGCACTGCTTTTGAGTCTCATGTTGCAAGTACAAGATCCAAGAGCAGAGGAAAAGGTAGATGAAAAACTGGGTCTGCTCTGATCCTTTGCCCACCCTCAGGAATCGTTTTGCTCACTCAGCTCATTGCAGTGAAAAAGAGGGAGTGGGAAGGAGATGGTTGGGAGTGACCAAAGTACTGGCAGAGCTGTTGGTAGGGAGGGGATGCTGGACTACTGGCATGTCTTGGCCAGACCATAATTCATGGAAAAAACCTGGAGATGACTGGTCTGGAGTGAAAGGAGTCACTGTATCAGGGATACTAGCTCCATCTTTGACTTGTCAGCTGTGTCTGACAGCAGTGGAGCACACAAACCATGTGTTTAAGCAGATGTGGATGATTTGAGCACCACATCCTTCATCCCCTTTTCCTTTTGGAAAGTGAGTGTGTGGAACCAAACTCTGCAGATTGGTATTTCTCTCTGCTCTTCAGGTTTTCTTGGAAGCCTTTTGGACTAGGGAAGGATGGGTACAAGGTGCTGATGAAGCCAGTACTCCTCCTCTGACCTGCAGCATCACTTCAAAACTTTTGTGCAAATCACCGTTTGGCTGTTTAAGTGATCAGTAACTGTGCTCATTCAAGTGGAGAGGGAGCAGGCAAAGTAGGGACTAGTTGAAGTATTAGGTTACTGAGGGCACTATAATCAAGGTGACAGCTGCTTTCCTTATGCTCCACTGAAACAGAATATCCCAAACTGTTCGACAAAGCCTCACCAAATACATTAACGTCAGTGCTTTTAATCTTTCCACAAGTTGGTGGAATACTTTGCACTGTTGGCTAATGAAATATTGGAGTGCTAATCTCTTTCCATGGATACCAGAGGGGAAAATGTTGAGTATTGCTATCCCACGAGTGTGTGTGTGTGCTAATGAACATTTTGAAGACAAGCAGTGCAGGGAGGGAAGTGGTTTCTCCCTGTGGTGCCTGTGCCCCTGCTGTAGATGCTGAGCGTGGCACAGGAGGATGAGGAAGGGTGGGCTCCAGCACGCCTGAAGGGTTTTTCTGTGGCTCAGCAGCTGCTGTCTGGATGCTCGCTTCTTTGTACCCTGCATGATGAGCAACCTGTTAACACAACCCTGTCTCCCTCCCGCCCCTTCCAAGGTATTTACACTTGCCCTTAAGTAACCATTTCTTTCTTTGGCTACTTAAGCTGACACACTTCACAATACTCAGGAATGAAAAATGGGTGGTGCTACTTGAAATAGCCTTGGTGTGCTCCTTAGGAGAAGCGTGTTTGAGGAGCAGGCTATGAGAGTTCTATGACCTCTATTTATACCTTCCTTCTAATAATATCACTTGATTTTATTTTGAACAAAAAAGTCCTGTGGGTGTCTTAGCCACAGAAAAACCGAAGAATACTTTGCTGGCTTTTGGGTGCAGTTTGCTTCCCATGATGAAGGATGAGCATGTATGGGGAGGAGGTTTACATGAAAGAATAAGATAAATGAAGATTATGAGAAATTACTAGTTCTGGGCTTTATTGTGGGACTGTGACTAAAGTTTTAGGAATAGTCCTCTGGTACAAAGCCTTCTCTTAATAGGCTGCTCTTCAAAGAAAAGTAGTCTTGGGCTTAGTTTTTGGATTGCCAGAGGCTTGCCCACAGAGCAGTCAGAGGGCTGTAAGCTCTAGTTTCCTCCCCAGACTTCCGTGGAAGGGTCTGCTGCAACAGATGGAATCAGAAAAACAGAGATTTAACTGAGAAGCTTGAATCTCTCAGCAGAGATGAGAGACTGAAAAATTGCAGAGGGAAAAGGCAAGAATAATCTAAATGCTGAGCCTCACTATAGGGAAAGTGTAGCTTTAGCTGTTACGTGCCAACTGCCACATCCCCTTTCTGGTTAGGAAAGGCGAAAACAAGAGTGAAAGGGCTCTGAGAAAATCACCTGGGTTAAGCCCGACTCACACAGGTATGGTAAAATGCCCCAAGAGTTTCACTGGAAGTGAAACAAGGAGTCTGTGAAAGCCTGAAGTGGATGGAACTGCGGCAGGAGGGACGCTGGGCAGTTTCCAGCTGCAGGGTTTGCAGGAGGCTCTTCCCTACCACGAGCTCCCTCCATGCAGCCCTCGAGCTTCACCGAGTTGCCAGCATTGCCAGCATGACTGAAAACCTCACCTTTCCATGACCACAGAGCCTTCTCCAGCTTATGGAAAAGCACGTCTGTATCACTTCATTTGTGGTCAATACCATGAAATGTTTCCACAGTTGCGAGTATGCTCTGAGCAGCACTGATACTCCCATCAGGGCAAAGAATGGGGTGAGAGTTAAGGTGTTGGTAGAGCATGAACTCTGTATTTCTGGGCTTGCAGCTGCTTGGTTATTTCAAAGCACCTAGTTTATCCCTTTGTCTTTCCTTAGTTGTACCTAACTGGGGCGAAGCCTGTGCTGTGCAGAGACTGCGTTGGAAGATGTGCATTTTGAAGCAGAGAAACTTCTTAGTAGTGAGGAAACATGAGTATCTGACAAACAGCTTTTGTACATCATGATTAGTCTGAAAGGTCTGGGGCACTAGGTGCCCCGATAACAAATGTCCCATGAGCAGAAGACTAAGCGATGAAGGCCGCTACAGCCACGGTTGCATCCAGGCTTTCCCAGGGGGACTAGTTAACCTCAACTCTTGCAGGAGGATATCTGGAGCGTGTCAAGTCCCTGCTCATGCAGCAGAGATCCCACACACCTCTGTTTTCAAAATTCTTGAGTTTTTTTTTCCTTACAATATAAGTAGAGGCTGAAACTGTAAGGCTGACCTCTTACATGAGGTGACAGCTTCTTCCAAGGGAGAAGGAACAAACACCAAGGAAATTAAAGGGAGAGTTGTTCCCAAAAGAATTTTTTAGAGCTGTTTTGTTTTCTTTTTCCATAATTATTTTTAAACCTTTCCTGCTGGCAGCATAAGAGGCATCAGAAGAAGGCAATGTGTTCATCAGGTGTGGCACAGGACTTGTGAAGCCAGACCAAAATGAATAGGCTTCACTGGATGATCATTGATTACATACTCTGAAAATAACTCCTTCATTTTCTCTTGGGGTTTGAGAAATGAAGGGAGGACTTTTTTTCAGCCCCTTTACTTATTTAAAATAGTATGCCGGTATGCCAAGCAGAGCAGGATTTATTTTTTCTAATGCTGGGAGTATATGCCCGTGATTAAGAAACTCTGGCATTTTGTAACTCTTAGTTTGTTTTCTTGTATTTTTAATACTTGTGTTTGTAGGCTAAGGTGTTCACAAAAGCATAAGAAAGTCTGTTTTGGGGAAAGTTGTGAAATGGATGACATTTTCTGAAAGGACGGTGTGTCTCTTTTGGCAACATCATGGTCAAATGAGTAAGTATGTATTCTGGTAAGGAGACTAATTTTGAAAACATTTATGAATCTGTCCTGTCATACCCTTCTTACAGTGTTTGTAATTCCAGGCAGTCTTGGAAACACCACAGATGTCAAATCCAAGGGGTTTTTTTTCATATTTCATGAATTTGAAATTACTTTTTAATTCTGTGATAATGGTCAGGATTGCTGCACAGTAAATACACCAGATTTCAAGTATAATTAGCACAAGTCAGGGATGAAGTAGTCCAGAGCTCCAGTAGTGGTGTCTCAGCACTTTCTGCAGAGGAGAAGGTAGCTGAGTACCAGCTTCTGTTCATTTTTTACCTCTCAGCTGAAACTGTTGCTAACAGAGCTTATTTGGGCATTTGTATTTCTGATGTGGAGGGATCTACCCTCAATTAATGAAAAATGTCAAACTTTCCTCTGCTGAAAATTTGGTAGAGGTGGTGGAGTAATGCCGTGCTGCTGGTGCTGCTGCTGATCTCTTGTGGGTACAGAGGCTGTTGAGAAAGTCAGATGGAGATACACAGGCAAAGGGAGAGGGCCACAATGTGACTTTACATGCCGAAAATGATCTTGTGACTGCTCACAACCAACTAATACCATTCCAGAAAATTATGCATGCTTTGGAAGTGACTGAAGCAACAGATGGGAGAGAGGCAGCTTTCCCTGAAAAGGAAGAAGAACCCTCAAGAAAACCCATTTGCTGTAACTTTTGATTCCTTCTACTTTTGTTTCTGTTGGTTTTTGGTTTTCTTTCATTACATGGAGGATGTGACTACAGTCAGTTCCTCACTGTACTCTGCCCAAGAGCCAAGTGAAGAAGCACTGATGGAGTGTGAGTGGGTACCTGGTGCCGGCACTCTCAGCAGGGGTGCTAGGAGGTGAAAGAGTTGCCTTATCTCAGCAGTCTCTGAGCTGCTTACCTCCTCCAAAGTGGTGCTTCATCAGTGAGGTATGGTAGCATTGAAAGTAATGTTGTGAAAGATGAGGGTGAAGGTAATGGTGGATTTATTTGTAGGACTCCAGAAAGATGATCCAGGTAATTGGAGGTGCTCTTGTGGAACAGAGGACTACTTTCACCAGGAGAAGCAGAACAGAATGGCAAGTTGGAGCTGACTATCAATGTGGAAAAACCCCAAATACCCCTTGGGGTATTTCACGTCTGAACTGATGTGAAAATACACAAACTGATACAGCTGTTGTGTCAATAATTCAGCATATTTTAAGAAATTTCTAGCTGTTGCTGCAGCACTAGCAAATCAGCTTTGTTACGCTCATGTCGTAAGTAAAGTACCTGTATTTTATCAGTTTTATCTTTGGAAAACTATGATTCAGGGCTTTCAGCCTATGAATTGACCAACTTGAAGGTTATACATTGTGATGCATATGGTTGTAACATTCCTACTTATATGATGAAAATCAGCTGATATTTTTATATAAGCTATTAAAACTTATATAGCTTTTACGTAATAAATATTTATTAGCTGCTAAGTATCATTTATTCATGCCTGAATAGTAAAGTTCCCCAGGAGGCAGATTGTTGTGGTTTAGACCCAACTGGGAGCTGAGCACCACGTGGCTGCTTGCTCATCTCCAGTGGGATGGGAAGGAGAATCGGGAGAAAAAGGCAAAACCCTGTGTGTTGAGATAAGGAGTATTTACTAGAACAATGCAAGAGGAGAAGAAAGAACGGTAATGACAATAATAGTAGTGAAACAATTTATAAAGCAAGTGCTATAAAACACACTGACTGCCTAGACTTGCATCTAGGACTAACATCAGAGACCCACCTTCCCAGCCCACTCTCCCCTTATGTAGCGGGCATGACATCGGCATAGTTTCAAATACCCCGTTGGCTGGTTTGGTTGTCTGTCCTGGCCCCCTCCCAGCTTCTGGTGAAAATTAACCCTATCCTAGCTGAACCCAGGTCACAGCATCAGCTGGAGAGGCACCTCTCTCCTGCCCTCTCTGCACAGTTCCACATTAAGTTATGCCTTTTCCACCTGCTGCTTTTTGCCCGTGGTTGGAATGTCCCTTTTCAGTGCTTGTCACCAAGTTTGGATAGAGGTGTGGATATCTTACGCTTGCCAGCACCAAGAAAGGTGCCAGTTCTCCAGGACAAATCCTCTTAAGAGATGTGAATTTGTTTGCTTCTCAGGGAGGATTGAAATGGATAATCTACTGAAGTGATGCTGTGATTTCTCCTTAGGAATTTAGGTAGATATTATGCATGTCACACAGCTGAGCTTATGAACACATTTCTCTTTTTAAAGTATGATTTTAAATGTCAATATACTCATCTCTGAAGCTTAAGTATCCAGAATTGACAGGGGTTTTTTAGGACTGGACAGTCTTTTTGGAGAGGTAAGTGGGAAGGCTAAATAAAGCATTAGACTACTTGGGATTGCTCATTCAGCTTTAGTATCAGGGATGACAAGTCTGGGTGTGCTGCAGATGCTGTTTTCCAGGACACTGTGGGTCATGAGATTGCATGTAAAGTTTGGGGTTTTCTACGGAACAGGAAAACAGTAATTCATCTGCATACATTATGGCTATATCAAGGCAATGGTAAAATGCCATTTATATATGAAAGCATCATATCTTACAAGGGGGAAAAAAGGCAGGAAAACGGGGCGCTAGAAAGGATTGGCCAGAATTGTATTAACTTGTTTGTTAAGAAGTAACAGACTAGGTAAAAACCCACCAAAAGAAAAGATCCACCCCAAAGTCTAGCTGATTTTGCCACGGTCAGTGATGGCAGGCGGCTAGCGTCAAACAACAGCTTGGGATATGCTGCTAGGTCTTTTAAAAAGAAATGATTGATAAGTGGTATTTTCCTGATGCATTAAGTGATGGTTTGCTGCTGAATTGCCTTGGGGAATCAAAACAAGTTAAGGACTTTACTTTTTCAAATGGAAAGTTTCTATTGCCTGGCAGTTCTGGGATTTCCATGCATCTGCATGATCTGCACGGATTATGGAGCCGGATTTAGTTATATGCTTTTACCATTTAAAAAAGTCAACATTTCATAGCAATTTTGACAAAGGAGCACTAGATACTGTATGAATTTCCTTTTCAAGGCAGTGTGTTGTGTGTGAGGTTTAATTTATGTATTATTATTCTATTTATTTATTTATTTTTAAAGAGACCACAGCATATGAAACTTTGAGGATTAAAAGTAACTTTCAAGGGTGTAATTAGAGCACCATTCTCCCTGCATTACACTTGTTTTGTAAACTGTCGCTATGCAGCTGAACTTACCCTTTGAATGAAGCCTTATGTACCACCAGAGTTAATACTTTAACCAAACCACCCGCTTAAAATTGGCTACCCATTACCCCAGTTACATTAAATTAGAAACTCCAGTAACAAAGTGAAAAGGTTCTTGTTTTATAGCATGACCTGCTTTCCTACCCTCAGGCAGCAAACTTATTTTAAGTCTCTTGCTCTGAAGAAAATAGAGTTCAATCCTGCAGCTGCACATGGCTGTCTCAACACCGTGAAAATAGAAACCAGTGCTATCCCAAGTGCATAGTTCATCCCACAGCTAGCAGGCATCCATGCAGTACAGTAAATGGCAGTGGCTCCTTTGAGTATGCTCTGGTGGGTGAACACGGGCACCAGGGCTGCTTGTTCTCAGCCCAGCGTCTTCTGTCATGTGCCCAGTGGGAAGGATGCTCTAAGGATGATGCAGACAGCTTGGCAGCCTTGCCAGGGCATACAGCGACCTCTCTACTTTTGGCAAAGTAGAATCTGACTTTGCAGCCACTTAAGTTATGGGGAAACTTAACCCGATGTTGTTTTGGTTGAATGCAAACCAATGAATTGTAGAAATGAACAGACTTCAACTTTGCTGGTATCCTTTGGATGAAAATGTATTTCTTCAAGCTTTACGGAACATGATTGTGTTCTGAATTTGTATAGGAAAAAAGCAGTTTTGCAAGCTATGTAAGTGCTGTGCGGTATCTTTTTCTTCCTTCCCTCTTTCCCACAAGCCAGCATTTGTTTCTTCCCCTCTATCGTGTCAGTGTTACTAGTTACTACCACCAAAAACAGAGGGTTGGGATCAAGATGGTATTCACTGTTGACTATTCAAGAAGTGCAGTATAAGATAACTCATGTTAATAGCATCCTTTTCCTCATCTACTTCTGAGCAAAAGTTTCTAGAGCATTTCTTAATTTCCATTAAGAAATTTGGGGTAGTCTTTCTTTTACTTTTGGTTGTACCTGAGCAAATGCCATCAACTCAAGTGAAGTTTGTGTTGTAGTAATTTGAGATCTTACTCCAGCATACAAAAAATACCCTGTAGCTTTGGAAACACTGAAGGATGGAATAGTCTCAAGTAGAAAGGGGAATACAGAATGGTAGTGGTTTTTTTCTTGCAGAGTGAAAGCATGACAAAGATAGCTGACCTGTTACTTGTTTTGATAATAGATACATACATAACTATTTCTCTACTATTTTGACTTTTAGAGGAATAAATACTGAGCAATGAAAATAAATATGGTATGTCAGAGAAAGGTAGAAGTTTAAATGGCTTCTTAGCAAAGAGAGGAAATTCTTTGAAGTCTGACTGTACAGGTGCAGGGTGACAAGCACACAAAACTTTTCATTCATTACAATGCCTTTCAAAGAATTTTTTTAATAGGCTTCACCAAAGTGATTCTTAAAAAAAAAAAAAAAGTAGTTCCTTACTTGCTCACAGCTCTCTTCAGCCCTCTTCCAAGCAGTTTTTGTTGCTGTATCTCTGTATGCACTTAGGATGTACACCTGGCAGAACTTCATATATTTAGGAAAGTGCTTTGATCATGCTAGGTATTCATCATTGAAGTACTGACTGTTTTGTGGTTATGGCTTAAGGAAATTAATCACCAAATTAAGTGGATGCTTGAACCACCAGGAGAAGGGTGTTTGGAGAAGTGTGGCCATCTTAATTTCCCCAGATGTGTCTCTAGTGCCAGCAGTGCTTTAGGCAGCTCTTCTGCCTGAGCCCCACCGTCAGCTTTCTCTAGGGCTGGTGCCCCAAGCCCCCTGTGGCACCTCTGTAGAGGTGGAGAAGGGCTGGGGTGGCTCAGAGGCTCCCCGCCTCTCCTGCCAGATGTGTCCTTGCTGGGGACCAGGTGGACTGGGCACAAGGCTGGGAGCCCCACTCTGCCCCATGGTTCCTGCTTGGTTGCCCCACTGACCTTTTCCTCCTCCCATGGCGGAGGGTCTGAGCAGCCCTGCCATTGGCATGTGACGGCCACATGGGATGAACGCTGCCTGGGATCTATGGGCCAGGGGTCATGGCTTGGCCATGAGGCCTCAGTAGCTGAAGCCAGACTAAATCAGGAGACTTGAGATTGTCAGTCATCAAGGCAAAGGTCGAGCTGGCAGCCACTCCTTGTTTCAGGAGTCCACATCTGTTAGTGCATGTGCTTTGTTCTGCTGGATGATGGTCTTTATTTTGCTGGGATTTAGGACAACCCCAGTCTCTGCTTATGACTAGATGGTGCTGAAGAAAGCGTTTTGGTTGCGTAACACTAAATAGTGGTTGATCCATCACCTCACTTGGCTCTTTTCAGCTTCTGCCAACCTTAAAATAAAACTTTGTGCAACTGTGATAGAGTTTGTGTTGTGACAGGTATAAGTTGGTCTCCAGCTGGGCCTCATGTGTTAGATATGTGCAGTAGATGCTGCTTGGGAAGGCTGGTGGACACGTTCAGGTTAGATGCATACAGCACATTATCCTAGTTACTTTTGCATCTATCTCATCTTCTAGGATCTCTCAATTGTTAATAGTGCAAAATAAAAAGATCCTTGGGGTTTAAAGTACAAGCAAATAATTGTGTGGTGTCCTGAAGTATTTTAGAGTTGTAAATAAGTAAATAAAACAAAAAATGAAGAGAGCTTGTATTTTCAGAATTAAAAACGAAAGAAAAGAAAGCAAATCAGATGCAATCCATGATTTAACCACATGCTTCAAGTTAAGCACACTGGACAAGCCCAAATGGGGCCCCTGGTGGGACTCCTTGTTGTGCATAAAGTGAAACATGTGTGGGGGCATTGATGGAAGTCCAAGCTCAGAGTCACAGGTTGTGAGCAAGCCTTAATCTAAAAGTGGTAGCAAGACAGTGAGTCAAAATTGACCTAATGTGTTCCCTGGAGGGATTGTTGGCTCTTTTAAAATGCTACGTGAGGTGGTATCATGATTTTGAATTATTCCAAGACAGGCCGGAGCATGCTCTTGTCTGCTGGAGATCTGTTTGTTTATTTATGAACTTATAAAATAAAATAGTCAATTTTAGTGCTCTGGAGAGAGGAGTGAATGGTACAAAATTCAGTATAAGCACTAAATGGCATGAATACTTAGACTGACACTGCACAGGTTGCTTTATTCAGTACTGTAACTCAGTGAAAAGACTGTGAAGGAAGCAAAACCCATCAAGTGTTATGTTGGAATGAGCAGCTTGTGCAGCCCAGGCAGAGTAGGAGGAGCTGACAAATGCAGAAAAGAGGCAGCTGGCTGCCTTGCAGGTTTGTCCTAGGAGCTGTTGCTTCTTTTAAAAATAAAAACATGAATCAAATTATATATACCAAAGGCAGTTTACGTGCTGTGTTTGGCAATTAAAGTTAGGAATGCAGCTGAGAGGGGGGATGCAGATCACTGCAGACAAGCATGGAACTGTCTCAGTGCAAAAGATTAGTAACTTCAGAAGAGAGTCCTGTACAAGTGACTCACTTCTTTTGGTCAGCCCTTCAGAGAAGGAATTGAAATGATAGAAGTCTGTGAGCCTTGACAAGTTTCCACCAGGAAGAAAGGATGTTTATTCTGTGCCTCGTGTAAAGGAAACCAGTGGCTGTCATTGCCTGTGTAATTCTGTTACCTGTCATTCCCAAGTGAAGCACAACACGCGTGTGATGTCCCCATTTTGGTTAAGTAATACTTTTCATCTCAAGCTCTCCATGCCGACTTACTTGTGAAGCAGTCTTATTTTTCTTACTTGATAACTGGCAATTGCCTGTTCTTCTGTCCTCCCAAATACTCCCTCCCTCCCCAAACTCACTGCTAAGCAGTGCAGGGATGAACCCATGGCATCTTGCCTGTCTCTGGAGCTGCAGCCCAGGCCTACCTGAAGCCCAGGCCACTGTCCTGCTCCTGCTTGAGGATGCTCCACATGGCACAAGCCCTGGATGTTTGCAAGGGATGGAATAGCACTGTAGTTCCCAGGAATCTGCAGCTGTAGACTTTGGTCTAGTGTTGTGTTGGCCAACTTGTACAAGATGTAGGTACTGGTTTAGCAGTGCAGAGGTTCTGCATGTGAACCTCAGGGACGTTGCAGAATTGGGTTCTCCAAAGTTGACGCCACATTTGACACATACTGAGGCCTTAATTCTGCTTTTACATACTCACTATCCCTGGAAGTCATTTATATTTCTAATTCTATTCTTTGTTTCCTGCCAGAGAAACTTTGGTGTCATGTCCCATATAGACCAGGAACAAATGAGATTTAGTTTATTGGAGTGGAGTGCTTCGCTTGAAACTGAGCTCAGTCCTGTGTTCCTCTGAAGCTGGTTGCTCTGCCTCTGGCCTGGAGAGCTGGCAGGACTTGTAGGCATGTACCCTGCAGTGAGTGCAATAAGGTTGTACCTCCAAAGCCCATAGTCAGTTCTGCTCCATTCCAGAGCAGAACCCTGGAATGCTCAGCCGTTAGGCCTGGCAAATGAATGTAATTAAAATTAGATCTGGCCACTAACTGTTTGAATTCCAAGTTGGCTGAATTTCCTTGTAATAGGACTTTTACCATAATTTATCCACTTGGAGTGTATTAGTGATGAAAAGCTGCCTGTCTGCAATCACAGTTTTATTCATCTTGTTTTGCTTGAGTTGTAGCCAGCGACCTGTGCCTGGGTGCTCACCTGTGACATGGCAAACCCTGGTCTGGGTGTGCAAGGTGCTCACTGTGGTACCTGCTTCTCCTGTGGGCAGGTCTGTCCCTGGTGATGGAGGACTTGTCTCCTCCTGAGGCTGCCTTGCCAGCAGAAAAGGGAAGGCGGTGTCTTGGAAAGTAGAAGAAACTGGTGTGGGCTACATGGCAAAATGGTTTTAATTTTTGGCAGCTCTGTTTTATTTGACTGAAATTCCAGCAGCCATGCTTTGTTTGTGACTTCTGGGGAAGCAGGTTTCCAGATGTGTTGGTGCAGGACTTGGCCGGTGGCAGCAGTTGATATGGCCTGTATTTTTTCCTCAAAGTGTGTGACACCTGCTTGTGTAATGTTGAGAAAAGTAAGATATACAGAGGAAGATTTTCCCCCTCCTGTTTTGCAAGTGAAGCTTCAGCTTTGGACCTCTTTCTTCTCAGATATGCCAAGGGGCTACATCTCAAAAGAGGTGTTGTGTGAGTTTGAAAGCACAGTGTAATCTGCAGTGCAGGATTTCTGCTAGCATGTTGTCTCACCCTGCTTCACTGGCCTTCTGAAGAACTTGACAAGGAAAATATAATTTATAGTTTATGACATGATTTTACGGAAACAACAGTATTTTACTATAGACCAGTATTTTCCACTCATAACTCACCTTTAACTGCTCAATTTTAGAAAGCACATGCATTATAAAGTTATTTTTCTGTTTTTATATCCTTTACATATATTTTGTGGGAAGTTTTTATAAAATATACTTTTTTAAAAAGTTGTTAACTTCTGATGCCATTTTCTTCAGTGTTGTGCGATACTGAATAAGCATTCCTCCTGTTTCTTGAAGCATCTTGCCTTTTTTAGCGTATAATGTTTCTGCAATTCATTAAAGTTTATAAGAGTTTCTTCGTAGTGAATGAAAAGAATTGCAGGTATTTTAGGAATCCATGAATAGCTATTTATAATAAAAGGCTAATAAGAGGGGAGCATTTTTCTCCTGGTAATCTGAGTTTCAAGAGAGTTGAGTACTAAGAGCTCAGTGTTACGGCCTTGCTAAAGCTTGATACTTCAGCTGTGTGAAAGAAAGCTGTAGTCTTCAGTGAGATTGAGGAGAGATAAAAATACAGATCTGCAGTGTGTCAGAGTATTTCTTGCCACAGCACTAAGCAAGCACTGAGACCTCTTTATCTAAACCAGAAATGACAGCAGTGTTGCCTTCAACATGGCCAAGAGCTAAGGTAGCAGGAGGGGGACTGGATAACAAGTCCCATTAGAGCACCTGTAAAAAGTAAATAACTAAATTACTTGCACATTCTATAGTATGCTACAAGTCTGTCTCTGGAAAGGAGCCTTAAATAATTCTGATTTGGAAAGATATCTCAGGATGACCGTTTTACCTTTCGGAAAAGTAATTCTGCTAGATTTGTTTTGCTCTATATAGTGAATTGTGGTAGCTGCTGTGAGAGCCCTTCAACCTTAATGCCTTCCTTTTAGGAAGTGGTATTGCTAATGGGAAGTTGTACAGATTAGGTTATATCAGTGCCTGGTTTCTATCAAACAGCTTGGCAGGAATTGCTGCGTTCTCTGCTAGTAGATTCAGTCCTCTAATGGTGTATCTTTCTAAACACAATCTCAAATGAGATGCTGCAGTGTCATGATTGTATTTAAGAGTATTGCCTTTAAATCATGGAGGCTTATTGTGCTTCAGTTTACGTATGTTTACTTTTTTTAGCAGGGATTCCCTTGAGCTAGGTACTCAGTTTTACTTAAGGCACATAACAAGGTCTAAGTATCAGATGTAGATGATTGTTTAATGGCCATGGATTTTCACAGTATAATTAAGGTTAATGTTTTCCTAAACTTATTTGCTTTTGTATCTTTTTCAATCAGTGTCCAGTATAAAAGATAGGTTTGCAGGCTACCTCTGCTCTAATATTTTTTATTTTTCTAATGTGATTTAATTATTTCTGAGAGGTAAAAAAACCCCTCTTAGGTTTGGCTTCAGTGTTTCAGCAACCTATAATCTTGGAGGAAAATGTTAAAGTCTGAATTTAGCTAAATTTTTCTTTTTCCTCTGTCATTATTAGTGATCAGGAACAGGTTTCCATGATTTAAGGCTGCTTCTTCCAAGGGCAGTAATATTATATATACTGTGGGTTCAAGCCATACAAAGTGGGTTTCATTACAGTTGCTGAAGAGGGGACATCTCTCAGTCAGTAGTTCCAACAAAATAAAGATCTTTTTTTCCCATTGTCAGAAGCAGCTTTAGGATTTTGCTATTGGGGAAAGTTACACCTGAATAAGTAAGTCTAAATTTACACCTAGTACTTACGCTATATCAATTTTGAAAATAATGCTCATTCCTTCCTAAAGTAAGAGACAATTGATTTAATGCTATTGGTTCAAGGAAGTATCAGCAAGGCACAGAGGAATCTTGCCTATATACTTTAAAGCAGTTGCAACATTTACATGATGTCCCTCCTCACATGAAAAATTTTAGGCCCAGATAGTAGAATTCATTGAACAAGTTTAAACTGGGAACATGTATTCTGCCTGAAAAGGACAGAACATACATAGAATATGCAGCTTGCAAATGACTTGTAGTTACTCAAGTTGTCTAAGCCAGATAAAGATTTAAAACCCCTACTCTGTCCCCCACAGCCCATGTTGTGATCCTCAAGCGACTGTGAGGAGTTTGTGTATTGTTTCCTGTTCCTCACAAGAGGTACTTGTATTTAAGAGACATTAAAAGACTGTTCTGTAGGAAGCTGTCAAGGCTTTCCAGTTGTATATGCAGTGAAGCTTATATGTTACTTGCACAGAAGTTAATTGTTCCTGTGTTTAAATAATCATAGACCTCAAGCATATAAAGGAATTAAAATCTGGGACTTGTCCTTCCGTAGTGGTGACTGGATTTTGTGAGGGGTTTTTTTGTGTGTGTCTTATATATAGAGCTTTATTTTATTCTAAAATTGTCCATTTATCCCCTTTAGAATTATTTCAATAAAGCAAAATGCCTATTTTTAATAGAAGTGAGTGCAATAGGGAGTACAGTCATGCATTTATTTTTTTTTTTTTTGGCTGCCTGTACAAACTACATTCTACATACCATGGTGCAGTGTGTTAGTAGGCAGTCTGATTTATGGTTGAAGAAAAATACCATTGCTAGTGTTTTTGAGAGCCTGGGAAGGAAGGAAATGGTAGCCTTTCTAGTTAGCTTTCAGTGGAGTGCTCTGAAATGCATGGCCTTCAGTCAAGAGAACAAAAGCCCTCTTGTTGGTTTATGAGGTTTTGGGATGTGTCTACACCCTAAAAATGTCATAGTAGCATTTATTTTGGAAGCTTTATTTAAAGCTTTCATCAACACCTTGGTGAGGAGAGGAAAGCTACTATCAACCTCACTGCCAGGCCAATTTCTGGCTTAATCCAGCCAAGAGGGAAATGTCAGTAATAATGCTTCAGCATTTGCAAATCCTGCCTGGACCTGTCTTTCTGGCCTTGAAGAAAGAATGAGATGTTCACCAAGATTTTCTGCTAATCTCTTTACAAATATGGCTGGTGATCTATACAATGAGAAACTCTGGAAGTAGAAGATCTACAGGTGTTTTAACATGGGCAGCTTCACTTTGCTGTCTTCAACTGCCCACCTAATATAAGATTCAGTTCAGAACTGCAGCCTACAAGTCCTTTTTAATGTCCTTTGAAGACTTGCCTTGGTTTTGCAAAAGGACCATGTGGCAGAGAACTGCAACATGGAAATCTGCAAATCAGTTCATAGCTATGTGCACTGAAGTGATAGTAAAGCTTGCTCCAGATCAGAATATTTTCTCCAGCTCTTGTGCTGGAGGTACAATTAATCTTTAGGAGATCTGTAGGAGAGCTCAACAAGGTGCTGCACAGTTTAATTGGTGCAGGAGCTATTGGTAGTTCTCAGGGTCCTTCCCACAGCAGCAAGGGGAACCAGTTTAAGCAACTCAAGTTGTGGTGAGGAAGGCAAAGATTGGGGTTCTTGGTTTTCTATTTATTAAAAAAATTGTCTAATAGATTTATGTTAAAAGACATTAGTATTCTTCTCATTTCTATAAGCAATACATTATTTAAATTAGCTTTGAAGATTTAGAAACTTTCTTCTCCTGTGCTTGGTGGTTTTAATTTAAAAAGACAACCTGAGAGAAAAAATACTTAAGTGTTGTTCTTGTATCCCGTGCAATTGTCTTGCACACATAGGATACAGAAGTCTGCATTGACAGCTGTTGTTGTGAGGAGCATCTGGGAGTTTGGCCTGGACCTCATCATCCAAGGAGTTTCTTGGTGATGTTAGGACTTTAGATGACTTGTTGGGTGACACCCTGAAGCACGCCTTGCTGTGTGCACAGCAATTTATCACTGAAGGGTGATAAGCCAGGCTTTGCTCATGTTGTATTCAATACCTATGTATAGGGACAGTGTATTGAGGTTACAAAGCTGAGTGTTCCAGAAGTGTTTTAGACATCTGCACAGCCTTCATTCAGCGTCCTTTGTCTTTTATGCCACAGACCAGTCCCTGATTCAGAGACAGTCTCCTTCTGCCTGCAACTCCTACCCTCCCAGTGTGGGACAGAGAAGATGAATGATCTTAACTTCTTGTGCCATTTGAGATACCTTCTGTCACTAGGAGGTCCACACAGTCCTGAAAGGTGCAATGTGACCTGCAGGAGGCACATGTCCATCTGGAGCAGGAGCTAGGGGCAAGGCAGGGTGCCTGAGCTTTGCCAAGCTGTGCTACCTGCCTGTGTTTAGGAAGCTCAACAGGGCTCCCCTGACTGCAATGACTAGATTTCCACTGATTAAAAAAGGATTTGGGACACTGAGCTCAAGGCAAATGCCTGCCTAAAAGTGGATGTCTTTGGAGCTGAATCCCTCTCTTTAAGCCTGGCCCTCTGGGCACCTGGGGCTCTCCAGGAACGGGTTTAAATTTTGCATGCTTGTTTGTGCTTTTTCTCTTTTCCTTTTTCCCTATCGCTGAGGAACAGTGATGGTACTTGAGCTTGGGGCCAGGAAGCACGCAGATATCCTGTAATTGCCTCTCAGTCGTTAGCTGGGAAGTTGCTTTTGTATAATTGTCTTGTTTTGTTCTTGGCTTGTTTGTTCCCACAGCCTCCTGTTTCATTAGGACAATATGTCCCTCTCGGAAGGTTTTCTAATCCACTGTAAGTTATTTCACCTTGCTGACCAGGACACCATTGTCTGTAAACGCATTATATGTAGGTATCCTTAGGGGGTTTTCATACTGTGTGGGCATTTGTCAATAGCCTGGCTCAAAAAAGAAGGTGACAGGAATAGGAACTGAAGTGCTGTCTTATGCTGAGGGAATGGGTCCATATTGTCTGTAGGTAGAAGAGGTGTATAGTTACCAGAAATTTCAAGCACTTTTGAGTGCAAGCACATCTCACATTTACAGGTTGGCCTTAGGTCAATTTTTCTGCTCTTCTGTAATTGATAGGTATACAATACTCTTTTACATAGAAAAAAACTGTGAATTTTGAGCTGGTTTGGCTGGTTTCTGTCTTATTGCATGATAGACATGGGATGTTTAATTTTAAGCCTTAATAGATTACACTTAATTCTCATTGTGCATGGGAAAATAAAGTAAAATACACAGTGTGCGTTTCACAAACCATTACATCCTTCCGTGATAGCACAAGTCTGAATAGCAATGTCTTGTGGGTTTTGATTATTGTATCACAATGCAGCTTATTCTGTTGGTTTCCATTCCTCAAAGTGGCATGTGGAAAATCATATTTATAAAATATTACGTTCAGTGCGTATTCACCTGTACACACTGGATGGTACTGAGAAAGGATCTGATCTATGTTACCATTCATTTAATGACTATACAGGGTAGAATTAACAACTGGAGGAGAGTTGCAGTGCTCCAAATGTGAAACAATATAACTTTTATAGCAGTCATCAAATGACTATAAGCAGCATAAGAGGCAAAAAGTTTACCTGGAAGAGTTCTTTTGGCACATATTACTGTGCTAATTAGCCAGCAGAATTAGTTTCCTCTACAGCCAGGTCTGCATTTAGTTGTATGGTGGTGATGTTTGGGTGCTTGTATACTTCAGAGCTGTTGTACATGGCCGTAGAAATACAGCTTCTTCATGCTGAAAGAACTCTGCAGTCAGGAATTATGCTGTGGTTGGTTTTTTTTCCCTTCCTGATAAAACGTCCAGAGAAATGAGTACCCACTGTCCCAGTTCAGGGACGAGTCACCTACTTGGTTGGGTTATACCATGTCATCATCACAAATTAACAGAGGTCTGTTGCTGGAACTGTCAGCTGCAAAAATATGGGTCTGCAGCCTGAAGTCATGGGGTTTGGATTTTTTTTCAGTGCATCTTATGGCAGCCCTGAGATACTGAGGTTTCTTTCCAAGTCTCGTAAATGTGCTGTTGTCACAGTAATTGTTCCCTTGGAAAATGCAG
The DNA here is from genome assembly GCA_013401335.1 of Brachypteracias leptosomus. Lineage (NCBI taxonomy): Eukaryota > Metazoa > Chordata > Aves > Coraciiformes > Brachypteraciidae > Brachypteracias > Brachypteracias leptosomus. The sequence goes on along the minus strand of VYZX01009726.1, from coordinate 136,086 downwards.
AAGATCTGCTGGCTCTGCAATGTGCCTCTCTACTGTTTTATTCCAAAACTCATTCAGACCTACTGGAACCTTATGTTACAGGTGCCATTTCAGTCAGAGATTGACTTCCCTTCTTAACATGTGTTGGGAGGACTGTTCAGCAGTTAACTGTGGAGTCTGAATTCAGACATAAAATCAGGACTGTCAGCAGCCCTTTGGAGAAGTAGACCTCTCTCCATTGATCTGTATAATGACTTTTGGTCCTAAATTTAACTATTCTGAATTGAAGTAATGTTAGGTGCTTGAAATACACAGTGACTTTCTGTCTCCCCATCTCCTTAGTCTCATATGAGAGTGCTGCTGTATTAGAGTCCTGAAATGAATAATCTAGCATGAGGCCAGTGGGTTCAAAATTACAAATTAAGTCTATTTGTAGTGATTATGCCAATTGTACAGAGATATTAAGAGGGAATGACTCTTTGGGGACTCTGATCCTTTGCCTTCCAGTGCCAAGCAGAGAGGGACACTGAGAGTAGGAGTAGATGTAGAAACATTGGAAAAATACTTTGGGTTTCATCCAAGGCTGATGTTGTATTTCAGGCTGTGGCACTTTTCATCAGGCCAGCAGAAACCCCCAGCCCATGAAGGAGGTACCATTGAGGTTGGATGGCTGCAGTCAGCAGCAGAGCTGAGCACCAGTGATGCGAGGAGCAGTGCCCTTCTGCTGGGCTTCTTGTCCTGGCCAGCAACCATGCTGGACACTTGATGGAAACTCAGAATTTGTTGATGAATAAATTCCTGGGGCAGGAACTGCCTTTAAACTAGTTGTCAACTGCAAGGTGTGAAATCAGCGATTGATACCCCTGTTATGGAGAAGTGGTTTCACTTTTTCCATGTCTAAGTGGAATGATGTAACTTGTGCATTTGTGGGACAACCTGTCCACCCACTCCAGATAAAGCAAGGGGCTCTGCTACATAAAATCCTGGCTTTGGGGACGGGATGAAGGGGTGAACAGGTGATGGATGTTAGTCATATGCTTTAGATAACCATGTCAGAGAGCACTGTGCACAACAGAATAAAGGAACATGAAAAGGTTTAACATTAATCCACTCTGGAAGCCATCTCTTGCATAAGAGGGATGGCCAGGGCCTGTTGACGTCCAGCTGGGCAAGCGAGGTAATCCGGATCTGACCCCATCACAAGGTACACCAGGCCTGCTCACGAGGGAGCTACCTGTCTTAAGCTCTGGCCTTGTTCCAATCTGAATTCCATGTCTGGGCCAGAATGCCCACGTGTCCTTCTTGGCCTTCCCCTGCTTAAATGGAAATACCTTTATTTTTCTTGAGCAGGGATGTCAGCTGCTGGCGTGCATAGTTTTTGGTGACAGGGTCCGTGTAGCTCTGAGAGTGAGGGACACTTAGATCCTAACCAAAATGTGTCAACACAGATTGCATTGTTAGAAGTAAGTCTTTGAATCCCCAACATGACAGTTGTAATCATTATAATATCAAGCAACAAGTCTGAAAAAGATGTCGAGTTTGATGCTGATGCTTGGGATGGCTTCAAGACGGAGCAGCCAAGCTCCATGGGTGGCATGGGACCATAGCTTCATCCTGTGCTCTCTTCTGAGGTGCTGAGGTTTCAACGAGTGCAGAGATGAGGGGTCTAATGGGATACTCTGCTTTGCATTGGCAAGCCCTCGGGGTGTTCACTTCGATAATGCATTTAGAGGGGAAGTAGCACGGCAAATAGCAGCCATAACTGGAGGTTTCACAATGTATTCTGTGCTTCGCTTTGAAAATAGAAGCCTGATACTTGACATGCGCCATGATCACTGTGAATGCAGACTGAATCTGTGTTTAATTCCTCTTTAGCATTGGAGTTTAAACAAGGAGTATGTACCCTGGAAATTTTTCCAGCTGCTTGCAGAGAAACAGTAATGGAAGCTCAGCATTGAAATTGATTGATTATGCACAAATTATAGAGCAGCAACTGCAGACAGTTTTACTGTTTAAACACTGCTTGGTATTAAACCAATTTTATAGCAGACTGGAAAGGCAGATGTCCATTTAATCTGTTTGGCTCCTTCAGCACTGCATAATGTCATGAATGACAACCTTCTCCAGCAAAATGGAAACCTTCAGCTGTATGATCCAGTGGAAGTGAGAGAGAATCTTGCTTCTCTTAGTGACTCCTTTGGTGAATGTGAGCTTTAACTTTCAGATGATAGGGCTGATTATAAATTGATAATAGGATGTGGTATATCCTAGGATATATAGGGTGCTTTATATCCTGGTTTTAAATCAATAATAGGATATTAAGTTGATTTCCTTAGTGTAAGGTGGAGAAGTGGTGTGAGGTAACCTGACCTATCCCTTTATTTGAATCTTCTGTATTAGTTTTAAAAAGAAAAGACAAAAAAGACAGTACTATCGCAGCCTGTCCCTCAGTGTACAGACTATAGGTATTGAGGTTTTGTAGTGAAATCTTTAGGTCCCACTTTTATACTTTGCTCCAGCACATGCTGAAAGACTGCAGTTGGCTGTTACAAACCCAAGTGCTTTCCATCTTGTGTTACCTCTGAATCACAGTTGTAATGAGCACAGAAAGGGGAGCAGCACAACCCCCTTTCATCCTCACAAAATGGGGTTTCAAAAAACCGGACCCCTTTGGGTGCTCAGTGCTGGCTGGTCTTGCCGCAGAGCCAGCCAGAAGTAGGCTGGGAGAAGTTAATGTCCAGCGAGCGTGTGCCCAGGGTCCGCTTGCTGGAAACTTCTCCTCAGCTTTCTGATGACAAATGAGGTTTTTCACTCTGAATGCAAATGTTGTGCCACTTCAAACTAGCCCTACTGGGAAAGTAATGCAGAAAACTGCATTGTCTGTAAAGGCAGACCATGGCGTGCCTGGGGGGTCACCTTTGGCTCCCAGTGCCATTTGCTGCCTGCCCAGCGTGCGTGGGGAGCAGCAGCGTTCCCGGGGCCCTGTGGCTGCTGGGGCCATGGGTGGTGGGGCAGGTGGGACAGACCCTTCCCTCTCCCTCCTGCTCCACGGTGTGCTATAGAAGATGGAGTGTCTTTCAAAGCAGATTTCAGTAATATTAGGCGTGCAGAGCGTGGCCTGGTCTTTCTTTTTAAAATTGTAAACAGGCTCATGAAGGACATCGTGTTTAAGCAGAAAATAAAGAGTGAGTCTTGGCTTTCTGGCAGGCTTCGTGGTAGCTGGAGCTGTCAGCAGAGCCTCCTGACTCTGCCCTCACCCTGGTAACTGAAAACTGAAGCGTTATCCCACAGCTTTGCCTCTATTTTGGGAGGTTTATGTCTCTTTTTTGATGTTCTTCTTCATAACCCTTCTTTTTTTCCCCCTTCAAACTAATTTTAGAAGAATGAAATGGAGGCTTGTTAAGCCTTTTGGTTGCATAATGTGCTGTATCTGAGCTGTAAGCCAGTAGTAATCTTCTCTCCCATCAGAGGCTTCCCTGGGGGACTGCAGCACAGGCCCATGTGTGCACACACGTAATTAATGGGAGACAGCCCCTGCCAGGAGCTGGACGGGCCTTTGCTCTCCAGAAGGGCCCGTGTCCTGTCAGGCTGTTAAATGAGCAGTTTCAGCACAGCAGTCTCTTAGGGTGCCAGTTTATCTTGACAAGCCAGGTTTTCTGCAAGTGAAGTGCAGCTATGTATTTCACTGGATGAGTATCATTAGTTTTCGTGGGATATGTCCAGTATGGACTCATTTTTTTTAAAGAAATGGAATGAGCTAATGACTCTGCTTGTGTCAAGAAGTTGAATGAACTTCTGAGTGACTTTTAAGAAGAGATGTCAGCTACTGACATGAATTGAGTTTTCTGCAGAAATGATCTTCACCTTATGAATTCTTAGATGCTTCCTGGCCATCATCTACCTTCATTCAATTATTGCCCTTGAAAACAGCATATGAAAGTATCTTTCTGATCTCTTCTGTCTGGTCACAGTCAGTAAACAAATACTGCTTGCTGTGATGTAACATGTTGCAGTTGCCTCCTTACAGCTGTCTTCTCTAACATGCCATAAAAAGCTGCCTCTATTTGCATTATTTGCTGTATTGTATTTATCAACAAGTTGTTGGTCTAATTGTCTCATGTATGTTTATTAGAAAACTTGACTTACTTCATGCCCTGCCCTGTGAGGAGAGGTTTATTCTTAATCAAAATGTTTAATTTGAGAAGCACTTAAATGCAATGTTATTGTATGATAGAAAACTCCTCTATGCTTTCTACTAAAACCACATTACAGGCTCATTCTTCTACCTGTCTGTGTAGATGCATATGTTAAAATGTTGCTTTGCATTGCATTTCTCTCATTAGAAACACAGTCCTTGACCACTGTATTTTCTTAGATATACACATGCAACTGTACTAGTAACGTTGCAAAACTATTCTGTGTTTTCTTGCTGTGGCAGATCTGAATGTCTTGCCGTATGGTCTCCCTAAGCAGGGCCTTTACACCTCCCCTCTTTGTCCTCAGATTTTTTTTTAAGCTCCCAGAACCCAGGGAGGTGAGCAGGTTTGTGCGAGGTTAGGTCTATTAAGCAGCCAACATCCGTAACACTTAGGCTGATGAAACTCCTTTTTGCTTTTTCTATTTCCAAGTGCCAAGTGACGCTTTTACTGAAGCAAACAGAAACGAGAACTAAGAAGCTTTCTAATGCTGTCAGTGTACCAACCTTTTTATTGCTTGCAGAGAAAAACCTGTGGTTTGAATTAAACTTTTGCTATTAATCTGAGGATAGCCTTGTAAAGTGCAATTGCTTTGGACGTATCTGCAATGAAACCTTAAGAGAATTTGTCCATTTGATTGACGGCTACATGGAGCAGATTATGTACTGTATTATTGAAGCAGAACTGTTGGAAATAAGGTGCAGATAATTGGAATACATGTGTGCTTTATCTAGAATAACACAGGGTTGACAGGTTACTTATCTATTGTGTCCACTATTTTTGCCAACACTTAACCGTATTAAGTAGCATAAAGATGACAGTGCTGAATTAGTTGCTCCCATAAGACATTGCTTAAAAGGTGTTTTTGTGGTATTTGCAACCTTTACTGAATTGATGACTTACAAAACACCTGTTCTTTCCATGCACTCCGCAATGTACAGTTTTAACAAGTAAATAGGAAAGTTGATCTAACATCCAGAAGTAAAGTATCACTAGCTGAGGTTTTGTGGATTCAATTAAATCTTTCTGTTACTCTCTCCTTGAGCAGCTTCCTCTGTATGCCCTCAGCTAAGAGTCTAGTTATCAGATGTGATACACAGGTTGATATCAAATCTAAATCTCTCTATGCCTATGTGGGCTGTCAGTTGAGTACATTTTAAAGTGTGCTGTTGGATTAAATCCAGGCAGGTCTTAGTAGTTCTGATGACACCAAGGAGTAGTATGGGTCACTGGCCACAAAAGCTTTCAAGTTCTCAAACTTTGAAGTAAAAGGATGAACAAGAGCTCCTTCCCCAGACAGGATCACTTCATAAATATTTTTAATAAGCAGTAAAGTAGAAGAAACATGGATGTGGCTGTTTGGCTGTGGCTATTCATAAGTTACAGTGCAAGGAAGACTGCTATGCTAGTGCTGGCCTTCTCAGTTGATACCTCCAGGGACAAGCCTGCAGAAGACCATGAGATTGCTTTTTTGATGTGTGTGGGTATATGTTGGGTTGAGCTTTGCTTTTCCTACCATGCCACAGCAATATGATCCACAAGCTGGAGACCTTTATCTGATAAGGGACTTAAAAATAAAGCAGAGCATTTGGGTTTTGAGTTTGAAGCATGAGAAATTTACCTTCCTTTCTGTTCTTCTCTTCCTTACCTCCTAAGCCAGGTGATGTGTAGGTAAATACATTGCTCAGCAGGTAAATACATTTACTAGCTTCTATTTCTCTTATGTATATGTATATAAATGCCAACAAGGCAAAATCAAGTGAGCAAGTTAAATAGCATGATCCTGAAAATATTTGAATTTGATCTGGTTTGTCTGCTGTACATTCACATTGCCCTCCCTTCAGGAGGTAGCTTAGGTGTGTAACCAGATTCCTGGCAGCAGGGCAGTGATCTGTAGCGTATTAGAAGCATATCAGGAAAGTGGAGAAAAAAAAGAAATAAAAAGGGAACTTGACAGATTCCTCTCTGATTTCTGCTTAGTACCTCCTCATTTTGTGCTGTATTGTAAGCAGTGCTTTAGCAATAATACAGACAAAGCCTAACAAAGAGACTTGCTTGCTGGCAGAAAGTTGCTTAAAATAACTTACTGAGGATAAAGAGTCAGCCCAGGTCAATAATGCTGTGAAATCCTCAATGTGTAGCAGCTCCAGGAGGTTTTGTAGGCATATGGATTTTTAAAAGCTTTAGACCATTGATAAGGCAGGTAAAGATTGTAGAATGCTGCTAACCTTGTATTGATGGTGCTGAGACAGTTGTATGAAGATTTGGGGGTTTGGCTGTAGAAATGCTGAAATCTTTGTTCCCTTCAGCAGAACTCTCATTTAAAGTATGAATGGTAGAAAGAAAGGGTTATCCTTTGTTGAAAGATATTTAATACCATTAAGAGTCTTAGTTGTATTTTACTTTTCAGTCAGATCTGTGACTGCTGAAAATGCTGTCAAACAACTTATGTGGCTTCTTTCCTTTAAATCAAGGGAAGCTAATTTATCAAATACAGTGTCATGTATCCCGACTTTCATTATAAATGTAACTATTCTGGTTCTAGTTTTATGTAGCATTATTTTTAAAACAACAGATGAAGTTAATAAATATGAAGCTTATTTCAGACAGTTTTCATTAAAGGTAGCCACTCATGGTAACTGGGAGAGATTATGTTATCAAGTTCACTAATCCTTCAATTAAAGCAGCAGCTTTTTTGATCATGCTTTAAACCAAAATATTGTAGCATGCTGTTTGAAGGTTGGTGCCTTATGTAATTCCAGTTGAAACTCTTAGTTTGAGAAATTTCTGTACGTCCATCTTAAGAGTAGTTTGATCCATTGTCTGCTGCATCCACACATGCAGCTTATAGGAAGGGAGTAGCACAGGGGAAAGGGGCAGGAGCTGGGGTTGTGATGGGGAAGGGGACCTCTGCTCATGGAGTAACTTTTCTTTTAGTGTACCCTATATTATGTGGTTTCAGCTTGGTGTTTTCTATGTACGTTTGTGGGGTTTTTTCGGAGCAGACATATGTTAGATGGTTCTCAGGAATATGAAAGAATGTTAATTGTTACTGTGTGTGAAGTGTCTTACAGCAGGTATGGAGGCTCTCAGCAGATATGGAGGCTCACAGCAGGCTGCCTCACTGAGGCTCTGCCTCGTTTTCTCTTGCTGTGCAGTTGATAGAGGGTTCAGCCAGCTGCAGAACTGTGTGGGGAGAAATTCCTAACAATATATTTCAAATTCTCTTTTTGTGGTTCTGCTTAGTATATCCATCTAGTTTCCAAATGCAACCCCAAGATGTATTTATCTTCAGAAGAAATTGTCCCTTGGGTTCCCTTGCCCAGTCCAATGCTACACTGCAAGCCCTGGAGAGCTGCCGGGAGAGTCAAAGGCAGAGGGAGAGCAGGAGGGAAAAAACCCTTTCGTTCTTGCCTCGGCCTCACCTGACTAGGAAGTTGGCTGGTGCTGCGGGCAGGGTGCTGTATCCTCCCACAGCCCAACCTGTCTGCCATCTTTGGCTGAGGAGTCAGGCGGGCTTGCATTGGCAATGCACCAGTTCCTTCTCCCGGGTGGAAGGAAGGGCATCATGCCTGAAGGGCAGCATACCTGACAGAAGATGGCTCCTGAAGCCAGGTAGCCTGTACAAGCTGATATATCCCTGATTTCACTCAACTGCTTTTATAGTACAAGTTATTCGAGTGATGTTTAATTCTGTTTGAAGTAAACCCATTTCTTATATTTATATGCATCAGAGAGGATATGGCCACCAAGCCTTTGTAGCAAAAATTCAGTTAAGTAAGATGGGATCAGAGTGCCATATCCAACAGCTTGATCTTGTAGAACAGTGAGATGAGTGGGAGTTGGCACCTGGAAACGGCAATAAAGTCATTTTTGTTGTGTTACTGTTTGGGGACCTGGGATACAAAGAGGTATCTCACAAGGATGTATCTGGTCTCTCAATGCTTTCTGTGTTTGCTGTCTCTGAGAAGACTGTACCAGTGGAAAGATAGCAGTGATACCATTTTTCCCTTTGGCCATAGAGATGATGGCTTCTGGCCTAATTTAACCAAGTTTTGCATTTACCAGTGTTTTTCCTGCCAGAGAACAAACTCATTCCCTAGCTCTGTGCTTCCAGCACAGACCCAACAAGTTGGAAAGTAGTTACAGAACAAATGAAATCATCATCATTTTCATGGACTGGAGAAAGAAGTTGGCATGTGCAGCACATTCTACTGGCTAACACAAAGTTCACAGTGATCTGCAGTTCAGTTCACGTTTTGCATCGTTAGTACCAATTTTGAGCAGCAAATCTTCTCTGTCAGCACCTGAAGTAGTATAAAGGTGATGATTTGGGGTTTTTTGTTTGTTTGCTGAGGGTTTTTTAAGGTACTTGTTTAAAAGGTGATTCTTTCCTCTCATGTTGAGTGCAGAGCCTGCATATTTTATTGTAGTGAAACTGAGAGTCCTGATACAAAGGGATTTCATTTAAGCATACTTAAAGCTTACTTGAGCTCTACTTTCCTTAAGTAAGAATCTAGCAAATATGGAATATATGTTACCACCAATATTTGTCTCAGTTCTAGAAGATTCAGGATTCTTCTTCATTTAGAGCAGTTAATGACCATCTTCTGAAATAGGTTGCGTGTGTTTGTGGGAGGGAGGGAAGTTCCTTCAGCTAATTTCTATGGTAGTGCACGATTTTAGAAAGATCAAACAGATTTTAGATCTACTAGTGGCCATTTTTCCACCTGTGGGGTGATTTGGTAGGACATCTCCGAGAGTCTGCTGGCTGCAGATGGCAAACAGAATTGTCCACCGAAAGATTCGCTGACCGTGTTTTTCAACAAAGAAGTCCCCGTTGAATAACAGATAATGCATTCAAGAATTGGAAATGCTCACTTTAAGCTGTGAAGTCTGATTCCTTCTCACCTTTGACACACTTCAGTTGCCATACATAACCTTTGCTAGTAATGTACAATCAGTACTTAATGTAACTTTAATAGTATAGTTATTTTATATGTAATTTCCCCTTTTATGTGAAAGAAATGTAATTGAGACAGTTTGTTGCCAATTCTTGCTACTAATGGCAAAAATATCTTGAATTTAAATGATTTTGTGTTAATTGATTCTAAATTTCTCACATGGGTTTATTTTGTTGAAATCAATGGACTGGAAAAGAATCAAGATGGGGATTTTGAAACTGGTGGAAGTTTGTGGTGCTCCGACTACGACTGATTACAGCTGCTTTTGTAGGGCTTTAAAAAGAACAATCTGTATTAAAAACATCATTCTTTGGTATGAGCTCGAACAGCTCCAAATAGGTTTCCATGGGGGCTGCCCTGCAATTTGACCACTTCAAGGGATTGCAGTAATCACCAGAGGGTGAGGGCAGCGAGGCAGAGGAAAGGCTGTTAGGTGGGGAGTTATTGGCATGCATGCCAAAGAGGTTGCCCTGGCAGCTTTAATCATTCATCCACATTCTCAAGAGGAGGGAGGAAAATATAAGTGTTAGTTCTTCTGATTGATTAGGAAAAAGGATCAGTAAAGCATGAAAGGAGAGGGGTGGTGTGCGTGAAAGAGCCAGTGCACATTAGATTTAAAAGCACTGACTGGGGCAGATACATGCACTGATGACCTCTATACCAAAAGCTACCTGCTTCTCCCATTACTCTCAGACTTGTGACTGGTGATTCAAAGACAGGCTAACCTCTTCATTCAGCATTTTCAAAGGAGCACATTTAGCTTCTTGGTCACGGCTGTGCCTTAAATTTAACCTGTCTGCACATGGGCTGATGTGTCCTTAAAAAATTGATTAGCATTTTGAGCTGTGACAATGATTTGCATGGTGGTTTTGATCCTATTTTTGGTGAAACCAATGGATGTTTTTTGGAAAACGTGCAGAAAATTGCTATGCTAATTGAGATAAATCAATCCGTGATGCACATTGCTGGCTGCTGGCTTCTGATGCCGTTTCACCTGCACATTGCCCTTTAATATTTCAGTCTGGAGTAGTGCTTCAGAAGCTGATTCAGCTGTAGCCCTTCTAAAATAGTTTCCCTGTTGTATCGTGCCTACGTCAATGGCAGAGTTGAAGAATAAACTGTTCTTTGCACTGATTGATGGCTTGGCATGACAGCTGAAAGGGCTTTGAATCTTTTAATTTTGGGATTCCCAGAGAAACTTTGGTATTAAACTTCTCCTTTTATGTGGGGACCAAGAATTGCTGTGTACTGTACCTAGACTGTTAAGAAGTCTTGATGTTTTCAAGGTAAAATAGACAACTAAACTGCAGTGTTCAATTTTGGGTTTCATGAACAAGGAAAGACCTGTTGGTGCAGACTCGGGGAGTGTGATTTAATGTCAGATCAGGGGGTTCATGTAAACAGCACAGCAGTTGTTTGCTTGGGTTGGCACATCGGATTTGTCCTACCCCTCTATCATCCCTAAGTTACAATTCTAAAGTTAGTGTAAGTTTATGTGGTCGTTGAATTAGGAAGGTCCCTTGGTCCTATCTTGTACCATGTGTGGAGTGATCTGACCACACTGACTCCCTAGCTGTAGATCTGGGGAAGGACCAACAGGGCTGGTTCTCTCTCAAGTGTGGGCTTTCAGGAACCACAGGAACTTTCATTGCTGGAGAAAGAAAATAAAATGTTGCAGTTTCATATCCTGTGATCCAGATAGCTTTTACTTGGTGAGTTGTGAGATGAGGCTATGGGATGACTTCTGAGGAGACTGCCCAGGTGAAGAACTGCTCTTCACTGGGGTATAGTGGTGGCAGAGATCCACAGAGGTAAAGGTTTGTAGTTCCAAAATATTCCGCAGAACTGAATAAAGGTGTATGTATCTTTTGCAGGGTAGATAGTGAAGGAATCTTTTGTAGGGGCAAACTCAACTGTGGTCTCACTCAGCTAGCAGTCCTTTAATACTCCTTCATGTGGGCTTGAGCCTAGTTGGGTAGCCTAGGAAGGCTGTTGGGTAACTGATGAGGATCTCTTTTTGTTCGTTTATTAGGTATCTGTTGTAGCTGGAGAGCATGGGGAAAGTTGTTTGATCTGGTCTTCATCACAAATCGTGCCGTTGGTACTCATGCATAAGGATAGAAAGCTCTGCCTGATACTGCTGCTCTGGTCCCTCCTGCATCCTTCACAGAACAACCTCTGTCCCACCCTGGGCAACACGTTTCTGGATAAGGGATTAGATTAGTAGACTAAGGTTTGGTCTCTGTGTGTATCTAGTAGATAAATGATGCACAACTGGAAATCAGACTGAAAAGAAGTGGAGAGATAGAAGCTTTTTCCATTGGAATTTACCTGAAACAGGCCAGAACTTTAGAGAACATTTATCTTTCTCTTCAAGGTAGGACAAACCTCAACTCCAAAGCTGTAATCAGGACAAAGACCAACTACATAGATCTGTGAGGCTTTACATAGGGAAGAAAAACATTTTCAATTATGCTTGAACAAGTTCTCCTGTTATCATTTTAAATTCTGTTATCACATAATGTGCCATACAGCGTGTAATTACTTGTTAGGGAATATTTCTGAAGGCACAGATGACTCTTAGAAAACAGGCACGTGAGTTTCTCTGACTTAGTGAAGAGTGTGAACTTGAATCTGTCAACTGTAGCAACAGTCTATCAACTAATTTCTTTGGTTCATGGTCGTAAACAAACAGTAGCTGACGTGGTGGTGGCTTGTTGCTATCTCCTTACCCCGGGGGGCTCTTTGCCTTGGAACATTTCCCTGTGAGCACCGTGGATGCGATGTATTTTCTTTTGCACGACCCATGCCATAGACTGCTGAAATGCCTGGCACGGACAAGAGTTGTTTTATTAATGCTGTCCCTGTCAAATACTCCTCTGTTTTGGTAATTAGTCTGGCGTAACAGACTGTGCGCATCTTAAAAGCCAGCATATTTTGACTCTTGGCTCTGACATGAGGCAATCTCTGTAAATCAGCTCTTTTGGTAGACTCCTCTATTGTTGAATGCTAGCAGTAGTAGAAGCAGTTTGCAGTGCTCGTGTTTATTTTGGGCTCTCCGCCTTTCCCCAGCAGCCACGAGCGGTCAAACCCTTTCTTTATCTGCTGTGAGAGATTGAGGGCCTAAAGCTATAGTTTTGTGCAGCATCAGGAAGTTCTTCTGCATGAAGTACAAGGAGCGTGAATAATCTTTCTGGCATGTGCTGCAGCTGCGGTAGTGGCTCTGTGCTGCACCAGACAGGGGCTCAGCCCGCTGCGCTGCTGCTGACACTGGAGCCGTCCCCATGGGGAAACACCTGATTTACAACACTAGGAGGAACATCCCTACAAAGCCAATTTACTCTTCCACCCTTATCTGAAGAAGGGCAGCAAACATCCTCTAAGATTTTAAAGATACCTTTGGAAATGAGCTCTTCAGAATGAGTCACCACAATCAAAGGCTGTTATTTAATTGGCCAAAGACAGTGGTGGAGAGGTGGTGGCTTTCACAGATTTGGTCCAGGCAGTTCCCATTGAGAGGTTGGTTTTCACATTGGGCACATGGATGAGCAGGAGGACTGGCATGGAACGCAGCAGCCTTTGGGAGTGCTTGGAGGGTTTTAAGCTGTCCCAAGATACAACTGGAAGATGGTAACCATGTCAAAGTGATTGGGTGGGTGGAAATGAGCAATGTAGATGTTGGCTTCTGTATGAAACCCTTGCTCTCAAACTTGGAAAATTCAATCTGGAGCCCATTGTTATGGAAGGAGTATTTTTGCTGTGATTACAGTTACCCAGACCGTGGTGAAGGCAGCCTTCCTGCAGCCAGTACCCACTCCACTTATATCCCTGTTATGCAGGCAGTATGGTTTCTCCATGGAAAAGAATGGGAGTCCCTAGAGTTTTGTGCTTAAGTTAGATCACTAATTATTAGCATCTTATTTCTCAAAAATCCCACAGCTGCCCTCCGCTGTGCCTCCCACTGCAGTTGACACAGTGCACCAAGGAGGGTTTGCTGGGAAGAGCTTGGCCTGCGAGTCCTTAAAAGTGGCCACCACCACTTTGAAAGGAAATAATGGGAACTACTTCTTTCCTTCCCTTTTCTGTTGTGCCCAGCTGTAAGCATGTCAGTGAAAAGAAAGGCATCTATACTAAGACAACTAGTGGTAAACATGCCTTGTAATATAAATCCTCCTTCAAAATTATGTGTTCGTAGCAGGGTACACATGGGCTGCATAGGGATGTGCATGCTGAAGGAGGGCAATGAGCCCTGTCAGAGCTGGCAGAGGCTCATCTCTGAGAACTGGTCACACTGTGAGAAAGGGAAGGTGGATGCTCTTTTGATGAGCGTGTTTCTCTGGGAAAACCTTGTGCTTTGAGGTGCAAATCTGATTTTCAGGTTTTGCACTGTAGAGTTTGTTTTTTGTTTAAAATCATGACTTTTATTCCCGGACAAGGGTAATGAACTCTTGATGGGACAGTTTCACCAGTGAAATAGCTTTCCTAGTGTCATGAGGGAAAGCAAAGAAATGGCAAACAGAGATAGGAAGACACCTGCCAGCTTCGAGGTTGGCAATGCTGGGGTCTGTTAGGGCTAACTCCTGTCGGATAGCAGAGCACAGTTTCTTTTGCAGGAAGCCTAGAGGGAAATACAGCTTCTCCTTCACACAACTTCCTTTTCTCCAGCCTTCAATAGGAGTCTCTGCAGTGGCCCTCAGGCTTTAGATGAGTGCATTCAGGTAGTTAGCTTTCAAAAAATGTAGTGTATATGAAGAATACATCACTTCAGTGAACTCAAACTCACCAGCTGAACATGCTTTTATACAAGCACTAATAGAACAGCACAATGTTAATAGAAGAGGAAAATCTGTTTTCTTTCTTATGTATAAGATCTCTGCGTAATCAACAGCTGTAATGCTTGCAAATTTTCAGAGCCTTCTGGCTTAGATATTCAGATATAACGTCACTTTTAAAATACTAGTTTCTGCATACTAAATGGGTTACATCTAAAAGTTGTCCAGCTGGAGAAAAAGGGAGGCAATGTACCATTAATAACCCAGCTGCAAACCTCAAATTCTCTGTCCCATACCTATATCCAAAAAGGCAGAGAACAGAAATCTGAGTGCATCTGTAAGTAATAAAATGTTTTCTTCCACGTGTCAGTTACTCATCGCTCTTCCTTCTTGAGTTTCAAACAGCCACCGCAGCCGTGGTAGACATTGCTTCTTCACTGCTCCTCACACCAGCTTTCTTGGCTTCATCCACATGGCATGAAAGTCCTTAATGTCTTACTCCTGAATCATCCCCAGGTATTGGGAGGACTGACAGTAACAGCAGTACTGGAAAAGGGAATGGCTATGACAGGAGGGCACTTTGTACCTTTTTTTTTTTTAATTAAATGTGCCATCCTCTCCCAACCCTCCTATTGTCTGAAGACTTTTTAAATTTTTCTGCCATTGTGATTTTGATGAATGATTTATGCCTTTCATAAGATCACGAGTCAAAAAAAAAGCTCTTTAGCCTTGTTTCCTTTCACATTCAGTGTCAGAATGAGGATTTTTGAAAAATATGTCCTGGATTATCTGAATTTATTAAAATAAAAAAAATTAAAAGCTTTAGTAAAATAAATGTAAGCTTTAGTAAAATAAAGACTTTGAGATTTCGTAGTCAATATATAACTGGTACGGGAATACCTTTTATTTAGTACTTAATGGGTGCTAATCTATACTACAGCCATGAGATTTAGATTTATGCCAGTGTAGTCAATACCAGACAGGAATCAGTGAACATTGGCATGTAGCATGTGAAGTATTTAGGTCACAGGATTTTGCAGCATTATATTCTTGGAATAAAAACGTAAGTGGGATAACAATGATGGATGAGAAAGCAATCTCTGTCAAGAGGTAATGAGCAGTTTTTGTGGCTTCAGGGCCAGATTAAAGGACTGGTAACAGAGACATCCTTGCCTGGTGTTCCTGCCATTTTAATAGATCTGAAAATAAGGCTGTTACATAAAAGTGACATGAGGGCCCTCATTTCAATTGTTAGCCACAGGAAATAGTCCCTTAAATATTTGGCCTTCATAATAATTACAACTAGGTTTATGGAGTTGGAATCTGCAAACTTTTTTATTTTTTCTCCTAAGAATATTGAAGTGCTAGTACAGACCTTTCTCTGTCCAAGCTTACTGACAACAGCCTTATTTTTCCAACATATCTTTTGTGAACACCCTGGAAGTACTCCATGGGCCCCCATGGCTTCCCAGCTGACAAGTGAGAAGACATTTTTAGAGCAAATATTAAATCAAATTTATTTTTGCATAGCATAAAATTGCAAAGCATGGCTTCAGTGCTTGATACTCACTTAAGCACCATGAAGTATTCTTTTATTTTTGTTAACTGTGTCTCATTTTCCTAAGATTAATCTTCATGGAGTTATTTTTAATGACTGCACATTTTTTGTTAACTGTTGGGCTTTTCTTTTTGTTCTTAACCTAAAGGCAGTTTTAATTTCAAGTGGCCCAAGGCAGCTACATGCTTCTGAGAAACTGGGAAAAGAGGTGAAGATGTGAGTACAGAGGGGATACCCCTGCCCCAGGTCTCCAAGCCAGCTTGCAAAGAGAGTCTGTTTGGGGACAGTGCAATCCATTTATCGATGCAAATGCCTGGAGATTTTTAAGACAGAGTATGCTTCTTTGTGCCTTTGGTTTGAGAGGGTGCTCATGTCCTGCCTCAGTTCCACTAGGCAAGAATCACTCGTACTGGGAATTGATTGAAGCAAGGGGCTCTGGCTAGAGAAGCTGCAGACCATCTTCCTCAGATGGAGCTTGAGGTCTGATCTGAATGCATGTGGGATTCACTGTACCATATATTTTGTCCTATAGTAAATACTGTACTGGATCTATAAGACTGTGGGGAATAATTTTTTCATTCTGGTGGAGTTGTGCCATCCACAATACTAGGTATTAAATAATGTTTCACATTATATCCTTTGCATACCCAGAATAAAATACAATGGATGTTCAAATTGCTGCTGAAAACTACCCAGGCTTTTCTGCCATTTCTGTTCCTCTGTTTTCATCTGGTCTGAATCTTGAGAATATCTCAGCATAGCTAGAAATGAAAGCTTTTGGCAGCTGAAAAGCCATAATTCACTCCAAGAAAGGGAGAGAATATGATGGTGGGGAGCCTGGCTGAGCAGGCGCTTGCAGCTTGGGCTGGGTCAGGTTAGCTTCTCACCTGTCTTACAAACACTGAATCCTTATAAGAACTGTCAGGGATAATTTCTGTCTTCTCTTAGTCCTGTGAGGCTGGAAAGAGCAAGAAAACAGAGTTGTTTCTTTTGGTAAGGGGAGTGTTTTTGGGTTTTGGTTTCATGTATGAATTCTACTAAATTTGCTTCTGTTATAAGACAGAAGAGGGAAATGACCTAGAGAACAAATTGATTGGTAAATTCATAGTTTTATTCAGTACTAAAAATTCTGGGCATGGATGCGTGATGCTTCTGCTCTCATGCAGACTAGTTTTCATTCATTAGCATTTGCAAACTCAGACTGTTTCTCAGCTGTTTCCAAATGCTATTGGCAATTTCCATTGTTCGGAAACTACTCCAAGTAGATCTTCAAATTTTTTTCCCAGCTTGGTGTTGGGTAACATTTGCTACTTACCTTTTGAATATTGTATGCCTTTTCTATACTCATGGTCAGCCTCCTGCATTTCCTTTTGAAAATGTTTTGTTTTTTCCTGCCTGATACTGAGGAGTGGGCCGTTTTGTATCATGATTGTGGCTGAAGTAAAATGGGGCAAAGTGGCTTTGTCCATTGTGGCGGCCTGATCAGCAGCAGGATATTTGTCCCATGACAGGGAGTTGGTTTCCTATACGGAAACAGCCTCAGCTGCATCCTAATTACAATACCACCTATACACATGGAGACATCTTTTAAAGGAATTAAGTCATTTGATAGTGAACAGACGTTGTCTTGAATTTCTGCTGTTCACTGCAGCCTGTTCCATGCAAACTGTGTGAACTAATAGCAGCAGATGAGAGAAGCTTTTTGTCAATCTATCGTAAAAACAGGGCTTTTTTTCGCCCACATATCCCACACGTAAAAGCTGCCATAGCAAGGGTAGACTTTGACCAAGTATCATGTTGTTTTTCTTTTCCTCTGTAGAAGAAAAACAGAGTAACGCTGGGTTAGTTTAGAGCTGTTCAGAGAAGTTTTAGGTAGCCCCAGTGCAAAGGTCTTTTACTCTGAAATACTCTAATAATCAGGATTGCCTTTCTGTTTTCCATGAAGAATCATTTTTTATTGTAGATCAAACTGAAGAGCAGTTTTTTGTCATGAAGAAGCTTAGAACAGGAATCCATTGCCCAAAACCTCCTAAAAAAATATATCACAAGTGTCTTCAACAATATTTTTTAGATGTCTGGGAAAAAATTTACCTTGGAAAGTCAGATGTAGGTCTTTATATACAGAAGTTAACCTTTTTCACAGTGTTGTGCTGCTTTAGGAAAGCCGCAGTGAATGTTGACAAGAAAAATGGACAATCAATGCCAGACCATAAAACGTAAGGTGGAAACCCTTGGGACTCAGAGCAGCAGGTTTGGGTGCTTATGTGAGATACAAAACAGATGCATTTTATATTTGACTTTTTGACTTAAAACTCCATTTGCAACTGTTGTACTTTTTTCTACAAGTCGTGGCAAATAGGCGTTTACAGAAATGCCAGTAAAAGTAATAGTACTAATAGCAGCAGGTACCTTCTAAGCCATCACAGATACATGGCTCCCATAAGGAAGTTTATGCTCTGATAAGAAACCATATGCTGCTGTGGAGGAAGGCAGTTTCTAGTCTTTCAAAGTTTGAATTGTCAGTCCAAAAGGATGACTGATAGCTTGTTCTGTTATCAGCTCATTTTAGCAGAATCACTCTTTAGTGGGGAAATATACATAGGCATAAAAATATGGTGAAAGTTGCAAGAAGCCATCATTTTAGCCTGTTGAAGCTACAGCTGTATTTTAGGAGATATGCGTACATTTAGGAATGGAAGCATCTTGCCTGACCAGAATTTTGGAGGTGTGCTGTCTGATCTGGCTGAAAGTGTCATAATCCTTAATCAACAACATTGCCTTGGAAACATTTGTATTCTGTAGTCTCAGCTGTTCGTTCTAAGCTGTAAAGAGTTTCACGAGGTTTGACTTGATATACCTCTGAGATGGTCTTTGATATGTGCTCTTGTTGCTTCCCATTTGAGATCTTGACAGAGGACTTCAATCCTAGGATTTGTTTCTTTCTTGTTACGGAAACTCTGCAGAGTATATTGCAAATCCTATTTATTCATTCATGCATTTAATGAAATGAAGTGTGATTTGAAGGGCACTTGCTTCCTAAAGTTTTCCTTAGGTTTCATTGTGCAGCCTTGGATTTTTTTTTATGCTATTATTTTACAAGTTTCTATATAACACCTTAGGCAAATGTGTTGCATAAACTGGAAGTATAAACTGTTTAGTGTGCCATCATCAGCTTTGGAAATAGTAGCAAAGATTAAGAGGCTGCTACGCTGGAGAACTGTTATCTTTCTAACCATTCCCTTTTATCTGTTTTCCAGAGAACAGATTTGACCTCTGATAAAGATTTATACCTTGACAACAGCTCTGTTGAAGAAGCATCAGGAGTCTATCCAATTGATGATGATGATTATTCTTCTGGGTCAGGTTCAGGTGAGACAACACATCACAATTTGGTTTTTAAAAGTATAAGAAGTAATGCAATTATCTGAGATGCAGTTTACCTTTATAGGCTGGAGATAGTACTTTCAGTGAGTATCACGAGTGCTTGGTTCTCTATTTACAAAGCACTGAGCATCCCTGCGGGCTGGGTTTTAAATATTAACTTTCTGCTCTTTTCTCTCACTTCTTAGTTGCATCGTTTCACTGTGTTATTTTCTCTCTGTTGTCTCTCTGTTTTCCCTCTGGTTTCCATGTAGATCTCTCTGGAGTTTAGAAATAAGGATTAGAGAAGGCTTAGTTCTCCCATGGCACAACGCTAATTTAGCAGTCTGTAAGAAAACATAGCAGCAACAATTTTGTTTTCTCCTCTATGCATTCGGGTTCACGTAAACATGGTGACCATTTCCTTTTGGTTGTTGTTCTTTTAAATTTAGAAGCCTAGATACTGCCAAAACCATGCATTTTCTCTGAGGTAATTACATCCATGTAGTGAATAAAGACATTCTTAAACATAACATACTGAGTTCTCAGACTTAAAACACTCTTTAGAGGCATGTAGCTTGCTCATCATTTTTCAAAAGTCTGCCAGTGAAACCTCATTAATCATTTCTTTTAGAAAGCCTCTTTGTGGAGTATCTTCTAGACTAGCTGGGAGGCTCCAGCCGCTAAAAGTTAAGTGCAGGATTTTATGGTAGTTCTGAAAGAGAACATTCCTTGTTGTTGTTAGTATTTGCTGAGCTGTTGTGGAAATCCCATTTATTTTCCAAGTGTGTTACTTATTTGTTTGTTATTGCACTTCTTGTAATCTGTCTTCTGATGTTTATACTACGTGCTAGTGGACTTTTAAAGGATAAGCCCTTCTTGTAGCACTTTGTCTTTATTACCTTGTAAGCTACAGCTGAGATTATTCAGGTGGATTTTTTTGTTATTCCTTTATTTTGGTGATTCAAAGGTATGTTAAAATGAAGTCTGCAGGGGTCTGATTGTGCTGCCAGGCAAATCATTGGCACTTGGGTGATACCCTGTGTTTTGGGAGTCCTCCACAGGGGCAATTTGACGTTCCAGTGTGATCACAGGCTTAATCAGACCTCCTAGCTGTAGACATCTTTGAGGGGAAATTTAACATTTCATTAAAAATAAAATAATTAACAAATCAGTGATTTCATCCAGTTCCCAGGACTGTCTAAGGAAAATTCTGATCTCCAACAAAATTGCCCGTTCAGTCAGCCCTCATTCTGTTACATCTTCAGATGCTGGTGACTTTGTAAGCTTCAGGAAAGGAGATATGTTGACAATAAATAGCGGTAAAGAAAATGATCTGGTTTGGGTTTTTTTCATCCCTCTCTATAGAGTTTGGCTGTTTCTAATATGGATGATTCAAAATGCATCCCTGCTCTTGAAGTGGGAAGGACTACACAAGAATAGGCTTCAGATTTTATTAACCCATCTCAGTGATAAAAGCAGGGCCAGAAGGACAGAAACCACCTCTAGACTTAACCAACAGTAACACCTTGGCTTTCTCTTCTCTCTTTTTCTGTGCTCAGCCTTGAGCATGAGTGGAAGATGGAGTGTAGACATGCACTCATGCTACCTCTGGCAATCTCTTGTTTCTTTCTTACAAGAAAACAGGAAAAGTCTCATTGTAGACTGAAACTGTCTAGATACCCCTACAGAGAGCTCATTTGACAACACCAAAATCTAATACTTTTGAACAAAGGAAGAACTCTTAAGTTCAGGTAAACATCTGAGCAATCTGTGGGCCCAGTTTCATTCACTTAAGAAAAGATCTCAAGAGGGAAGCAAATTAGCATCCCCTCCAGCCTACTCATCCTATACCTACTGCTATCTCTGTTTTATGAAGTAGAAAGTGTCCTGAAGATGTAACGATGATCAGTTTTTCTTGTATTGTGTTAAATGTGTCTCTCTTTACTTGATACTCAATGATGTATTGTTCTTAGCAGGAAGAGCCTTTCCACTCAAGAGTAGTTTTCTTGCTATGTAATTCCACTCCAAGCAAACTGATCCAAGATGACAAATACTGACTTCTTTCCTTAGTATGAAAATTGTTAGCTGACACCAGGCCTATGGACATAAACTGGAATTATCAGCACCACCATTAATGCCCTTTCAGGTCTACAGACACCATTATCATGGACAAATGTGACTGTAAGCATAACACATTTCAAACTAGAAATTGATTGAGGGCTTTTTGTAAGGAGAAAAAAGGTGATGGTGATTTGGTTTTTTCCTTTTCTTTCCTTTTGTAGCCTCTTTAATCTTGACGTACATTCAGCTACTGTTGTGCATTTGCCCATGTGTTCACTCCAAATCCATTGGCCAACAGTTTCTGCAGGAGCCATGCCTGCTTCCTGATTGTCCTGTAGCAACAGCAGAAAGTCCATAGGAATTAATTAGTCCATTGTTTCTTCCTTTCAGTCTCCATCTCTGAGGAGATGCCTCAGTCCATCATCACACTTTTTAGTGTTGGTGTTTGTATATAGCATAAAAATAGAAGAGTAAAAATAGTTTCCATGTCTATATACAACTTGAAATTCTTTTGTAACTACTGCTACTTTTTCCTCTGGCATAAAAGATCTTAATTGAGCCTTGGTCTTGCAGGTACCTGGAAATAGCTGCTAAGTAGCATGACTATCACTTTGTTAAGGAAAGGTACCTTCTCCATCAGGTTTATCTACAAGTTATTTTTTAAAACTATCTGTCTGGTTCTTGTATATTCTCTTAAGTTAGTAGACAAGTCTCTGCAATATATTTAGATCAGAATCTCATGCAAATTTTTCCTTCCTTCCCCAATGTAATATTTCTCTGTCAATAGCAACTCAAGTTGAGGAGGTTATCTCAGAGTGAACTAGGTTTGGGCTGACATTGTGACTGGGGACTGTTCTTGGAGGAAAGTTATGGTGGTGGGGTTGGAGCACCTCCAAGAAACATAAAAACAGATCTGCTTTGACACTTGACTTTACAGGAAGCCAAAGTTACGCTCCAAGACAAAAAGTCAGTTTAGGAGTCCAGTAGCAGTGGGGCTGGGTGAGGGGTTGTGGCATGTTGGGGAGGTTCTGGGGAGGAGGCACGGACGCTTTCCCCTGTGCTGACCAGGAGGCAGCATGAGACTGTGAACAACGCTGGATGCTCCTGGCCCCAGCATGGCAGGCATTCCCGGTTGGGCAACACACACTCTTTCTCCTGGTGTGCTTCCCCTCACTTGGTGCAGGCAACACACCTTCCCATTTCCTAAGATCGCGCTCATATGTGCCTTTTGAATTGGCCTGGAGCAAGAGCTTCTTCTGTCCACCTGCTTTACCAGCCCCAAGCGTACTTCATGACATTGACTGCCTAGTTCTCCAGGTGCTTTAACATAAAAACCTATCCTGATCCTGTTTGAAAGTGTGTTTTTGTTGTGCTGGACAGAGTCTTATACTTCAGTATAGTTAGGACTCTTCCTTTTATTCTTTCTTTAACTGTTGTTGTTTGTTTGTTTTTTCTCAGCTGAGAATTACTGGGGACAGGACATCCTTGAACTCTCCCATTTATTTCAGCTGCAGTTCCCCAATAGGGCACTAGTATGTCATCCCCAGTTGCCTCACACTGTGTTTAGTAGGAGTTGCATTGGGGGCTTTTCATGTGAATGGGGATGAAATAAGCCAGCTAAAACTGTGTCATTCTGGTATGTGTCACGTTGATGATAGAAATGGAAGGTGTGAAACAGATGGTGGGTGTGTGTGCCCACTTTATGACAAGTTTGCTTGTGGTGGTAATAATCCCAGAGTGCGACATGCAGCAGCAAACAAACATGATGCCAAAAGATAGGGTGAAGTGATTGGATTTGTTTGGTAGGAAGAGTTAATCACTCGCTACTTTGCGAATAGGAGTGCTAACTACTGTGGGCTTTTTGTAGTGTACAATAATTTAAGTTGGTATAGTCTTGATTTTCTGACAAGTTTCCTCAAGCGCCAAAAGTGTGAAGGAGCATTTGCATTCCTATTATCCAAGGGGCAACTAATAGACACACATTGAAGGCTATATTATATATTTTCAATACTACAGCACAATCTAGAGCTATTTTGACCACTATTAAGATAGCAGTTGGGCATCCTGAAGGAGTTGCAGTGGATAAAAGCGTGTGATGGTCGAGACCTCTCAATACAACAGAGATGGCTGTGGGTTTAATTACTGCAGGGTTCTTGTGGTACCCTCACTAAGAGGGCAGTATGTACTTGTAGAGGGATTCAAGGCAGTTAATACCAGCACCAGCACCCAAGCCGGCCAATTCTAGAAATATTCTGAAGACACAGTGGTATTTTCAGAAGGAAGAATTAAGCTCCTATACTTCAGCCATTTCACAGTATTCCTCTTAACAACCTAATTGGAAATTGCACTCAAGTTTTTTTCTTTCTTCATCTACTTGGATTCAGGGAGGGGGATGGTTCTGTGTAAAATGAACATGATACTGTGTAAAATGCTATTGCTACATTCTGGAGATCATTAGGGAGGTTTTTTTGATCCTTCAGTTGTATTTATGGGTAATTCTGCAAACACTGTGTCTGTTTAGCAAGGGAAATGCCTCCCCCATGTTTAGACCTACTCCATGCCAAGCAGAGACCTGTTTAGATGAACCTAATTAGAAAGCAGGAACCATAGGAATGTGTCTGAGCCAGTACCTGAGTCAGGCCTAAACGGTAGGTGTCCCGGTGGTTTTGGGACTGTCAGGACTCTCCTGGGGCCATATGGAAGAAGAGTTGGGTACCTTTGGTGCAAATACAGCAACAAATCTGGAGTTAGGCTAGTCACTCAGTTGTTGAGAGACCAGAGATCTGCATCCTCTATAGCCAAAGAGGTTCAGACCTGTAATGCTCACCTTTTTATCTGGCAGACACAACTATAGCCTGAAGTAAAGGTGGCATTGAAAGATTTGGAGGAGCAGTTGCGATTAAATGGGACTTACCATTTCATTAAAAGAAGAAAATAAAATTCTGTACTCTCAAAGTATGTTTTGTCAGATCTCTAATCTGATCATCAATTTTAATTTCCTTGACTGTGAAAGTCTTGTGTAATTTGGAAGAACTTTGGAAGGTAGAGCAGGCCGAGCTATCCTTTGGGCCCTTATTTCTCAGAGAAAATTCTTGAGGTAAAGCTAGAAAATTTTTCCTGTTGGATGCCTTTCCTTACTTCTGTTTTGAAGCAGGATGTTCTTTTTTTGATCTTTGAGTAGCATTTCAGGAGAGTACCTTATTCTTGTTGTGAGGTCTTTATTCTGGAGTTTGTACTGTAATTTTGGTATCTCTGAAGGTTTCTCCAGTATTACTCTGTGCTGGTAGCTTTAGTGTAGTACTTTTTTTTAATGATTCCAAATTTTCTTTTCTACAGTACAGAAGTCATTTTAGTTATTGTCTTCTTAACGCCCTTCCTTCTAATGCCAAATGTATATAATTCTTGATTGTGAGTTCAGAACTTTGCTATTGTGCTTGCATTTTCAGCCCGTTTTCTTTCCCTACAAAAATAAGGCAAAAAGTGTATTTGGAGTGAGTCATACTATTCTGTTTTAAGAGGATATATTTTCATTTGTTAGGAATTACTCTTATGCATATTTGCTAGATTTATTACCCAGTAGTTACTTGAGTAACCAGTGTCTGTAATGAGCAGAACACATTATGATTCGCAAGGAGTGGTCCAAGAAGAGGTTGATTCTTTTCCTCTTTCAGGTCTTTCAATTATTTAGTCTCGTCTGTGTCTTCTTTCAGTATCACTAAAGGATATTTATTAGACATGTCCATTATCTTTTTCTAAAGGAGCCTTCATACTCCAGCAGGGCTTTGAATGTGGAGGAAATTAAATTTAAGCTCATCTTTAGTGAGTTTTTGGCTACTCTTTATTTCAGAAGAAAAAGGCTTCTGAATTATGTGGAGTTTAAAAATGTGAATTCCTAGTGACTGAAACATTAAATAGCAATCTTGCTGTGGATAGAAACTACGTGAGTTTTTATGTTTGAGGGTTTAACAGATTTGCAGAATAGGCGGTATTTTTTGTTGAAGCAGTGTGTTACAGGAAAAAAACTGTTCAGTTCATGTAGTTTAAGTCAAGTCAGGATCAAAGAAGTTTTTTTGATTGATTTATTTATGATATGTAATTAATTGGCAACCATTGAACTATAGTTTTGGTCTCAATATCAGCAATACAACAGATAACCACAATACCAGCCATTTACAAAATGCTAATATGCAACTACACATTTCCAGCCCCCCTTCTGTAACTGACCCCAGCACGTGCCACAGGCACACAAAGACTCGTGTGCACACACACCTCTCTCGCAGGTGTGGGGTGCACGAGCTCCCCTCCTCTGGGAGTGCAGGACCCCCTGCCCACACCCCCGCTGTGGGACACACAGGTGTCCCCAGCCCCATGTGATCCCAGAGTCCCACCACCTCCTGCCAACCCCAGGACGTGACCCTGTGCCCCCGAGGTGCAGGTCCCAGGAGTGCCCCCATGGAGAGCTGGAGGTGACTGCTGGGGGCACCCACGAGGTGGGGAGGTGGCACTGCCAGGCCCTGGCAGAGCCCCCAGTGCCACAGGGCCATGTCAGACAATATTTATGCTTCTTTTAAACTTCTTTTAAGGATGGTTCCTTCTTAATCCACCCAATGGACCTCTTTGTCTTTCATGTGGTCATTTGGGGTAAATATCCCCCTGATCATTTGGGGTACTCCATTTGCACTCACATCATTATCTTGGCAGGCATTGTCATCTAGGCTGTTTGCCTAGGGTGGGCTGTTGTGCTGCTAGGTCTCTTCTTCCTCAGGCCAACACCAAACTCAGCAACATCCCCTCAGTATACCTTCATCTTTTATTCTTCATCTTTTATTCTTCATCTGTTTGCTGTTCTCCATCTCAAATCAGCCAAGGGGGAACACACACCACTGAGAGAGAGCTCAGCAAGCTGCTTCCAACAGGAACTTTCTTCTACAGGAGCTCTCTTCAAACTAATCAGCTCCTTGTTGCTTCTCTCAAATTGGTCGGTTCCTGGTTGATATAGCTCTAGCCTCACCCACCAACCCAACCACGATCACCTGGGGGGAGGCAGGGCCTCACACAGGTGGGCCAGGTTCTGCCTCTGGGGCCTTGGGGAACAAAACTTGTTGCTGGGTTGTAACTCACCCATAGGTCAACTTCAACTCAGGGTCCACAGCCCAGGCCCCAGCACTTCAGCTGTGCAAGCACACCTACCTCGGTGTCATAATAAAAAATGGAATTGGTCTGGAAGAATTTCAAAGGTCAATGAAGTGTCATCTTTTTTGTCTCCAGGTGCTGAAGAAGATGAGGACAGTGCAGTGATAACAACATCCAGAACACTTCCAAAGTTACCGACAACTAGTGATGCATCTAGGGCTGAAACAACCACGGTGAAAATGCAGACCAAGGTGCCAGCACAAACAAAGGTGTGTGGCTGGAGAGCAACACCATTTATAACGATTGAGCTGTACCCCATCAATGGCTTGATGTTAACTTTGTTTGATTTATATGGATTAAAAGGCTCCCACAAACTTTACCTAATGCTACTGCAGCATGTTAAATGGATGAAGAACTGCTCAGTTCCATTCCTACTAGAAAGTCTGCATAGGGACCTCTGGATTTCACATGAATGAATGCAAAAAAGATGCAAAAAAGAGTATCTTGTGATACACAAGACAGTTTCTCACTATACCTTTGAGCCTGAGCTCTACGTTTTTTACATCTCAAAGAGTTATTAAAAATTCTACATGAAACTTCCCTTCTCAGGGGAATATTGCATGGTTGGGCTGTAGTTTGAACACTTGCCAGGTTCTACTTACTATTTCAGTACTCCCTTCTACCACCATAGGTAATATTGTCTAAGTTACCCTTAAAGATGTTCTGAATGTAACATACCTGATGTGTTAATTTCAGATTTCATTTAGAGGCCTTTATTCTGATAAACACAGGCAATATTTAACAGCTGTTTGCTAAATATACTTTTGGGGCTTTTAAACTGGTGGATAGTGTTTTTCATTCCAACATTGTGCCGACATATAGATCTAGTTACAGTGTCTAGCACAGCTTTCTGTAGTCAAAAAGCTTCTTATGTGTTGTGTTTGTGAATATTGTGGAGTAGGCGTGTGGACCCCCAGCCTCATGGCTGCCCATGACAGGCCCTGACTGTGCTGATTTGTAGTGTGCCTGCCTGTAAGCCATGCTCTGTTTTTCTTTTTGTGCCACAGTCACCTGAAGAAATCGATAAAGAGGAAAGGCCCGAGACAGATGCCAAGAAAAAGAGTGATGAGCCAGGGGATGACACTGATGTGTTCACGGAGAAGCATTCAGAAAACCTCTTCCAGAGAACAGAAGTTCTGGCAGGTGAGATGGTGTTTGCCAAGGTCTATCTCAGCAGAAATACCACAGAAAACAGAGGGTATTCACATCAAATAATGCAAGCTCAACATTTGTGTTTTCTTGGTAGATTATTAAATATGTTCATAGTGGGTAGCCAGTGGTTGATTTGATGAGAATTAGATGGGCTGCTTCTGGAGTTATTTAATAGTGAGGTCTGTTGCCCATTGATTTAACGCCTGTTGACTACTGGCCTGCTGAATACCTGGAGCTTCCACAGCTCAGGAAGGGAGTTGCAATTTGGATTGGTGCTTGTGGTACAGAAATGTATTTGTCACCGACACTCCCAAGAGCACCTCACTGTGTGGTGCAGATGGACACTGCCTAGGAGAAGCTAATGGCAGATGTGGGTGGATGGAGAGGGATGGATGAACGCTGTCCTTAAGGTGCAGAGGATGCTATTTCCACATGTAACTCAGGGAGGCACAGGCTGGCCACTGTTGTTTTAGCTACATGTGAGAGGTTTCAGGCATAGGAACAGTGTTTACAGATACACTTTTCCCCCCGTGTCCTTGGGGAGGGTGTTGGGAGCCGAGAAAGTCACACAGTTTTGGACCAGATCTTCCTATGAGCATCCAAATGTTACATAGTCTTAGTATCCACATCCGTGGAAGCAGGAGGGTTTCCTCTTGAAGTCTGACTGGAGTTGATACTTTCTATACACTCGGAAGTGCATGATGAGTATCATCCCTCTGTTCCTACAGGTCCATGAAACGTTCTCTCCTATTACTCATCATTAGGAAATTCATTTCAGTCTAGAGTCAGAGTGAAAACTGACAGAGAAAAGGAAGTACCCATTTCTTAGCTAGTGTAACGAAATAGTTCTTTCAAGGCTGAAGAAAATAATATGAATAAAATATTAAGTGCCAAAAAATTAATTTGAAATAAATATTATTATAAATTAAGACAACTTTATGCTCTGGCAGTATTGGTGGCTTTCTTGATTGAGGTTTTGGAAAATTTTTAATAACCTTTTAAGAGCTGTGGGTTGTTGAATCACTGAATTGTAGGTGAATCAAGCTTTTCAAATGATTGCCTTCATAAACAGGAACAGGTTCTCTGAGAATATATTTCAGGATACTAATGATCAAGACAGTTGCATAATGGGAACCCTTTTCTGCAATTTGAATATAATGGCAAACTCATTGTGTGAGATGAAAATGAAACAGGGTGCTTTACTTGTTTTTTCCAGCATATTGTGAATCTCTGTTTCTTTGATTACAGCTGTTATTGCTGGCGGAGTTATCGGTTTTCTTTTTGCAATCTTCCTTATCCTGCTGCTGGTATATCGCATGAGAAAGAAGGATGAAGGCAGTTACGACCTTGGTGAACGTAAACCATCCTGTGCTGCCTATCAGAAGGCACCTACTAAGGAGTTTTATGCATAAAACTCCTACTTAGTGTCTCTATTTATGAGATCACTGAACTTTTTTAAATAAAGCTTTTGCATAGAATAATGAAGATTTTTTTTTTTTTTTCATTAAAGAGCCATTACGGCACCTTTATGATAAAAAAACCCATTGTATTTAAAACTTTTCATGTATTCCTTTAAAAATGTAAAATTAAAACTTAACATTTGCAGTGTTCTGTGAATAACAGTGGCAAAGCATTATTTTATAAAACCATTGATGTTCACTGAATCATTTTTAAAAATTTATGCATAAATATAAAATAATGAAAATTATTGTTTTTTCCTATGGTTTAATGAAAGTTGTTTAATTTTTGTCGGCATGTCTCAGATTGATCTTACAAGTTAGTTTTTATTTCATTAATTTATCTGTTTCCAAAAAATGCCTTTTTGTAGTTGTCATGGTGCAATTTGTCTTCAGATAATTCAGATAACAGTAACTTTTAGTGTAAATGTAATTTTTCAGCTATGTAAACTTTAACCTTCACTTTGTATAAATTTAAGTGTCAGAATATCAATTTTACACTTTGCATTGTTTCTCAGCGTACCTGTAGCTTCAGTGAGATTTGTAACAGCAAATTAATGTGTAAAATTGGATTATTACTACAAACTGTATAGTCATATTCTTACTAAACAAATCTCCTGTAAGGAAGATTTGGAGTAAGCTACTGACAAACCTAAGCAAACCCAAAGACTCTAACAGTATTTTGAGAAGTTGCTGCAGATTTCTATGGCCACTGTATTTGTTAATTATTTGCAATTTGAAGGTACAAGTAGGAGTTTAAATTTTTGTTCTTTAAAAATGCATTTAAGTTGTAAACGTCTTTTAAAGCCTTTGAAGTGCCTATGATTATATGTAACTTGTCGCAGACTGATGTTAATGAGTATATAACAGTAAAAGAAAATGTTGGTATTTTATAAGCACAGACAATTCTAATGGTAACTTTTGTAGTCTTACATGGATAGACGTAATTGTAATTTGGGAACATAAAAACTACTGAATAAATCATGTGGCCTAATACTGAGAATTCCATTGTGATATACTTTTGTATGCTTTTCATTTTACATCTACTTGCTTATATTTTAATGTCACAGAGTACATCTAGTAGATCTTAAATATCCAGACCAAGACAAACCAAAAAAGGCTGTTGATCAGGCTGATACTCAGAACAGATTTATTGCTGAAGTGGCAGAGAAAAGTAGGAACATTTAAGTCTTACATCTGGTGTATGAGTTACGAGTCATTTGACCTTCATGTTACATTTACAGGCAGTATTGACACAGACCTGTTCTTCCTGCAAATGCTGTTTTCAATGCTGTAAAATTCAAAGGGGTGCCCGGTTTCATTTATTGTGTATATTGGATTTTGATTTGTTATTCTGGTTTGTTTTTTCCCTGGCCTTTTGGAGAATTTTGGTTTATTCTGCTTGGACTTCAGCAGAGAGTTGAGACAAGTGGAGTATCTTCATAAGAGAAGAAAGAAATATTCCAAGTAGAAGAGGAAAGGCTCTGTTGCTTAGACTGCAGATAGGTGTTGGATAGAGGGGCACATGGAGAAGACGATAGTCTACCTCCTTATATTATGCTTTGTAACAGACAAATGGCTTCGTCTTCTGCTCTGTTAACCTCCTCATTTTTTATTTTTGAGATTCCCAAAATATAGGTGTTCAGGACATCAAGCTGAACTGCTTCTCAGAAATGACAATGTATTGTAAATAAGATCTGATAGCTCTTCAGATAAGAGTTGCGTAACTTGTATTTGTTGCTGTCCCAAGTTCAGTGGTCATTTAGGAACAAACAAATGCTATCCTGTGCTAAAATATTTAATATATTGCTTTTAAAATTACTTATACTTACTGGCAAGTTTTTCAAAGCCATACAAGTTCAGCAAGTAAAAACAGGGTAAGAATTTAACAGGTATATCTTATTGTGCAATATTTAGTGAAATTCAATTAGTAAAATAACTGCTTGAAATGACTGTGCCAAGAAAAGAAAATTCTGGCAAATGCTGTGCCACTGCTGTAAAATAAAGCATTTGTTCAAGTGCCAAAATAAAGTCTACCATGCCTAAACTAATACTTTATTTGTATAGTCTGACATCCAGTTTTTTGAAGCCCACTTTGCATGAAGTAGTAGATCTGA
Organism: Brachypteracias leptosomus; assembly: GCA_013401335.1. Classification (NCBI taxonomy): domain Eukaryota; kingdom Metazoa; phylum Chordata; class Aves; order Coraciiformes; family Brachypteraciidae; genus Brachypteracias; species Brachypteracias leptosomus. Next base: position 105,274 of record VYZX01009726.1, on the reverse strand, counting down.
ATTTTATTTAAGGGTACAACAAATATCACTGTAAGTATAGCTATGAATCTTAAACATCAGATAAATTCTCTCCTTTCTTCATAAGTAAATTGATATTAAGAAGCTGTATTCTTTTGATTTATATATATTAGACTCTGCCTCTATACCTACTGTACAGATTGCTTCATCCAATGTAGACATCTGTTGTAATTATGCAGGCTACCAAATATTATGCTTGTCTGGCTCCTCCTGCATCTGCTTACAAGTAGAAGCAATGGTAAAGTTTCAGCCCTTATTTCACCACTTGCCCTTTTTTCCCCTACACATCCAGTATCCATGCTGTTATCTGCAGAAGAGGATTAATGCTTCAGTGATGTACACAGACTTAACGTATCTCAGTCCTCCCAACCTCCCTAACAAAAACCTGAAGCTTCTTTAACATGCAGTAGGTGTGATAGTAGAATTTATCGTGTGATCTCTTTGCCTATTTTCAGTGCCAAACCATACTATTAGGGAAAAGTTTTAACAGAGCCATAATCTTGATGATAAATACCAGTTCAGTTTTCATCAGTCTAAAGAGGAGGCTGATGCAGGCACCTGGCTTCCAGCAACGCTGTTCAGAAGAAATCGGCAGCTGAATGTTCGTCTCTTACACTGAGGCTTCCTAGCATGGGTTGGTCTTTGGTTTTGCTTCCCTTTTGTTCTCCCCTTCCTGGATGTGTTCTAGCAGTACTCTGGCTACTGATGGATGTTGCTGGGCAGCTGGGAGTCCCAGTGCCAGGCTGTGGGTGCTGCACAGCCTGCCCACAGCTAGCAGCAGCATCTCTGCCTCTGGGATGGCTTTTCCTACAGACCCTTGGCTCTCTTCTGCTGGAGCCTCTGTAGCAGCTCTGAAATTCCCCAGCAACCTGATATGGCATCTCCTTGTGATTGATAGGCTCTAGTGTTTATCAGAATGCCATTTTGCTTTGATTTACCCTGGGTTATAAATGGTTACTTCCTCTTAAATACTTTGCAAGTGAAGCCCAATGCAAGTAACATAAAGCTTATGTTAAAAGAAGTCTCTCACCTTTGCTTTATTTATGGAAAAATAACTTCAGGAGTTCCTGGTTCCTCTGCTTGCAACTTTACAAGTGAATTGTAACTCATGTTTACAGACTGCATCACTAGCTTTTTCTTTACTTTGAGCATTGCGCTTCATTGAAATAGGATAAATTAAACCCAAAATTGTCCTCTTGCATCTCCTAACAAGGGAATAGTGTATTTGTAACCTTTGCTAGCTCTTGCTCTGTTTTTTCCCTTGCAGCTGGGTGTTGAATGATGGTGGAGTGCTGTCTTAAATGACAGATACTATTTTTAAGCGACGTATGGGATACAGGAAATTTTTGTAAGGGAAGAAGTATCCAGATAAACATTAAACAAAAACTACTGGTGTGGGGAAGTGATGATAGCATGCTGAATATTATATTCTTTGCTCAAGTAAGCGAACAAGGAGAAGAGAAAAAGATTCTGAGGGGAAAAAGATATCTAAGGAAACTTGTTCTTACAGATGGGAATAATATAGCAATTTTTAAAAACACTTTGCAATCAGTTATATTTGTTACTTAGTGTTTTCTTAATCAGACTAGTATAATTTCCTTTAAGGAATTTGCCATATTGTTGTCCATTTTTAATGAGCTTTTATTAATTTTGTTACATTTAAGCTCTTGCCTGTGTGTCACAGAGCTCTCAACCTTGGTGTTTCACACTTGGTGCTGTGAACCTTTCCAAACCTTTCTTCTGTTTGAGGAAGCATGACTTTGCTGTACAGTTTGTCTGAGAGCAGATGTAGCAACTATCCCCCTTCTGGCACGTCTTCTGGTCCTGGGATGTTTCGTGGCTGGAGCAGAGGGGCGGTTTTGCTAAGGAACTGCAGCAAGAGAGGGGGATGCTTACATGTGCATTTCATTTCCTCCTGACTGGGGTTGACCAGGCACTGGGTTCAGTTGTGTGGGTGGGACTGGGAGAGCTGTAACCCAGCCCTGCCAGTGGGAGAGGTACTTTGCTGAGATTTCTTCCCCTATGAAGTAAGTTGTCCATTTTTTGCTTTGAAAACAAACAAATGATAAAACTTAAGCTCAATAGAGCTAGAAATGGAAATGTAGGCTCCTGCCCTGACCTCTGTGAACCAATTTCACATGTGCATCAGATGTGCAGAGTAGCTGCTTGCGTGGGTGAAAATCTGAAAAGCCCTCTATGTCTTTGCAGTATCTGAGCTTAGTTTCTAGCGGGGATGGGGAGGGGACAGGGCCCATGTAGAACTACAAACATGAATTTGGGGTGAGTGAAAAGAAGGCAGGAAGAGAAACTGTCCTGACAGCCCATGTTTTGAACTGGAAGTTAGAAGGCATTTTATTTTATTGAGTTGTTGCCATCACACTGAATTTGCTCTTAACAGAGAATTCATAAGCAGGAGAGTGGGTAGGTGTTGGTGTCACACCCTGAGAGACACTCTTGGTTGCATGCAGCTCCCCAGATTACCAGAGATCAGTGCTACCTGTTGCAGATGTTGTCAATCACAGCTTCTGCTTGACTGCTCGCCCCTCAGATTTGCAGAGGAACTGCTACAGCAAAACAAGTGGAGGACCTGCTGGGTTGACCCCACACATCTGCTGCCCACAGGAGGCAATGACTAGGGTGCTGCATTGCACTTGGAATCGTCTAGATTGTCTTTTGTCCATGGGGGGTGGGAAGGAGCAGATGAAACATGCAACTGGGGCTTTGCAGTTGAGATGGGCTGTTGCGTACTGAAGTAGCTTTCTGTTTCTTTTCCATGCTTGGGAGATGTCAAGCTTTCACTACCCCTAACTCCTTTGATACCAAATGTGTTTATAGTGTAGCCTGCAGAGCTTGTGAGGTTTTTTTAATTCATGTTGCAGCTTAAAAACTGTGCTGTAGTTGAGCTGGGGTAGAGTGCCACTGTCTCTCATGGCTGAAGGTCAGGTCCATAGAATTCCTCCAGCCTGGAAGTTCAGCCCCAGCCTGAGTAAAAGGAAGCAGGAATACTTGTGAAAAACTTGCAGAAAAATATTGCAAAACCTATAATAGTTTGTTGAAAATAAACAGAGTCCAAGTTCTCTGTAGGGGGTGACTTGAATTCATTTAGATTTCTTCTGGGGCATTATATAACTTTTTTTTTCCCATGGATCATTTGTTGATTTGTTGAATGCAGAGGAAGCTTCTGATTTTTTTCTATTTTTAATCCAAGTGTTGACGTATAAGGAGCAATAATTCCACCAAACAAGCTACTTGAAGCTTATCCTAGTGGTGGGAAACTAAGCTCAGTGGAGGAAAAAGTTCTATGTCCCAGTTACCCACCCACCTTGTATGACCATATGTAGTCCTAGAGTCTAAACAAAGTTTGGTGCCCATTTTCCTGAGCTCCTGCGGTGGAACAGGATCTTTCTTTAAACACGGCAGTTCCCCAGAGGATACCAAAGAGAAATAGGAACAGACTTACTTTTTGATGGGTTTGTGTCATAACCCATAATACTAGCGCTCATATCCTCCCTATTCCCCTTTCTAAATCTAGCCACAGAGGAGAAGTCAACAACCATCACACTAAACAGTACTGAAAGAATGTAAAACAGTCCAAAGTTCAGTTTTCATCATTCATCTCTACAATTTTCATTACTGCAGAGCTAACAGAAGAGTCTCTAGTAAAAGGAAGAGAAGCGGAGCATGTGCTTCCTTCTGGAATAGCCCACAGCGCCAGCTGAGTCAATGCTGAAAAAGCCTCTTCTTGGGAAGGAACAGCTCCTGGGGCCAAGTCTCAGATGGCTGAGAGCACAGCTTAGCTCCTGCTCAGACCAAAAATCTTGAATGAAGGACCCTGCCTTGACCTGGTGCCTCACTGCCAGGCTCGTAGCCGTGCTACCTTCAGGCTGGTGAGGCAAGGCTTCAGGAGCAGTTCTGGTAAATCTTAATTACCTGAGCTCCATCCCATAGGAAAACTTTCCCTGAGAATTGCAGTCAGCTTAAATTATTAACTACAACCAAAGCAGCATCAAGAAACCTGTCTTTAAATCATCAGCTTTCACCTTGTTTTGCATGTGCTCAGATATTTTCATAAAGAAGATTGGTTTTCATTGGCTGGTAAACAGGATGACTTGTTAACTTGTAATTTAATTTAATCTTTACAGTAAATTTTTTACTTTTTCGCTCTGCAGAAGCACACACTATTTACATATTTATGTCATTACAAAGCTTAACTTCCATTTTTATATTCTAGGTTCTTCATTCTCTTAAAAATGGTAAATGAATACTTATTTACCAGCTGATTCAGTTTATAGCTTTTGTTTCAACTTGCTTTTCAATGAAAATTGAGATTTTGTTAAGAATGCATAAAATTAGCACTTCTTATAAAGTAAAATATATTAAGCCTATCAGAACAAAGATTAGTAAAACCATTTTGACTTTAAAGCATATGTAATTATTGGAAGTAACTTATTTATTTGGCAAAAGCATTTTTGCTAGTTATTGAATTGAGTAATTCCAATCAGAATCATAGAATCATCAGGGTTGGAAGGGACCTTAAAAAACATCTAGTTCCACCCCCCCTGCCATGGGCAGGGACACATCCCACTAGATCAGGTTACTCAGAGCCCCATCCAGCCTGGCCTTAAAAGTTTCCAGGGATGGGGCTTCCACCACCTCTCTGGGCAACCTGTGCCAGTGTCTCCCCAGCCTCATGGTGAAGAACTTCTTCCTAATGTCTAATCTGACTCTACCCACCTCTAGTTTTGACCCATTCTGCCTAGTCCTACCACTACCCGATGTCCTAAAAGGTCCCTCCCCAGCTTTCTTGTAGGCCTCCTTGAGGTACTGGAAGGCTACAATAAGGTCCCCTTGGAGCCTTTTCTTCTCCAGACTGAATAACCCCAACTCTCTCAGTCTATCCTGAGAATGTCTGTTAAGACTTTAAAACCAGTAGGTCTCAGTCTTTCTTCTTTTTTCTCATAGGTTTGGAAGTACAAGATTTCCTACTTTTTCAGCTTCTAAGTGATTTGATAAAAAGCCTGAAAATAAAAAAAAAGAGAATTTTATACCTACAGAAGAGCTGTCAAAGAGTCTAAAGTTTTATCATCTCAAAAACTGGTTACAGGTGCTCTGCCATGTGACTTTTCCCAATTTATGGTTTGATTTTTGTAACAGCTCTGGCAGTAGAAATCATCAATTTTTCTCTGCCAGTCTGTGCTTTTTATAACACACATTCAGCCACTAAAAGCTAAATGGAATTTTACTTCAGCCTTTCCTGATGCGACTTTTAATGCAGATTCTGAAACTCCATAGGCTTGTTGAGCTTTGGCTCTTCTAGATTCTAAGAAATACCGTACCTATCCTTAAATAAGCAATACATTCTTTCACACAAGCTGTTGTTATGTCAGCTTTTCACTTTTCAGCATGTGTATTAAAGCTCTTAAACTGTGATCAGGCAGACTTTCCAAATTTGAGTAATAATCATGCCATCTTCTAAATATATACCATAGAAGATCAAAAGAGGACTCCAAACTTTTGTCTGTTTTGATGGTAACACATTGACTCTCTTACAGAATCAGGTTTTTTTGATATTTAAATGATTAATGCTATATTATCTCTGGTTGACTTGAGCAGCCCATTCAGAGTCTTCCAGTTAAACCTAGAATGAGATATTGATGAACCTGGGTCTCAAAGCATGCATCCACACACTGAGTGGAGAGTTATAGAACCATAGAATCGTCAGGGTTGGAAGGGACCTTAAAGATCATCTAGGTCCAACTCCCCTGCCATGGACAGGGACACCTCCTACTAGATCAGGTTGCTCAGAGCCCCATCCAGCCTGGCCTTAAAAGTTTCCAGGGATGGGGCTTCCACCACCTCCTCTCTGGAGGTCTGTTACATTCAATGTCTGTTTACATTCAAAACCTATCACAAAATAAAACACCTCTTGCTTTTTGGCCTGTTCAGATAGTGCCAAGCTATTTTGGCACCCAGTTTCTGTCCATCTGTCTAGTATCCTCCACTCGCTTCCCTTCCTGGTACAATGGCTGGCTGAAGTGCCGCTGCCCAGAGAAGCTACACTTCTGCTCAGCCTCCTCTCTGCCCCCGTTAGACAGATATTTTATTTGCTCATCCTGCATGAAGACAGTTAGTAACATTTTCAACCCAGCTCAAGCTGTGCCCAGGGAATAACTGTGTTTTTATGCAGGGTGGTGGGCTTGCACTGGATGTCTTTTGAACTTGGAACTCACCATTACAGTAGATGTATTATGAAAAAAGGGCTGGTCTAGTACATGGCAGAGTAGAGGATTCCCTTTACTCTTTAGTCCATATATTCAGAAATAAAAGACGTACTTTATCTACTTTTTTTTAAAGTATTTATGGATTTAAACTTGTTTGGGGCAAATATGTGTTAAGTTGAACCTGGATTTTATTTCACAAAAATACTGAGATGAGTAAAGGTACCTAGCTGTAGCGGAGAGAGTTGCTGAGAAAAATTATGAATAATTTAATTCTTTCATCATAAGGGAAGTTATTTAGGGCAGTATTTAATGTATTTTAATGCAAATTTATGGTAATTGATGTTAGGCATCGAAAATCCTTTCGCTTTGTAAACACAGGAGTGGAGGAAGACTCAGGTATAGCGCTACCTGAAGACTGGTGAGCCATAGCAATGCACAGAGGGGGCTCCTTGCACCTCTGGTTTTACCTCAGGTGCCCATGTTCCACTCTCTGCCCACGGCAGTACAAGTCACACAGTGACACTTGAATCAGGAGGTTCAAGTGGGAACATTTTCCACCAACGCTTGACAAAAACCTTTCTGCGGGATGACAAAGTCATTGCCTCTCTAAGTAAACTTGTAGTAATATCCAGGAGAAATTGCGCTGCCAGGCTATGCCTTAGCAGCAAGTTTTGCTGCCAGAACTTTTGTGGGGTCATGAGTTGCTGGTATTTTTATGTCTCTGGAGCCTGTGTGTTCATCACTGTTTTTTTGAGGTGCTGCATGCCCTTGCTGCAAGAGGCTGCAGCAGCAGACAGGCTGCTGCACACTGGGTAAGGACCCAGGGCTTGCACCTGCCAACATCATCGTGTTCTTGGTGTGTATACAGCGGCATTCTGCTGGCAGCTGGGTATATGTTGGCTTCTGCTGTTCAGAGAGGAGATTTCATGTCAACAGGAAAGGCTGAATTTTGTTGGCTTACATCAACTTAGTATGAGAATACAGAGAAATTTGAGGTGATTAATGCTGACTTCGGACAGCAAACTTGTATAGCACTGGGCAGGCCCCAGCTAAGATATGTCCCAGGCAAGCACACCCTACCAACCCACTGCGGGCAGACGTCCTGCTCTTGGCTGATGCTGCTCTTGATACCTGAAAAATATGATCCTCTGACACAGCAGCAGAAAAGTTAGCAGAGCTGTGTAGAACACGTGCCATGAGATGCTGGTTATTTTCTTTCACAACATCCCTACCTTTTCCCCCATTCTATGCCCTACTAGGATATATTTATTTGCTGCCAGGCTGCATAAATGGAAAGACATGAAAGTCAGGGTCAAGCTTGAATGCTTCTTCCTAAGAAGAAAGGAAAAACAGTGCTTCTTGGAAAGTGAGGAATATTTCTTTTTGTCTCCTTTGAAAAAGAAGAGGAAATAAAGGCTGAAGTTTGCAATTCAGAAGAACTGAAAAACTGCTTCTTGGAAAAGGAGCAACATTTCTTTTCAGCTCTTTTAACTGAAAAAGAAGAAGAAATAAAAGTTGAAGTTTGCGTTAATTAGCAGTCCATATTTACCTGCCTACAGTGCAAAGCAACAAAGAAAAATTTGAAAGAAGAAAACACCTTCTACTGGTGCTAAAATACTATGTGGACCTAGAGGACACTTTGGGGAGATTGAATCAAAAAATAGAAAATGCCTTGGTAAAGTAAATAAATGTCATAAAATGAAAATTGAGAGCATGCTTCTACACAAGAATAGCTGGTATATTGGTAATTCCTTCAGGCTGGTACATTGTGCTCCCACTTCAAACGCCTTTTGTATTTGGACCTATGCTGGCAGCTTTTCAAAGGAATCTCATACTTTTTTCCCCTCCCCCTTCCTACTTTGCATAACAATTAGTTTGTGAATATGCTTGTGATTTCTTCATATTATTTTAATACAGTCATATTTTAGAGATGTCAATAAAGTTAAGAGCTCCACCAAAGCAGTCCTTGCTCCAAAAATCATGCAGCCTAAATGGACTGGAAAAACACAGCACAGCAAAACAGCATCATCCATCATCCCCATTCCGTGCAGGGAGAAGCGTGGTACCAAGTGACTGTCCTACCAGAGGAGATTCAGGACCCATGCAGGCAGTATCCTGGGCCTAACAGCACACTCCACCATTGCTTCATATACAGTATAATAGAAGGTGAAAAAAATCCATCAGTAAGAAGAGTCATCTGTCCTTCATTCCTCTTTCCAGGAGTTAGATACCAGCTTATTCCCTGAAGCACCAAGTTACAATCAGATAATTCTGATTATTTTTGACAGTCATATATAATCTGTTTCTTGAATGTTGTTCTTGACTCTGACACTGTTCCTATCAGTGTAGTCACAGCAATCTTGTAGGTACATCCGTCCAAGGACCTTCAAGCACCTTAATAGTCTTAACGAGTTCAGAAGTATGCAACATGGATCACATGGGTGATTTCTGGATGGGAGGGCTAGGATTTTGCCCAGCATAGTAGCTTATAAAGGCTGGGAAACTGAGCACAGGTCTCCTCAGATCCAGCCTCAGCCTGACTTACCATTACAGTTCCTAGGAGGAAAGAACAGCAATCTCAAAGTCCTGAAGCTGCAAACTAAAGGAAAACAAAACCATGCATCTAGTGGATAATACAAACTATGATAAAATACTGTAAGAGATGGGTGTGATGGAAATACCTTTCCCGAGGCTAAGTGGGTATTGATGTGTTTCAAACCCATGAACAGATTCTTGCATGTTGCTGGCTGAAGAGGCTTGGCAGGGTGGAGCTCTAGGTTTTGTTGTTATGTCTCCTGCTCATTACTTCTCTGGCAAGGACAAGACACGAGCATTGTGCTCTTTTCCCTCTGAAATGGGACTAATGACAGCCATGCCAAGATTTCTCCATCCTTCTATTTGATGACTGGGAAAAAAAGATTGCTTATTATCACTTATCCTTCTGACTCCTTGGCTGTTTAAGGATTAACAGAGGAAGCTAACTCAGGAAAAATTAATGGGAAACCAGTTTTGGGAAGCGATTTAATTTTAAAGGGAGCAAATGAAGAGAGATGGAATCAATGAAAATCCTAAATTCAAATACTGCAGGTACAGTTTCACATAAGCTTCTGCAAGTACAGTTTCACATAAGCTTGTTCATGCAGACCTGTTCTATGTTCTGTCTCTCACTGGAAGCAAAAAGGAAAGCTGTACGCTGGTGGTTAAGTTGAAGATGTTGTGGGTGCAACAGCTAACCTTTGACTTACAGCAACACTATTTAATCACTGTGTATGTCTTTACAGAGATACAGCCCCAGTTGGACACTTAAGGCACAATATGTAAAGAATACAGGGAATGCACAGGAAAAAGACAGGTAGGCAGGCAGATCTCTAACAGCTGTTTACTTGTGTAACATTTTCAGTGAAACAGTTATTTCATTACCCTCAATGGAACAGAACTCTGGAGGACTACAGCAGTTTGAAAGAAATGTATCATTGCAATCCACTGTGATCTGTACAGCAGAGGACACAGCCCCTCCTGCAAAAATGTACCATCCACACCGTGCACTGAAAAATATAAGTGAAAAATACAAATGAGTCACCTCAAATAGGCGGAGGAGTCAGGTTGGCAGGGACAGCCATTATTTTATAATAATGTGTGTCTCAAATCCTACCTCAAAGTACACGCCCATGAAGCTCATTAGTATTACAGTCTTTTCACTAAGGCAGAAAGTTCAGAAGTATTGGGATACTGTGTTTAACATTAGAGGGAAATATCTTCACTATCTTCTGACTACAGCAGCTTTTTGAAAATACACTAAGGGCTTTGATCCTAAAAACACTTACCTGTAAGCACCTGGGTAATCCCATTGACCTAAATAGAACCAGTCAAGAGCTTCAATTCATGTGTTTGCAGATTAAGACCCACGTTTGTATTTTCAGATCTTATCTACAGAAGGAACTGCACTCATTTACCTAAGTGTTTTTATAAACACACCTTTATTTAAATGACTGCAGTGTTACTTGTGCAGGAGGCCCCAGCCATGCGAGGAGCGGTGGCCCTACCTTGGTTCCCTGCAGAGTGAAAGCAGTGATGGCTCTCAGCACACTGGGAATCATCAACAAACGCCACCTTCGTTGCCACGCTCTGGAGCACGCAGGAGAAGGCCTCTACCACCTCGCAGGCTGCAGGACTGCCTCGCCATGCTTCGCCTGGCTGCCCTCGCACCAGTACCGCACCCGCCCTACAAAAACGCAGCCCCGTGGGGCGGGCAGACCCCTCGCACCGAAGGAGCTTCTCCCCGGCACGGGCTGGTGATGGTGCGTGGACGGGAGCTTTGAAGCCTCTTTCCCGAGTGGCCGGGGTCGGACAGGAGCGCCCGGGCCGGCTCCCCCTCGCCTCAGAGAGGCCTACGAGGCGCCACGGCCCGATTCACCGGCAAGGAGAGAAGCCCAGCCTCGCCCGGCGCCGGCCCTGGGCCCTGAAGCGGCTTCCACGGAGCTCCAAGCGCCCCCCCCTCAACGAGCCCTGGGCGGCCGCCCGCCCCCTTCATGCCCCGCGGCGGCGGCTCCTCCTCTCCCTCTTCCCGGGAGGAGGCGGGGGCCGTGGCCGTGCTGTCGCTGCGCGGGCCGCTCTGCACGGGGAAGGTGCGTGTTTGCTCTGTTCCTCTCCTCATCCTCCTCCTTTTTCTCCTGGCGGGGCCGGGGCCCGGGCTGCTGCCGCTGCGGGAGCGGGGCTGGCGTCGCCCCTCGGCAGAGCTGCTGCGCTTCCGCCCGGCTGCGGCTCGGCCGCCGGGCAAGGAGCGAGGAGAGGCGCGCAGGCCGCCATCCCCAGCCCCTCGGCGGGGCTCGGCCGGTTTCGCCCGGTCTCGCCCTCTTGCCTAGGCCTTGATTTAAACCCCTGCCAGCATGTGCTGGGGTCCCTCCGGAAATGGCGCCTTCAGCCTCGGGTGGTGCCGGGCCGGGCCAGCCCAGCCCTGGGGCGGTGGCCTGGAACCCCCCGACCTGGCAGCGGGGCGTCGGGCCCACTTATAGAATCATAGAATTGTCAGGATTGGAAGGGACCTTAAAGATCATCTAGTTCCAACCCCCCTGCCATGGGCAGGGACACCTCCCGCTAGATCAGGTTACTCAGAGCCCCATCCAGCCTGGCCTTAAAAATTTCCAGGGATGAGGCTTCCACCACCTCTCTGGGCAACCTGTTCCAGTGACTCACCACCCTCATGGGGAAGAACTTCTTCCTAACGTCTAATCTGAATCTACCCACCTCTAGTTTTGATCCATTCCCCCTAGTCCTATCACTACCTGACATCCTAAAAAG
>VYZX01009726.1:76372-93289 GCA_013401335.1 Brachypteracias leptosomus | reverse complement strand
TCTTTCCCTTCTTGAAAATGGGGGTTATGTTTCCCCTTTTCCAGTCAGTGGGGTCTTCACCAGACTGCCAGGACTTTGGGAATATAATAGAGAGCAGTTTAGCAACCTCATCCGCCAGTTCCCTCAGTACCCGGTGGGTGTATCCTATCGGGTCCCATGGACTTGTGCACTTTCAGGTTCAGCAGATGGTCACGAACCTGATCTTCACTTACAATGGGCAGTTCTTTCTGCCAGCCCCTGCCATTATCTTCTGTGACTCCAGGAGTGTGGCTGGAGGCCTTGCCAATGAAGACTGAGGTAAAGAAGTCATTGAGAACGTCGGCCTTCTCCATATCGCTTGTCACTATCTCTCCCGTTTCCTTTCTGAGGGGACCCACACCTTCCCTAGTCTTCTTTTTACCATTAATATACCTGTAGAAATTTTTGCTCTTCCCCTTGATCTCCTTGGCTGGATGTAATTCTAACTGAGCTTTAGCTTTTCTAACCAGGTCTCTTGCTACTTGGGCAGGTTCCTTATATGTCCCCCATTCTAGCTGTCCTTTCTTCCACTCCTTGTAAAGTTTCTTTTTGTGTGGCAGTGTGTCCAGGAGCTCCGCGCTTATCCAGGCAGGTCTCCGAGCACTCTTTCCTGCCTTCCTATTCCACCCATCCTCCTGCCCTTCTCTGGAGGACAGACACCAGCTTGGTCACCCTTCAGGAACATCATGCGACAAGAAATGCCTGCTTACCCTCTCATTCCTCTTAATTTAAGAACAAATATCAACCCTAAGTTGTGGTTGGCCGTTGCACACGTGCTTGGAGTACACATTAGGCAAGACATGGTTCTCTGCCCTGTGCTTGAAACCAGCAGAGTTGGCAGTAGTCACTGGCTGAAAGCTGTGCCACTGCAAATGGATAAAACCCATAAATACCAGATGGATACTTTAGATATTTAATTATGTTTTATGGCACACTTCATAGTGAAGAGGTCCCAGCATGTAAAGTGGTTTACTGCTTTTGAGTAGGAAAGGAATTTTAGTAACTAGTACCCATGAGATTTGTTTTGACAGGACTTTATTCTTCAAAGGCTTATCTTTTTCAAATTGGTGCAAAGGAAGAAAATGTGCAAATAGAAGAAAAGAGCCATTTTTATCAATGGACATACAATTTTTTTTATATGTGTATATGTATATACATATTTTATAGAAGTACTGAAATATATATGAGGAAGAGAAAAGAGAAAAAAACATTTTAAAATGTTCTGCAAGCTGAATCTGATTTTACTATGGAAATGTTAGATACAGAAGAGCCTTTTGAATCTAGTGGTTGTGTCTGACAAGTTACAACTCTGCTTCAGAACTACTGAAACAAAAATTCAAAATACAAGCACTGGGTTCCTTGTTGGTTACTTGTTTCTTCTTTCAAACTGCAGAATTTTGGGGACCTGACTTTCCTAAGTGCTACATGAACACCCAAAGCACCTGCTTAGAGAGGGCCGTACATGTGCAACACATGAAATCCTGATTTCTTCTTTTGCAAGCTTGAATTTTCAAAATTCTGCCTATCTGTGTTTTTCACTCTGTTTAAAATTAGATTAATTTTTACTGGTTTTGGAGATAGTTGCACATCTGCTCGCCCTTTTGTATGAAAAGACTGTTGTAATCTGTTGATGAAAGGGAAACGTGTGGGCGTTTCTTATAAAGCAATACTTGGTGTGACTGTAGAACGGCTTCCCTGTGTGGGAATGAAAGAACTGCTTACGTCGACATCTGTCTAGAATGTCTCTGTGTTAGCTGGAAAAATTAGTAAGATTTAAGCTAGGGTGACAACAGTTGGCCTTGGTTTTGCTCGGATTATTGTTCTGTTAGTATGAAAGCTTTTATGAAAAGTCTTTCTCATGCTTACCTGCTATCGCTTCTTAAAATCACCTTTCAACCTTGTCTGGTACTCCCTTTGCTAGGTTATTACTTTGAAAAAAACCTCGAACACTTCTTTCCCCAAAGAAACCCTACAAAGTCTGCCATGTTCTTGAGGGTTTTTATGTTCCTTGTTTCCTTGTAAATTTTGACTCATTTCTTTAGACATATCCACTGTATTTTGGATAGCAGCTGTCTGTTGTGTCTTGTGAGCTGTTTTACTTCGATCTTTCAGGTGAAGGCTGTGTAGATAAACTGGGATCAGGGCCACCACAGCTTCAGAGAATCATACAAAGCCTTTGCCTTACCCAATCTTGTTTCCTGGTGTTTAAAATATATATATTTCTTTTGAACAGCGAACAATAAGATACTAAATCAGATAAGAACAGATTGCAAATCTGGGCTGGGGAAGAACTACCTACCATTGACTCCTGTTGGGAGACATCTGTCAGTAAAAGCTCATATAAATTCTTATTTGTTTTATAACATGGTTTTGCAAACGCCTGCATGACTTTAATGCCAAATCAGGAAAGGAAGCAACTTACACAATCTTATTGTTGATATAATTGCAAGAACTCATAATGCACATAGGATTCTTTTATCTGTTCCTGCTATAGTGTATAGAACTTTCATGTTCTAAGATAGAAAACTTTGTCTTGTCATTTCTTCCTTCCATTCCAGTTGTGGGAGGATGAAGATGTAGGATGGCAGCACATCTAAGAGATAGCAGCTGCAGGGGTGAAATATTTTGCTTAAAAAAGTACTTTATGCACAGAAACATACAAAACGATTACAATCTTGAAGCTCTACAGTTCTTTCTGTTCTGTCTCGACAGGAAATATTATCTGTCAAAAACTGCATTGCAGTAATCTTTCACGTTTTGTTACCAAATGTCTGCAGTAATCTCAAAGTAGTGAAATAAATGTAAGTTCTTTCTTTGGTTAACCCCCTGTCACTTATATTTTCACTGTGATGGCAATAATGAATCTTTAGTTCTGATTTGTAATCTCCTAAATGCCAATCACTTGATTAAGTCAGTATTTCTTACAGAATCTGTGAAGAATGCTCTGTTCTTTTTTGTGTCAGTTTTACAACAGAAGAAAAAATTGTATGTCAGCTTGGGAAAAATGTTAAACTTATTAGCCTGTAGTTTAAAAAAATGGTAATTTGGTTGCCTTGCTCTTACAGGAGGCTTGATTTCTTTTTTTGAGACAAAGAGGATGGACCAATGATGGGGAGGTTGAGTTAAAAATTATTAATTTTTTTTTTTTTTAAATGGAAAGCATTCAGACACCCAGCTTATTTGGATTGTTTTTTTCTGTCCTGGTATTAATAGCAGTAATATTTTGTGAGAGCATTTTAAATCTAATTAATATTGATGTTTGATGAATTTTCTTCACAGTGGGTGAGAGAAAAACATGAAAATCCCTTTGGTGCTGTTGCTACTAAGAGGGATTTGTTAGAAGTATCTAGTGAACAGACATACGGATTAAAATACAACTCTAAGAAGTTATTTATATATTTTGGCAAAATGCTTCCTGTACAACCCCTTGCAATCAGAGGTATGGTAAAAGACCTGGGATCTTAAAACCTGATTTTAGAAGGTACTAATGCTGTTTTGGAAAAGAAAAATTTCAGCCAGATTTATCTCAGTTCTCTAAGATAAATTTTAAATCAATGATCTTTATGTTCTTGTGAGAGGAGGTTGATCTCAGGTCACCTATCACAGACATTTCTTACATCATGGGGAGTACGGACAACTAAAATTTTTTTGAAACTTGCCTGAGTGATCATCCTGCATTCAGTACAACATGGACAGTTTGCCTCTGTGACTCCCCAGATGTAGCATCTAGTGCAACTGAGAATTGTTGTCACCCTTGTGAAGCCTGTTTAGTACTGGTGGGAGAAAACAGTTCTGGCTTTAAGTATATATGTGGTGTGGTTTTTTTTTTCCTTTCTTTTTCTTCAGTTGCTGGTTATGCTGTCTGATCTTTTACTTAAATGTAGCAATAGTACATTTTCTGCTAGAACACTCTGTATGAAAGGGAATGAGATCACTCTTCCTTCCTCAGTTTTTCTGGCTTTCATCTGCTACATGTATATTGATATCCCGTGCCTTTAATTTTGTGTTATTTTTTTTTCAGAGGAGGCACTTGACTCTAGATTTACATAAGACAAGTAAGTCAAAAGTAATTCTGTTTTTCAAGTAGCCCCACAAAAGGAGCTTATGTAATATTACACATGTGTCAATAGACATTTGAGAAAGAAAGGTGCTTTTTTGAGGCCTTAACATGAGGTCTGGGCCAATAGACTGTTGGGAAAGCATTCACTTTTTTATATGTAACTTTTGAAGACCAAAGCATAAATTTGGTTTATCTGTAATGGTTTTCCCTTCTACTCTCCACAGGTTTTGAGATTGGTGTTTCTGATCTTGTTGATTTTTACTGTTCTGAATCACAGGGCTCACCTTGTAGTGCTCTCTCTGGTCGTGTTCTCCCATACAAAACACGAGAGCTCTTCAGTGGCAGACTGTGAAAACACTTCTTGGAGTTTTAGTTCAATGAAATTCTTTATTACTTTGGAAGCAGAGAGAATTGTAACTTACTAATTTCTTTAAGATTGATCATATACTGCAGTGGGCTATTAATATTTTATTTTTATGATAACTAGATAAGGCAGAAAAGTACATTACTAATCTCAGGTAATGTATTCAGTGCTGTGAAAAATACACAAAGCAGACAATTTCTATCTCAGTGATGCACCCTAGAAGGAAGACAAAGTCAACTTGATTTTAATCACTTGTTCATTTTGGTTGTCTTGAAATAGTTACTGAGTAAGGAATCTCTGGAGGGCTTTCATAAGCAAAAGAAGTCTCATAAATAGACTTGGAAGATTCTGTGCAGGCTCTGAATTACTTCCTTTGTCTAATTTGCTGGCAGCTCTTGCTGAGGTGTCCACCCCAAGCCTGTCCCTTGATCAGTGATTCTCACCCAGGTAGCAGAGGTGGTGGAAAGAGCGGAGCTGTCTGCTCTTCAGGCTGCAGGGACTGCCACAGTCCAATCTTCCTCCAAGTAGTAAATCCCTGTTTTCTCTTTGGCAGTAACCTACTGGTACTAATGCTTATGATTAATTTGTGCAAATAAAGACTAGTTTTCCACTGGGTTAATTCCAGAACCAACTTGCTGCCTGACCATATGGATGAGGTTCTGGTGCAAGTGAGTGGCAATTTGTAGGGCAGAGCCACCACCATAGCTGGTACCTAGATGGACTTGAGCCGCAACTGATCCAAATATGTTACCCAGTCCATAGGCTGGTAAAATACACCTGCGCTGATTTTAATATACATTACTACTGCAGCCAAAGTCTGTGATTCATGCTTCATTTTGGACTTAGCTCTTACAGCTGAAGAAAAAACTTGCAGAAAAGGTGGTAGTGAGCAGGAATCTCCCTGTGGCTGCCCTTTGAAGAGTAACTGAATGAGAACAGATGTGCTTGTGCTCAAGTCAGCAGATACATCTTGCTTTGCAGTGCTGTCTGATGAACACTACCTGACATAGCCAAACCAAGCATATCCAATATGGGTGGATCATACAGGGCTTTTTAGGTATTTCTACAATTTTGGACTGTTCTGGCAAATCTGGTGATGAGAGAGGAGAAAGTGGTCAAACTGGAAGAAACTTGGAGAGGACAACTTATGCTGAATGTCAGAACATCTCTTAATTTAAAGTTTGCTGTGCTTATAGCAGCTGACAATGGTGTCTTCAGCCTCACATCTAAATTTTGACTAGGACAGTGAATTTTTCGTTGGAAAAGAAGTGGTTAGAGTAGTATGGTTATCTGTCTGTTTTTACATCTGACAGTAGGTGAGCTGAAAACTCATTTGCAAGTCTTTTTCCCTAGAGGAAAAGGTATATGTATACCAGTGCTCAGGTAGTGTTTCTGTTGGCAGTCCTCTCATTGTTCAAAGTAGGTCTGATGTTTTGGCCCAGAATTTGGGTTCTGAGTAAAGAACGCTTTTGACCCAACAGTGTGAGTTATATTGTGTTCATAAACAAACGAGTTTATGCTTTCTCTAGTATGGGAACTTTGGTGTGGCAAAAAGTATTTTTTTTTCCCATGTCACACTCCCATCTGATGTTATTTATGAAACAATTTTTGTGAAAATTGTTTTGTGGCTTAAGCTTTTAGGCTAAAAGAAGTCCATTCATGTTGTAAGCTTTATTTGAGGAGCTGTTGTTATCAGTAGTGATATATCCTATGGTTCTTCAATCCAGATCATATAGCAAGTTTTACTTAAAATAAAAGCATAGGTGCACCCCCCCCCAGCATAATAGTGTCTGTAAAGCATATCCGATGTTTACATGCTCAGTTTTGGTTTGTTGCTTTTTTATTCTTTCAACCAGTCCCATTTTCTTGTGATCATGGTGCAGCTCTCTCAGCTATCTCATCATTGCATTACACACCACACTCTTGTCAGTCTCACTATTGTGTCTTTACAGGTAATCATTTACAAGGATTCACAGAGTCAGAACAGTTACGTTTTGGGGGAGTAGCAGTCAACTTTTCTTTTTTTTTTCTCCTCTTTCACATGCTGCTCTATCTCCTTTGGCCTTTACTCATTGTTGTAATGCTGGAAGATATGGCACCCATGGCTTCTGTTCTCAGGGCATTGGTACTAGAATTAAATATAGTCAGATGAGAGAGTTGGGGTTGTTCAGCCTGGAGAAGAGAAGGCTCCAGGGAGACCTTATTGCAGCCTTTGAGTACATAAAGGGGGCTTATAAGAAATATGGAGAGAGATTTCTTAGCAGGGCCTGTTGCAACAGGACAAGGGGTAATTGTTTTAAACTAAAAGAGGGAAGATTTAGACTAGATATAAGGAAGAAAATTTTTACAGTGAGAGTAGTGAAACACTGGAACAGGTTGCCCAGAGAGGTGGTAGATGCCCCATCCCTGGAAACATTCAGGGACAGGTCAGATGGGGCTCTGAGTAACCTGATCTAGTGGAAGGTGTCCCTGCTTACTGCAGGGAGGTTGGACTAGATGACCTTTTAAAGGTCCCTTCCAACCCAAACTATTCTATGATGACTGTTTTCTGAAAATCCAGAACATGCAGCCAGGTTGAGCAACATGCAGCCGGGAATGGGAACATGGGGAAGTTCCTTTGAAGAGCGTTATATAAAAATAACTACTGGGATCTTATCAGTATGTGAACTGTATATAAAAAACCAGATGTACACTAGATAATAATTAGAGTAGGCATCTGTCTAAAGCAACCTCCCAAAATGAAACATGCTGTCTAACATCTCTTGTCCCTACAGACAAGCAGCATAGGAAGGTTGAAAGTCAGCTAATACTAGCTTTTTTCCTGAAAAACATTTTCACTTGCCTTGAAGTAAACATCTGGGCTGTTCGCTGCGAGCATCACTGCAACTGTGGGTGGTGGTCTGTGCAAGCTCAGCTGCTCTTCTGAAAGCAGAAGGTAGTTTTGCTGTAGAAAAAGCCTTAATCTAGGAATTAAATGGGCTAGTAAACTTAAGAAAAACAGGCTTCTTGCTGACCTTGCTGGCTCTACAGGTGTTTAAGTACTTAGTAGGCAACAAGTAGGGCTTGTTGGTAAACCCTAAGGGGTGTAGGATTAGTGTTGCCATCAGATCTGTTCCAATGGATAACTGGGAAGTTGTCATCTGGGAGCGGGACTGATAGGGAATTCATTGTCCAAAGCACTGTTTGTGTCACGGCCCAGCTTCCCAATGATTTCACTCCTTTCTGAGGAGTGACTCCAATATGGAAATCATGGAAGTATGGGCACATGTGGTGAGACTGTCATCTTGAAAGGATCAGCACTTCATCAAGACGATGAGTTTTGGCTACTTCTGAATGAAGGAGCAGTTGTAACTTTATGTGAATCCAGCCTCATAGTTGCTTCTGCTTGCAAGCTGATATATGTGTTAAAAGTGAAAACAAGTGTAAGCGATCCTCCAGTATCAGTTTAATTTTAATTTGAAATTGCATTTTCTTAATGAAGAGACTCACATTTGCAACATTCAGATTCGTTGAAGAAGGCAGAGGCTCCATTTTTTCCTCATGCTAGTAACACCAGAGGTCCAAATGTTAAATAATCTCTCTACTCATGCTGTGGATAAAGCCCTCAGAATTTTCTGCAGTTATTACAGGGCAAATGTGTGGTTTTGAAAATCACCATTTATAGCTAAATCAAGGTAAAGTGCTCTCAGGGCATTGTTTCTGCAAGCTTTTGTCTCCTTAATGATTGGTCTTGTGACTGGAAAACTTAGAGGTGGCATTCCTAAAGCTGTGCTTGCAGAGAGCTACTTAGCAGGTAGGACAAAAGCCAGAGGTATCCCAGTACCTGCAGTCCCTGCCCAACTTGATAGCACTGTATCTAAATAGCAATTTAAAGAGGGTCTAGAGAGCTTCACTTTTTATTGTGTTCCAGGCATAACTCCTCCAGGCCCAGAAGGAGCCTGTGGCTGACACCTGCAATAGCAGAAGGATAGGATGGAAATGGAGCTGTGGGCTCTCTAGGCTCTACTTGTCTGAAGTCCATGTGCTCCCTGAGCTCAGGTACAGTCACTGACCTGGGCCTAGTGTGTTACTGGCAGTGGTGGTGAGCTGGTTTTCTCAAAAATGGCCAGTGTAAAGACTTCTCTGGAGTTTGGGAGCTGACATCTGTATGTCAGCTTTGCCTTGTGCAATCTGAACTGTGCAGAAGTATTTAAGACCTAGGAGGAAACTTCTGACTGTTTTGTTTGTTTCCTTNGAGTGATAGAGGGACTAGGGGTGGGCACCGGGCACCCAGCCAAGGTAAACCCACCACACTTCTGTACTTTCTTGGCATGCTTTAGTCTCTGGGTATTATTGGTCAGGTGCAGTGTCAAAATCCTGTCGGTGCAAAGTCAGGGACATGTCTTAACATTTGCAGAGAGATGGTTGATCACATTCTGTCTTCAGTAGTGTTGCAGATGCAGATGTGTGCCAGGTGCAGTACAATGTGTGTCAGAAAATGACATATATGCATACCTAGTCAGCATATGTTTCCCAAAGTCAGTATCTTCCCTTAATGTGATGCTCCAGTACAGCATCAGCTTTTGCATTGTCACATAGAAGAGCATCAAGAACTACTAAGTATCTGGATCAACCAAATGGTACCACAGATAGTTTGGCAGCTAGAACAAAGAACCTATGAGAATTTTAAAGGATAGATCTCTGTTTGTTTTTCTAATCTATGAGATTCAAACAATAATTGTGTTGAGGAAAGGGAGTTTAATAGTTCATTAAACTATTTTTCTTCCACAAATATTTTTTTGCCATTTTGGAAAGCTGTCTCCAGTGTGGCTCAATATGTTTTGTCGGTGGTATTTTTAATGTTTATTCTGAAGCTGCTATTGGTATTTGTACGTGTTCTGTGATATTTCTAGAGGCACAGCTGTGCAAGAATAAGGCATTTATTTTTGCTTGGACAAACAAATGTATTGTATTAACAACATTATCTAAAATCTATTTTATTCTATTCCAATCTATACTGTTCTCTTTTGATCTTTTTCTAAAGACTTTCCCTGATGAAAAACTTTTTAAAAGCCCAGCTTTTTGGAAACTGTTGGCTTCAGATCTCTTGAAAAGTGCTGATCGAGTCCAATGACTGATACTCCTGAACCTGAAAACTATACTGTAGGCATATTCTATGTTTAGCTTTGCAGATGTGTAAACATCTTACTAAATAGAAAATATGGTTTATAATGCCATTAGTCCAATGCTACTGCGCTCAATTAAATATTTTAATTTGAGCACACAAGTGGGCTTTGAACACACAGATTGCTAATACAGCTACTTTTCCTTGTGATAATTCTGTGTACTGAGAAATCAACACAGGCCTCTAAAAGGTGTTTTAGACTCTTGATTCCACTTTGAAAATCCGCTCAGGTTTATGCTGTCACTTTTTGGCTGCTCCAGAGAGAAGTTTCTTCTGTTTCAGGCATCTGCTTAACATAGTAATTCATCAAAAGGTATTAAGAAATTTGTGTTCATTCAGGTGTTGATTATTCTTGAGTTCTTAGCAGTGTGTTCCTCTCTTTCACATTAAAAACCAAAGGACCTGGAGCTGATAGTATCAAGGTGTATATCTGAGAACTAAATATTCAAAATGAACTTTAAATTTTGCATTGAAGTATTTTCACATGAAAATTTTATACATCTGAGCTTCCCTGTACATATTTTCTCATGCTCAGAAATCGTCAATACTTACCTGAGATTTGCTAACCTGTAGCAGCTCAGTGTAAGCTATTTCACAGGTTACCTGCACGATGGATCTTCTGAGTCACTGCATGAGAATTCTGGAGAGAAACATGCCAGCTGTGTTAGTGTGTGTACAAAAATATATTGAAACAGACATTTTCAGATATTTAGCGTACCAGATACAGTAATTGTTTATAACTATCTTGCTATCCTCTATTAAAAGAAAAAGTCAAACACATCTTTAAATGTTCACTTTTGGAAGTAGAATTGCATGACTCAGAAAAAGAAGAATTGTCTTACCCTCTAGTGTCAGCATTTCTCACTGCCCTCTGGTGTGTTTACTCTTTGGTATGTCCTTTTATTTTGTGTGTGTGTGTGCATTTTGTTTGGTTGGTTTGGTTTTCTGTTTGTTTTTTTTTCCACTTTGATTTCTGTTTGACTTTTTGTAATACAAGCATTTGCTTCACTGCAGCAAGCTTTTACCCAGCTCCTCTTGGTAGTGTCAGGAGAGAGGGACTGAGTCGTCTTGTTAATTGAAGTATCTTTCATGTGGCAACTGAATTACTTGGAGATGTGACTTCTCGGTCCCTCTTCTTCCAATTGTTTATCCATTTTGTCTGTCTGTAGTTGTAAGGCCCTAAAGGCATGTTTGTCTCAGTGTATCTGTGCAGCAGGTAGCACTGTGGGCCCTTTTCTTAGCTAGGATCATTGGATGCCACGTGAAATAAAAAAAGAAAAAAAAAACTAATACTGATAGATGTCTGCTGTCATAACTGTCTTTTTTTTTTGTCCTGCAATAGCAAATTTGATAATTTTTTGTCTCTTAAATGGCAGTAAAAAGTAATTAGAAGTTCAATACAGAGTCAGAACTGCCTTACACGTGGTAGCTGTAGTGCTCCATCATCAAATTTGTGTTGCACTGGGGAGTAGCTTTGAAGAAGAAGTGGTGTTGGAGCTTTCCTCAGCATCAGAGAGATCTGGTTTTGCTAATTTATTTCTCAGAATTGGCTGGAAACCAATTTTCTATTAAGCTCTTTAAGTAAAGTGTATTTATCTTGTTTATACTCTGTTCTTTGCCTTGGGTCTTTATGTTTAAACTTTTTAATCCTGGTTTTGTTCGTATGTTTCAGTGCAGGCTGCAGTGGGATGGTGGCCCCAGTTGTACATTGACACTGACCTGTAGCGATTTGCTTCTGATGTTGATATGTTGGAATACAATATGGTATTTGAGTACCAGTATAATGCCCTAGTAAGCATGATGAAGTTGTAAATGATATACTTCATAACATACCTCATTGAAATTAATATCCTTTTTCACCCTTAATATAAGTAAAGAAATGTGTGCATTATAACGATCATTTTTCTGTTGATTGTAATGAGAAATTCTTGATGCTGTGCCTTTTTCATATAGTTGTATTTACAAATTCAGTCTTCGTTGCTCTGGAAAGGGAAGGATTGGTGAGTGTATCTTAACAGCAAGGAGGCAAAAGACTAGAATATCAGTTTTCTTAACAAGTCTTAGCAATATGTTCACCATATTTCTCAGCTTCACAAAACTGCTTCAATATTGTTACTAAAGCAGGATGAGGAACATACCTTTTCTTGTTATTTTTTTTATGCGGTCTTTCTCTACAGTCACAAGTCAAAAAGATGTTCAGAAAAGTTACAGTTATTTTAATTTGGAATTTTTATTTATTAATATTCTTAAATAGCTCATCACATTGAGCAATGCTGAATAATTATTGACTTCATTTGGAATTTTGGTGCTACTTACAGTCTGTAAAATGAGATCGTGGGTATATATGGAGTATAATAGTTAAAACGGTTGGGTACTTTTGAAAATGCTGATCTTGCCTTTCTTGGTCTTTGAGGTGTTTAACTAGTTAACTAACTGAAGTTATGTGCTTAACTTTTCTCTGAACTTAAATGAAAATGGCTTAAAATGAAAAATTTGGTTCCACGTACAAAGCAGAAAAATGCTTTGTACGTGTGATCAAAGAGGAATATTATCCTTGTCATGTACAGAAATGCTAAGAATTTACCTCAAGAGTTATATATAAGAACGGTATATAATGTATGTAGGTGACATTATCATCTGGTGTAATTTTCGTTACGGCCAGACAGGTCACTTCAGAAAGCTTGGTCTGTTGTACTGCATTGCAGAATTAGTAACTAAGGTTACTTATTGTGGTGGTTCCTTTTGGCAAATATCCCAACCCTTAGTAGGGGATAGTCACTAGTGTATAGTCAGCTTTAAAACTGAGATTTAATTGTTGGAAGGAGGCACTCAAAGTATTTGTATTTTCTGGCCAAAATGTGGAGTAACATAAAGCATACATATGTTCTGTAGGACTGAACAGCCTTCTGCTGGAACACTGCTTGGAAGAGCACCAAGAAGTGCCTTTGAGTGCCAGATACTTGGCATTTTGATCCTTTCGGGTTTTATAGGGGTCATAGACCAACCTGTGACGATAACAACCCTGCACTGACTTGTTAACGAAACTTGGTTTGCTCCTGTTACAACACCCATCCATCAACTTTAGCAGCTTTTGATATCCAGAGGTATGGACTGATCATTTGCTTGTAGCTCATACCTTCTGTTTTAGGCTTTCTCCTGGTATGAGAATAGATTTCATCCTTTGGCTGAATACAGTCTGTTAATCTTTCAATAAAAACTCAAAAAGAAAATATTTAGCATCAGAATTGTGGGAATCATTTACCTAAATATGAGATATGAGATGTCTTGTTGAACATGTTTTCAAAAAGAAACTTAGTTTAGAATTTCGAATGATAGATGTTTATGTATGGAGCCTTGCTGGCAATTCTTGCCTCTGGTGCCCCTTAATTTGTAGCCTCTTATTTCTCTCTCTTGGGTACTTCATTCTTTTCCATAGCCTAATACACCTTCTTGAATAAGAAAATATAGAAAATACAGAAGAGGTTGTAGAGAAGATTTCTGTGGTTATATTACCTCAATGAAATGGGAGTGCTTTTCTCCAGTAGGAAAGGCTGAAGGAAAAATAGACGATTCTGAAGAATTTATGTCTCAATAACATATGAATATCCTGAAAAGATACAAGGTAGTGTCTATCCCAAGTACCTCTACAATCAAGAAGTAGTTGAGGCCACTCTTACTAAATTAGTAAGAGGCCGCTAATGTTTTGTCTCAGAATGAGTGTGTGTGAATATATCATTTTTTTTTCTTCATAAGACAGTATTTCTGTGTCTGAAGGCAATCTATCTTGTT
The DNA here is from genome assembly GCA_013401335.1 of Brachypteracias leptosomus. Taxonomy (NCBI): domain Eukaryota; kingdom Metazoa; phylum Chordata; class Aves; order Coraciiformes; family Brachypteraciidae; genus Brachypteracias; species Brachypteracias leptosomus. Next base: position 79,894 of record VYZX01009726.1, on the reverse strand, counting down.
TTTTTACACTAGAGCAATACTTGTTGACTTGAAGGAGTTGTCACTAAGTTGAGCATCAAAATAACAGATAATATAATTGCAGCCCTATTCTGTTGTGTATTGATTTAATTGTCCAAAATCATCTTTCCCACCCTCCCCCCAGTTGTCTTTCAACACCATCATCTGGCATTAGCTCTGTGCTGGGGTAGTCATTATAATGTGAACAACATGGTGTGTTTCCGTACCATTGTTTCCTAACTGCCTTCCTTTCATTAAATATTTCTGTTCTATTCAATTGTTCTTATCTAAAAATCCCACTGAATTCCCGTTTTTTGCCTCTGAAAAGAGAATGTAGTCCCTTATGAGAAGTGTTGGTATTTTGGATACTCATTAGGAATAGTAGCAGCTGCTTCATGTGCTAAGCATTGGTCAGTGGTTTTGTTTTTGTTTTGTTTCTTTTAGAACTTAATTTTTGTCTTGGCTGTCTCTGCTTCTTAGGGAAGTATCAGGGTGATTGTTTCTGTAGCTTTGCTGGTGCAGTACTCAGCACAAGGATTACAGGTGGGAAGCTATGACTGCAGTGTCTCTGTGCACGTTTGGTCTTTCTCTGTTTTAATCCTCAGCCTTCTTTAAACTTTCCACTTCCTGCTCTGTCCATGTAAGTCAGTACTTACAGACTAGCTGCTAGGTCACACACTTTTGCAAGGATATCTTCAGTTACAGCAAGTCAAGATAGTTCTGAAGTTGGTAAAGATAAACAGCTCAGGTGTATCCTTTGGAGATTTGGAATTTTTAATCCAAGCAATAATATTTAGTATTGTATTCCAAATCTTGTTGTACTCTTATGTACAAAGTCATGCTGTACTCTTCCTTTCCTTAGCTTTAAATATAAAAAAGCTCATTTTAAGGACTTCATAATGTAAATTATAACTTTGTGTGTGTTCCCAAAGCCAAGATTTTCCAACTGATTAAATGTTCTCCCAGATTAGGAGTCTTGACAATTTTGGAAAAGCAGTCTTGAAGGAATGTCTGCTTTTCAGCTTCACTCTTCAAGATCATAGAACTTTCCCTCCTGCCCCCCTCATCTTTCTAAGTGATGGAAGAACTCTGACTTTATTTTTAGGCAGAAATCTCCTCCTCGTTTTGCAAGTCCACCTAGCCTTCCAGCCATCCTACTCCGCAGCTGTCACAACAAACTTTCTTTCAGATGCTATTAAATGTATCAGACATCACTCTGCAGCATGTGAGTTTGTTACCCTGGGGCTTTTCAGTCTATTCTCATGTTATCAAAACCACTGTGTGATTTCAAGGTTTCCTACATTCCTTGGAGGAAAATGAAATGGTACATGGTTAGGAAACTGATAGATACTCTGCAGATTTAGCAGATCTCTAGCAATTAAGTGGTTAATATCCTCAATTTATTGTTTTCTTTTCTCATTTCCCATAACCATGACTCCTGTGAACTCTTTGCATCCTTTTGTCTGTATTTTCAACTGGGATTTTGGGAAAACTTTGCCACACTGGAGAAGAAGCATTGCTCTAGCTTTGTTTATCCTATTTCTGTTCCCTCTGCTCCTCTTTCATTTATCTGGTTGCTGTAGACAGTGTTCTCATCTGAGAAGACTTTTTTATCCTCTTCTCTCGTTCTTTTTCATCTCTTACATTTAAGTACTTTGTATTGTAATGATTTTAATGGTGGTAACACCAGTTTGCCTGGTTACAGACTGGGTGTGCTAAAGCTCTTTTATAGAAGGGCACCATAAAAGATGAAGATCCCAATGTTCTTACCCTTTAGTGTCAAAGACAACAGTTAGTTACAGACAAATGGATCAGAATATAGGTGGAAGCATCCTTAAAGTAGCTGTTTAGCTATTGTTAAACATACATTATGACACTGTCTGCACTACCAATGTAGCATAGTGCTAGACGTTTCATTCTCTTTCACAGAATCACAGAACGTTAGGGGTTGGAAGGGACCTCGAAAGATCATCTAGTCCAATCCCCCCTCCAGAGCAGGATCACCTAGATCAGGTCACACAGGAACGCATCCAGGTGGGTTTTGAATGTCTCCAGAGAAGGAGACTCCACAACTTCTCTGGGCAGCTTGTTCCAGTGCTCTGTCACCCTCACCGTGAAAAAGTTTTTCCTTATGTTTACCTGAAGCCTTTTGTACTCATTGGAGCTGGAAGGACTTATTTCCTGCCTTTAATTTCTCTTTTTCTTCTGCATACCTAAAACTTTTCTCCCTTGGTTTTTAAAAAATCCTTTCATCTTGTATTTAGGGCTTCCTTTCACATTCTGAATCACAGGTTTAAGTTGGAAAACATCTTTTGGGCTCATCTTGTTCAAACTTCCTGTTTGAGCAGGGTCAGCTGCAGCAGGTTGCCCAGGCTCTTGACCAGCCAAGTTTGGAATATCTCCCCATATGGACACTTCAGAGCCTTCCTTGCAACCTGTTCCAGTGCTTGACCACCCTCACAGTGAATATTGCATTCTTGTGTTCATATGTAATTTCATATGTTTCAATTTGTGCCCATTGCCTCTTGTTCTGTGGGTGAGCACCACTGAAAAGAGCCTGGCTCTGTCTTCTTCGTACCCTCTCATTAGGTGTTTATACCCATTGATGAAACCCCTCCTGAGTTCTTTTGCAGACTGAACAGTCTTCCTCTGCCAAGGGTACATCTTCCTTGATTCAAACTTTACCTGTGAAATGTTCTGCTAGGATTTTGCAGGAAGAAATCTCTCTCTTGTGTGGAGTATGTTCAGACCACATCCTTCCTTCTGTACATGGACCCAGGTACTGCCAGGGCTTGATGCCCCTTATTCACTTCACCTAAAGCTAAAAGAACTGTAACCATTTTATATTACTGCCTTTTAGCTTTGTCCTCATTTTGGACTACAGACTTTCCATGGTTCTTAAGCATAGTCTTTCATCCTGGAAAGCTGGGAACCTATGTAACCCTTTAGGCTGGAGATAATTAAGCCCGAAACCCTGCTGAAGTTTCTGAAGAGACCAAATTCAACTGGCATAAACATACATGTCTAATATGTGAATGGCTTTCAGTTTTGCTCAAAATGGGAAGAGGAGCAATGGTGGCTCCCACCTTTTGCCTGTTATGTCAGTGATTAGAAGTCCCTTTGAAGAAATGAAAGGTGGAGTTGTAGGTTTTATATGATCTTGACAGCTTCACTTTTTAGGAGAATACCCTAAACATGAGGCTGCAGGCAGGGCTAGAACTGGATCATCCTGTGTCCTTTCTGTACATGCAAGATTTGCAGAGAAATAGAGGGATCGTAACCCTATAACGAGCATCCTTGCTTCCTGGAAGGGCAAGGGGAATCTAGGATTCTTATCCCTACTTTAGAAAATGGTTATTTTGCTCTAAAGAGCAATGGAATGAGATGCTTAATATAGCTGGGAGAAAGGACTGTACTTCCTGAAGGTGCATTTTCTTCCTATCTCATTTTGCGCTGAACTTCTACTGAAGAAATCCAGTTAATAATTAAATGAATGAAATGATTGTGACTGTCCTTTTTTTTTTT
>VYZX01009726.1:35677-76367 GCA_013401335.1 Brachypteracias leptosomus | reverse complement strand
TTTTTTTTTTTTTTTTTTTTTTAAATTTAGCTGGTACTGTGATGTTCATTTACTGAGTCTTAACTAGTGAGATGTGCAAAAATCAGTAGTGTCTTTTCCTAGATGATTCACTGAGGTGATAATGTTGCAGAGACTGGGGCAGCAGATGTGCTATCCTTTCCCTGAATTAGCAGTGGAGTGATTCCTGTATTGCAGTCCAAGAGAGTATGATGTTATTTTACCTACTAGGGAATTAATTCTGAATGCTGCGAGCTTTTGGACAGATTACGCTGGACTGGTCAAGGAAAGCACAATAAATTACATTCCAGTTCCTATGTCCTTGCCCAGGGTTTGAATTCAGTTAAGCTCCTCTTACAATGCACTGGCAGGTAGTGAAATGCGGTGCATGGCAGGAGTATGTTACATCCACAAAAGCTGTGGAAGCGTGTCTGTGCTCAGTGTGCAGTGGGAAATTCCTGGATAAAGGTCAGCTCTTAAATGCAGCTCCTCTGGGGCAGCCTTTGGAGTGAGGGTGCTGCTGGTTTTGAATGAGGCCAGAAAGAGCAAAGAAAGCATTTCTTAGTTAAGGGAAATGTGATAACCGTGGTTTCATTTCTCCCTTAAAAATACGCGTGAAGCTGGGAGGCAGGGGCTCTTTGAGGTGACCAGTGCTCCTTGTTTAATCCTCATGTGTTTTCTGTTAAACAACTAAATGTATCAGCTTTGTCTGGTAGATTTTGCAAGCCCTTAAACAAAACCCCAAACCTTAAGTTTTTGAAACTAGCTCTACGAAGTTGATGTCTTACTCCACTCAGCAAGAATTTGTCTTACAACAGAAATCAGGTTATCTTGATTGCTTCTTTGTGGATGATGAGCTTGGCAAAAAACAGGGAATGAGCGTGGTCATCCTGAGAAAATTACTGATGTCTCTAGCAGAGGATATCTATGAGCATGTAATTAACTGGTCCAAAAGGAAGGAACACGAAGAAAGTACAGAGCATAGCAATAAAAATACACCAATGCCCTCTGTATAGTGTAACCACAAATAAACAGTAGCTCAGACTATAAAAGGAATTTTACGGTTCTCTGTCAGTGTCCTGAGATAACCCAAGTCTTCTGCTCCTGCTTGTGTAAGACCTTTGCCCAGTCTGTCTCACAGACAGAAATCTGTGTGATAGTTTTTTCGTAGATGAAATCACAGATGAACTGGAAGAGAGCAAATGTCATGCCTATCTATGAAAAGCACAGGAAGGAGGACCCAGGACTACCTGCTGGTCAGCCTCACCTCAGTTGTGAAGATACAGAACAACTCGTCCTNCACAGATGATTTTTGTTTTTCTTTGGGGAAAGTGACACTTCACTGTAAAGAATTTGTTCCTGCCTTGATCTCACATTCAGGGGACATTTGAATAGTTAAGGTGAGTAGCTTAATATTTGTATATGAATAAAGCTATTGTTTAACTTGCTGTTTCTGAAAAGACCCATAAAGGCCTTGAAAGGCTGGCAATTTTTACTGGTTATCATATAAGCCAGGCTTGGTGGTTGCAGAAAGTTTGTGTGGGTTTTTTTAGGGGATTTGTGGAGGGTTTTGCTTCATTTTTTGNAAGTATGAGCTGCATGAGCAGACAGTGAGGTGGATAGAAAACCGGCTCAACAGCCAAGCTGAGAAGGTTGTGATCATTGGCACAAAGTCCAGTTGGCAGCTAGTAACTAGAGGTGTCCCCCAGAAGTCAATATTTGGTCTGGTATTCTTCAATATCTTCTTTAATGATCTAGGTGCTTGGATTTGATANTTGTTTTTTAAATATTTTATTTCTGATTGTTTATGGATCCTAGAAATGTGATTTAATCCTTTTGCTCTTTCACTGTCTTTCTGCATTGCACAGCTGGCATTTCAGATGGCATCTTATGAATGCACACCTGGTGGGTCATTCCCCCTTCCTGGGAGCTGATCAAACAGATTGCACAAAAACGTTGTTAAATTGCTGAAAACCTCAGTTTTTATTAGTATGACCGGCATTCAGAAACCCCAGATCCTGGAGACAAGGAGGAAGATTTGGAGCAAGGAAGTGTTATGTTTGGTGAGGGTCAGGTCAGGGAATGCTTTAGAAAACTGGACATCTATAGGTCCATGGGCCCTGGTGGAATGCACCCACAAGTGCCANAAAAGTCCTGCACCTGACAAGGAACAACCCCATGCACAAGGCATTCTGGGGGCTGCTCAGCTGGCAAGTAGCTTAGCAGAAAAGGATCTGAGGGTTCTGGTGGATACAAAGCTGAAAAAGTCAGCAGTATACCTTCTTAGCAAAGGCCAGCAACAGTCTGGTGGGCTGCATTAGGAGGAATGTTGCCAGCAGTTTGAGAGAGGTGATCCTTCCCCTCTGCTTAGCTCTGGTGAGGCCACATATGGAGGATTGTGTCCAGTTCTGGGCTTCCCAGTACAAGAGAAAGGTGATTAATGATTTGAACCATCTCCCATATTAGTGGCTGAGGGAGCCTACAGAAGAGAAAGCTCAGAGAGATCTCATCAGTGAGTATAAATACCTGATGGGAGGATGGAAAGAGAATGGATCCAGGCTCTTTTCCGTGATGCCCAGTGACAGGACCAAAGGCAGTGGCACATACTGAAACACAGCAGGTGCCATCTGAACATCAGGGAACTTTTTTTATAGTGATGATGACTGAGATGGAACAGGTTGCCCAGAGAGGTTGTGGAGTCTCCCTTCCTGGAGGCATTCAGAAGCCATGTGGATGTGATCCTGGGCAGCCTACTCCAGATGGCTCTGCTTGAGCAGGTGGGTTGGGCAAGATAAGCTCCAGAGGTCCCTTCCAACCTTAACCATTCTGTGATTATCTGGTATGCCTTTTTCTGGCTTCCCAGAAGTTCCGCTTTAAAATTACAAGTGATTTCTTATGGCAACCTGTAGGAAGTATACGCATTCACATTCTTAGTACCAATTTGACTCTCTCCTGAGTAATTTAGCTTTTCCTGGTATGCTCTGCCTCTGTTAAGGTGAAACTTCTTTGGAAGAATAAAGTGAATAAAAACCTTAGAAAAAACAGAAGTAAAACAGCAACTGTAACTGCCAAAGTTACATCTGAATTCCCAGATTCTTGTTTATCTCAGCATGTTTCCTGAGCAAGGGGAAGTCAAATGAGTAGTTCTGCAACCTGTGCTGTGACAGGTTTCTAGGTGGAAATATAAATACACTGAAAATAGGAGCAGAGAGGCAATGAGATGAGATACGTATTAGATGTGATGTCAGAATTCATTATATATTAAAGTAATGCCACTATGTCAAAGGCTATTTTTTATTTATTTATTTTTAGCAAATGCTGGTAAAAGGTCCAGAATAAATATCTTGAGAAAATGAATTCATCTATTTGTGGTTCATTGCAACAAACATAAGTGGAAAGGTGGTTTCTTAGATCATTCAAAATGAAGCTTGCAGAAGCTTCAAGTAAATGTGACATATGCTCCTAAAGGCACAAAACTGGTGTAACATCACCTTTGCTCTCTCAGGAATTGACCTGGTTTGCTGTGTGGCATCTGGTGGTTGGGAGTGAATTCAGGAATATGCTAAAATCAGTATTCTTTGGTGGTTACATGAGGTAGATACTCTGGTCCCTCCTGGTGTTGTCATTTACAACTGCTATTTGGCAGTTGTGAAATTTGCCAATACCAGAAATTGACTGAGAATTGCTGCTCAATTAAAGGTCCTTTGCAATTGTCTGCAAATAAAGGAGGATTTTTTTTTTGTATTTCACATGTGAGCATCGTATGTGGATATAATGTATGCAGATACATGTGTATACACGTACACAAACACTCATACCCTCCTCCCTACCTTTGTACTGGCTCTTTGTATGCATGTAACATCATGAACCAAAAATACAAGGTAAATATATTGTCAGGATTCCTCAGGTCAGCGATTATAAAATGAAGAGTATAACTCTCCAGAAATGCTAAATACATGCAGTCAGGGAAGAAGGATAATCTGGAAATCTTAATAGCAAAAGCTTTTAGTAATTCTTCAGCCATGAAGGTCTGGTTTACCCGTATTTTATCCACTTTAGCCAACTAATTACTCCTTTGCTATTTGTAGAACAATTGCTTCTGAGGAAAATATATTTTGTAAAGGCTAATATTTGCTTTTAGTGTTACTATTTTTTGAGGCAAATTAAGTTATTTTTAAGAAATATTGGTATTTTCATGAAAGTCCATGAAAATGGCAAAAATGCTGAATCAAAATCTTTTTGGACTAGTAGTAATTGTCACTTCGCTTGGCTGTACCTAATTGCTATTTTTTTAAGTCCCAGAATAGCTGCAGCCATAGAGCTGATTTAAAGGCCTTATTGCTAATTTTTGTCATTTACATTCAAAGGAAAATGAAATAATTACATTTCCTTTTGTGTGTATCAATAAACACCTTTATAGTTTTGGTTTGGATAATCATACTTCCTGTGTTAAAAAAGAACTTTGCAACTACTCCTACTAATTCCGGGTTTTTTTTGTCAGTTCATTAATAGTATAGACAAACATTTTTATGAGATTGAAAACTTTTAAGATCTTAAAACCGAGAACTTTTAATGATCAGATGGTTAAACTATTAACCTTTAACAAAAATGACTCGTTATTTGACAGAGGAACAGCATCCCTGGTGCTGCACCTTTCTGCAGTGCAGGTGAAGTCAGTCCTTAAGAGATACATCAGTTAGTAAGAAATTGTGTTTCTCTCATAGTCGTGGATTTATGCAATGAAGAAATGAATACTTTCTTCCTGGGGACATTGCATCTAAGTTGCTCTGATGTCTTTCTAGTGCAATAGAAAGTGCTTTCCTGATTATGGCGATAGATATTAAGAAGCACTTTTCTTCACAAATGGGTTAAGAAATGTTTTTGTCCAGATGTTTTCTGTGAAGACGTTTGATTTGACACTCCTGGGAAATCATGCTTCTAACAGAAAGGAGATGTGGAGTTCCTCCTGGATGGGAGCAGCCCAGGGTTTTGATTCAGTGAAGGATGTGATTATTAAAAGAGATGCAGCATTCCAAGGATGCTTCTGAAGACCACAACAAAGATTATGTACAGTGGTCTAAGTAGTTTTTTCATTTGCTTTCAATAATTGTGTCTCCAAGTTGAGTTTACTTTCCTGCCGTTTCTGATCAAAGCATTTTCATGATAAGCTGATTTCTTTTCATTTTGGTCTGTCTGCCAGTCAAAATAGCAAGAAGTATTGCTGATAGCTGTATGACTCTTTTTTAATTTTTTTTTTTTCTTTTTGTCTCTCCAACAGGCCATCCGTGGGAAAGAAAAACGAGAAAAAATGAAGTACATGTCCTTAATATTTTTCATGAATTTATTACCAGAGATAGCTGGGAAGTCTTTGAGAAGAGATGATAGTTACCTGAAAACATTTGAAGACATTAGAAATGAGATAGCTGGCTATACTGATATTGCTAAAGCTATTATTGATCTTGCTGTTCATGGAAAAGCTCAGAACAGATCCTATGAAAGATTAGCAGTTTTTGCTGATTCCATAGGTCCTAGACTCAGTGGTTCGAAAAATCTAGATGCAGCCATCAAGTATATGTTCAGTGCCCTGCAGGAAGACGGGCTGGAAAATGTGCATCTAGAGCCTGTGAAAGTACCACACTGGGAAAGAGGAGAAGAGTTTGCAATGATGCTTGAACCAAGGAATCACAGCATTGCTATTTTGGGACTTGGGGGCAGTGTTGCAACTCCTCCAGAAGGTAACTCTCACTTTTGGAATTAAGCATCACTTGCTTTTTAATGCCAAACTGTATTATACCTCTAACAACTCTCAGTGGTCAAACTGAAGTTTTCTTCCTGCTATAATGGTTTTACAAGACAAGATGCTGTTTTCCTGGGACTTTTCTATATGACATGGTTGTGAATGATGTAGTTTCGTTTAGAATTGGTTCCTGAACTCTCCATTAAATCTATACCCTTTTGTTTAACACTGCTGAGCCTCATTTGCAAAAATTCTGCTTCTTCATTGAACAAGTGGGAAACTTGTGATCTGGGGTTTTCTAGCCCTAATTTTCATTTTGGCCAGAGAACTTCTCCAAGGGCTGTTGAGTTGACACATGATTTCCGTTCCTCTTGGTGTGCCCTATCCTACCAAGCTCAGCACTTCACCCTGGTGAAAAAGATGACAGCAGGAAGAGGAGGAGAATCTTGTGCTCACCTTAGAGAGTGCCAGCCCCTTGCTAAGCATGGCAGTTAGTATCTGTGTGTCCTTTCCTTCCCCCTCTCTCATGCTCACCTTGGAAAAGTCTTTGTCACTTACCTGTTACAGAACTATGGGTTGCCTTTTAGAGGATTGTGTGCGATATGTTACTTCAGGAACAAGAGTGATCGTTAGCTGGGCTCAGCAAAATTCAAGTGTATTGAGCCTCAAAATAGCTTGCTTGCAAATGAATGATTTATAAGATTTGCTTTTTTGTATGTATTGATGCGGGGCTTTCTCAAGATGGCTATTTAAAGGCCAGATGGCAACCTTCTTCTGTGACTGCTCTCCATAAATAACACTAGATTTATTCCTAGACCGCTTCAAAAGCGTTCTTTAGTTTAGGAAATAAAAGGTAACATGATATTCACAATTTTTTTTGTGAATTTTAATTTTTTGTGATCATGAGCTTTCTGTTTGGAATGAAACAAATAATGTATAAAAGGTGTTTTGTTTAGAAAAATTATATAGCCCTTCAAAACACCACAAAGTAATTTATGTATGGAATAAATCTTTCTTGGTTTGGGAAACTGCTAGTGTAAATTTTTTCTGAGGTATTTCTGTCATATTGAGGTAAACACATGCCTAAAATGCGAAACAAATGAAACCATATCTGTTTATCCCATGGTGCTTAGTGCTTTGATAAGAGAATATTTACAGCAAAGGTTAAAGCTATAGCTTATTTGGTATCCTTTCCAACCCTATTCCAAGTTTTTTAAAAGCTTCCTAAAAAGGAAGCTAAATTTAAAATGCTGGGCTTGATGTTGAGCAAGTGTTACTAAACCTGCAGAGAGAACCTGCAGTTTAATCTTGGTGAATATCTTCACCTCTTGAGAAGTCTGTTTTTCACTTCTCTTTCTTAGCTATGTAGTTATTTGCACTTGCCTGGTCTTACTCCTAGGTTTGACTTTTTTTCATTGAGAGAAATACTGAATTTGCATGTTTAAAAATGCTCATAGAGGCTAATTGTGTCCTTTTTCCTCGGTAAAGATCTTATTATACTGACAACTGAATGGTCAGACTAGTACCTGTAGCTGATAATGTCTTGGATAATTGTTTTATCTAGCCCTGATTTATACTGAGTAATGTTAAAACCCCCACATTATTCTTCCTCACCTTTTTCCTTTCCTCTCAGATCTGCAGTGTTTCTGAAGAGGTGTATGTGTTGGTGCTAGAAGACTGCATGGCAATGAGATCTTTTGCAGAAGAGCAAGCAGTTTCTCACACTTGGTGGAATCATTCTGATTAAATTACTTATTTCTGACTTAAAATCTATCCTATTGTTTGTGGCTGTTACAGTTTCTGCTGGTCTCATCTTGTTCTGTGCAAGCTGTGGTAGGTTTTTGTGCTTGAGGAGGTTATGTGGGGTAGCTGGTCCCTGGTGAGCTCTTGGCTCTCCTTCTTCCGATTGCTGGACCGGCTGCCTGGCTGACGGAAATGCCTGGGGAGAGCTGCTCATCACCAGCCTCCCCGAACAAGAGAATTGCAAGGTGTGCTGATCAGAAGAGTGCCTGTCCTAAAACTCACACTTATCCCAAGCATGGCATAAAAAATGTGTGATTAGGCTATGAAAACCACCACCTCATCACTTCTGAGGAATTCATTCTCAGACCCACTCCCTCTGCTCTAAGCAGCAATTGTTACCGTGCCCTGTTCCTGAGAAGAAAGGATAGGTGGCTGCCATGAATCACATCGGAAAGATCTGAACAATTTCCCTCAGTGAGGGAATATCGGCAGTTCTGATTTGTCTTGTTCTAGCCAAGAAGCTGTGGGAGTGTGAGTCATCCTGTAATCAAAATAATGCAACTCAATAGGAGATGCTTGATGCTGATTCTCCTGGCACTGTGCTGCTATTGCTGCATGGGAACAAAGCAAGGAGAGCTGCTGCTGTGCCGAGGAACACATTAAAGGTTGAGGACTGGCCTTCAGCTGGCCATTGGCACCTGGGTTCTGCCCGGGGCAGAGACACCCTTCAGAGCTGCCTCTTAGTAGACTGTGCAGGGCTGGACTGTGCAGGTCAACCCTGAAGGAGTTTCGTATTAGTTTGATAGTTATTACACATTTTAAATCAGTGTTCCTATTGGGTTATGGTTTGGACCCCTTAGTTTACAAACCACTGTCTCTGTGGAGCCCCAACATATCTCTTCCTTGACACTACTGATGCCTGCTTAGAGCCTTTAAGTCTGGACCTTTTGTCTTTTAAGATATGGGAATGGGGATAAGATAAGGGAGTGACTCTACTGTCTCAGCAGGAGATACAGGAGACCATTTCTTGCTTTCTCATCCTCAGTTATGTCCTGTATTCCTCCCTTCTTGTTATGTGTCCCCCAGGCTTGAGAGCTAAACAAATAGGAAGCATTGGCAGAAACTTAAAGCATTGCTTCTCTCTGGATGTTCTTGATGCTTTCTGTTGGACTCAGTGGCCCCTGATACCCTCAGAGCTCCTTCTGGAGGGCTTTTGTTTAACGTGGCAATAGCCTAATGGGTTAGAAACCTGGCTTTGGATGTTGGAAATTCAGGGTTTATTTCCCTTTTGTTCATGGAAATTCAAGCAAGTGTTTCCTAAGAGTGACCCAATGCTCAGAGCACACACTGAGGCTACTCACTTTCCATTTTGGCATACTTCATGTGAATGTGGAAGAAAATCCATGGTCCTTTGGGGCAGGAACACTAAGCCCTAAATAGTAGCAGTATTTTAGCCATGGAGCTGGATCCAGCATTGACTCCAGGATACAAGGAGTGTCTCTTCCTGTAGGTCTTCTATCTACCCATGCCTATGGGGTTGAAAACCTTATGGGATATGGACAGAGCTTTGCCCATTTTTTGGATTTGCAGAGGTTTGCCCACTTTGGCTCAGATATGAGTTTGGCATATTGCTAGTTGGCTCACCGGAGTTTGGAATGGTTTTGATGATGTGCAGGAGGCTTTTCAGTACCTTGTGATCTTGTGGATAAAATCCACTTTTCAGTATTTTCTTCTTTATGACTGGGCAACATGCCAGGGTGTCAAGTTTCCAGATTCAGTCTGATTTACACAGTAAAAAGGGACAGCACAAAAGAGGCTAGATTTCTTTATTGGAGAGGAAAAAAAAGTTTTGTTTTTCAGTGTATCTCAATATTTGAAGGTGTTGGGTCCAAGAGAAAGTTTTCCCTTTCTTTGATCTCCTTACATGGAGGGAGTAACTTTCATGGTTTAACATTTCCTGCCTTAGCAATAGGGAGAAGAGAAACATGAAACACAGAGTGACCTGGATTTCTAGAAGTCAGCAGAGACTGAAAATGGTCACCACCTCAAAAAAATGGATTCCTAGGTTACAAACAGAATTGAATGTTAGGAAGTGCTCAGTTTAGAGAGCTGACAAATGGGAGGTTTACCGTATTTAGTCAGTGTCCTGGTCTCATTTCCAGTGTTTCAGCATTGGCAAAACGTAGGGATGTATGTAGAGAGACTGTGTTGTTTTCTGGTAGTACTGATTATATCCCCCAAATTTTGAGGAAAATAGATATAATTGTTGCTTTGAGAATCCCATAATTGAAGAAAAGCAGTAGTTTAGCAGATGTTTGACCATAAAGTACCAAAGAACTCATTTTTTGCATGTGTTTTAAATTGCACTTTTTTTTTCCTGATGGGTGACCCTGCCCTTTCATTTTAAAGAAACACCAACAAGTAGAACCAGCCCTAGAATGTAGCCTGCCCAGAATGTCTCCTCGGAAAAGGAACAGTCTTTGGTTTCTATGTACTGTTTGTTGCAGTGAAACTGGAATAATACAAGTATGAAGATGATGTATTGGCAAGCGTCTTTCTAGTTTTTGTGTTTCAGTTGTGGAGTTTTTTGTTTATCAATAACAGTTGGTCCAGTCTTGCTCTTATAGAAGGTGATGAGAGTTTTGCCACTTAGATAACAGACTGAAACTATTATCATATTATTTATGAAATGAGGATAATATGTGTCTTAAAGCTGTTGAAGGTGCATGCTGTTGCTGTAGGCTAATAGTCTTTTTAAGGCAGGGATGAACTGAAAGAAATGGTCTGGCCCCAGTCTTAACTGATGTGTTTTTCCCCAGTATTGACTCTCCTTTTTTGTTTCTCAGTGGTGAAGTGGATGGAAATGCAGTTAGATTAACAGAAGGCAAACAGAAAAGTTAATTTTAATGTGTATCAGAGAAATTACCCTTGAGTTGCCAACATCTTGGATGACTACTGACCTACTGGGAGAGGAGATCCTTATGGAGGGACTTGAATACTGCCGTTGATGAGGGGTTCAGTGCTGAGAACAGAAGTTGGAAAGAGTCGTAGGCATGAGAGCAGAGGCCTTCCTTCTGTCTTCACTGGATCCCTCATTTTTTCTGTGTGAGGAGTTACTGATTCATATCTTGAGACCACGAGCCTCAGTATTGGGTGCCTGGATTGTTTATTATTACTTAGAGCAGCACTACTTGTGGTATGATAATTATGCTACTGTTTTTCTTGGAATGTAAAAGATGATGTCTGTGAAGGGCCTTAGATGCTGTGGTGTTTAGTGGCCCAGTGTCTGGGCCAAAAGTTAGTGCGGTGGCATTTCAAGTATTCAGAGTGGGTGTAGCTGTGTGGCTTTGAGGTGGACATGCTGTCTGGGAAGGACGTAGGTTCCAGTCACTGCTTTAATGAACGTTAAGTGAACTGTATGGATTTGCAATAGCAAGGTCTTGGCCCTGAGTTGAGGATGGTTACCTCAAGGGTCGTAAGCCCATCCTGAAGCTCCTGTCTCACACTAACAGAGGCAGGATTCGAATGTGATTTTCTGCATGCGTGGGGAATGCATGCACAGCTGGGTGAGACTGTCACCTCCTCTCCCAGGGGGTAGCCTGCAGTGACTGGCATCTTGACTCGTGAAGGAGGGAATGGTTGCCCTTGGTACTTCCTGCCCTGGGTACCTGTGTGCTCTGAAACTGGCTTTTCTGGGTGCCTGTTGCTCTTCAGACATTGCATAGCAAGCAGGGCTGTCCCTGGGAGAACCAGACCTCTTGCCCTGCTCTTTTGGTGGCAAGGTTTCATGCTGGGGGTTGGCTCCAACCCCCTTGCTGCTAGAATTTACTACTGCACAGTAAGCTACATGTTATTGAAACTAAGCTGTTCTAATGAGATCCAGTAATTGCTAGAAATGGTAGGTCGTATCTGTCAAAAATGTGACTATTATATAGTATTTACTTTACTCTATGTTGTTCTTAAAAAATGGAGTAATACATTTAGTCTCTGTGCTCTGTAGCAGAGCTGAACAATCTTATAGCCTTTTGGATAACTCTCCCATGTAATTTTAGTTTCATGAAGTAATTCTCTTTGCTGTTCCACAGAGTAGGTGAGGTCACATTTCCCAGATGTGTATTCAGATTTTACAAAATCTTTCTTCCTGATAAAAGCTCTCTTTTTAGTTTCACTGTCTCCCTAAAAGATTTAATCTTTTCTTCATATTCTAATTCTTATCTATACATATTGATATATGTTGATAGAGCAAATGGGTTTCTAGCTGTTAAAGTATTTTAAATTTTCAGTACATGCTAATAATTTTTGAAGGAGAAAAAAATAAGTAATGACGTGAATCTGTCATTTGCTTCAGCTTGACATCAACCCTTAATTTGATAAGTTCATTAGGGACCCAGAATTTGGGTTTGTTTTCTTGAAAATCTTGTTAATTATGTGGGGCATTGAGGGAAAGCTGAACTAATTTCTGGAGAGAGCTGAAAAGCCACATGTTTTTAAAAGAGTTAAGATAGAAGTTGAGGGGGAGAATGTTTCCTGGTTTGGTTTTAGAAGATGCTGAACCTAAATAGGATATAGTGTCAGGTCCCTAATCTTAGCTTTCAAGAATATATTTGTCTTTTGCCTCTGCTCCTCAAAACCTTCTTTTCTTTCACCTGTCCCAACAATTACCTTTCTTCCCTATGTCTAGCCATGATATATCTTTTTTTCCTTGTTGTGTGATTCTTGCATCCTCATCCAGGAATACTGATCCTGACACATGCCCCAATTCTGTTCAGGTGATGTGGCATCCAAGTTCCGAGACTGCCATTTTTACAGGACTGCACATCCCAGCCATTACATTATGACTTCCTGTGTGCAGCTGTGGCAGGTACAGCCTCCCCGACTGACAAAACACTGTGGTTTGATACTTCTCAGCTTTGCTAAATTCTTCATTTAATATAGCAATTGATTGTAACTAGGTTGAATTTCAGTGTTTCACCTGAGTGTTTCTAGGATAGTAATAAATAAAAACCAATAGAGACTGGTTCCCAAATCTCAAGAATTACTGAGACTCCATATGATAAAGTCTTGCCATGTCTTGTCCTGGTGCGGCCAGGAAGAGCCACAATATTCTGTATGAAGTTTCCTTGATGTTTTAATAGAAATTCATCAGTTTTGAAAATCTGATAATAGGGTGGATTTTCCTTTTTTTCTTACTCTTCTCTGAAACCTGTTACTAATGCAGACAGATGTGTAACTCCAGGTACTAAAGTGGCTTAAATATTCAGTGCATTTAATCTTGGGGAGAGTGAGTTATCTCATGGGCGGTTCCCTTTGAACTGATCTGCTTCCAGCATGATTGCTGACAGGTAGGCAAGTGCTTGGAGGTGAATCAGACATCTGATGTATGGCATTGTTGCAGACAGATGTTTTATGGTTTCATATATATATAATTGGACTTTCTTGAACTGATGAAGGCTAGCTGTAATCAGTCTTGCCTGTGACAGATTTTAGACTTTGCTAATGTGTACCATGCCGTTTATTTCAGCTGGCAGTGTGATCATTAAAGTTGAGGCATATCCCAAGTGTTTAGGTAGAAATGTACATTTCTCCATGCAGTGGACTTTGCAATACATAATTTTGTTGTAATTTAAAGTTACCTGCTTATTTCCACCTTTAACACCCTTCCTGTATCTTAATTCTCAGAAATAACAGGGTACAAATTACTACTCAATATGGGAAATGAGAGGAAACCCATAGTACTATATAGATTATTTTGCTTACTGGCCCAATCCAACAATGCGTATAATGTTTCACATCATGAGAACAAATAGTCTTCAGCTTCATACAGTCAGCCAGGTTTATCATGTTCATAATTCTGTCTTATATGCTTCATGCTCTTTACTTAAGCTAATTCCCCAAATGCTCTGTATTCATCTTTTGGACTGTGTGGGTTATAATCTTTATCTCTTGCTTAAGTAAGCAGGCAATCTGGCTCCCTGCTTGCATGAGTTTTCTGTTCAATAATACGCAGCCAAGCTCTGGGTCAGGTAATGACAGGAGTAAGAAAGGGAGAACAGCTTTCGACATGGGAAGCAGAGCCATGAGGCACAGAGTTGGTAGGAGATGCTGGGGGTAGAGTTTTGTTGATTTGCTTAAGGGCTCAGTAAGGTGAGACATTTCCCATTTTAAAAAGGAGTAACTCATTCCCCTTGAACTGATAAACTGTTGGGGTTTTGTTTCATTTCTCCCTTTGCACAGGATGTCTTAAGGTGGTTTGTGTATGTGTCCCCACATATTTAAGAGAAACACTGCTCTTTTCACTTCAGTAGATGAGACTGAAATGTTCTAATATGGGATTAAAATGCAAAAGAATTGTTGAATTAGTCAGAAGTTACATGAGAGTTAAATTTTACTTTGTGATGGAAATTGATGCTGTATGAATACTGTGTTGCCATGAAGTTGACTTGCAGAGAGAGCCTTTGTTTTGTGTTGTCAAAGAATAGCTTTATTTAGCTTCTTAGGGAACATTCAGAAGTAGAGATACTGGGCTGGAAATATACAGCTCTATGTTCTTTCCCTTAGCTTTAATTCCCACAATGCTCATTACACAAACTCCTGATGCCTGTCAGCTAGGGAGGGCCATAAATGTACTTCTCCATGATATTTCTTAGGGATTATAGTTACTATCTGTTTGTAGCATTCTTTAAAAACCATACAGAGTTGATGTTTGTTCATTAAAGCAGTAAAGTAGTGCCAAGAAGAGTTATACTCCTTGCTTCCGTTGATGAATAGTAACTAAAACAATGTGTATTCTTCCAGTGTCTGCTGCACAATGCAAGGGGAGCATTGGGAAGAGCTAATATGAAATACAGTTTGCAGCATCAACCTACTGAGACCATGACATTTCTTGTGGAAAATTAAATTTTGCAGATACCTGGCTTTACTTCCAGTGGCACAAATTCACACCCAGAATGATCCTGTCACTGGGATGCTCCGTAGGTAGGCAACTGAGCCTGAAGTTCATTAGAAGCAGCAGGAGTCTGCTAGCATGCTCACCTACCTGCCAACAACAACTAGTAAAATTTGAAGGTGATTCACTGGTTTGGCTCTTGATGCCTCTTTCTGTAAAGCTAAGGCTGAACAGTTATTCAGTTAAAATTTTTACACTTCTCACACTAGGTTAGTTCTGAAGCTGAAACTCACAGGCTTTTGCTGTAGCAGTAGATGTCTCTTGCCCTCTTAGTGATGCACTCTTAAGAAGCCAAACTTTTTTGTGTGAAATAATTTCTTCAAGGTTTGAAGTGTACTGTAGTTTGATCTTAAAGAAGCCATGAGCCTGGAGACACTGGTGCTGGGAGAGATCTTCCTGTTTTTCAGTTCTTCTCATATATTGCAATCTCAAGTACAAGTCTTTGAAATTCTCTCCAAATAATTCTTACACTACAAAAAAAAAAAAAGAAAAAAGAGAACTTTCAAGAAGAAACATTTTTTTCTTAAAAACATGATGGTTTGACTTTGACAAATCCTTGCTATACATTTGAGATTAGTTTTCACTTAATATATTTTGCAGCTTTCAGGTGAAATGTACAACACTAATATTTCAGGCATCCATTACTTCTCCTATATTTAGGAGGAAAGTATCAGCACATGCTGTTAAGTGGTTTCTACTTATCTCTGCAACCAGTCAACAAAATTGGATTTTAAGGGTAATGGTCATTTTAATGAGTTACTTCTTAAATGCTCTGAAATATAGTTCCTCAGTTGATGTTCTAAAGTTTAGAAGGATTCTATGGCTTTGAGAAAAACTACTGTCCTGGTTTGAGGTAGAACTAAACCAGTTCTGTTCAGTGGCTCTACTTTTCACCTGAGTCTCTTCTAACTAACTGCACTTTCTGAAGCTCACAGCATGTTTTCACAGACAGTGTCTGCTTCTAGAAGTGATAATGCTTGATGTTTGGAGTTACTACCAAGGATTAGTGTGCAGACCAAGGTCACTGCTAGATCTTGTGTACCACATCGGGGGGTACAGAAAGTAAAAGGCTGCACCTGTGGGGAGGAGCGGCCAGGACAGGTGACCCTAAACTGACCAACAAGGTATTCCAGCCCATATGCCGTCCTTTCAGTATACCCTTATGCCCGAATGCTCTTCCCTTCAGGATCCTTGGGCCTTCCCTTCTCAGTTCTACCTTTGATCCTGATTTGTGTGTTCCTGAACCCAGCTCCTGAACCCGGTTCCCATCAGCTCCTGAGCCCAGTCTGGGACTTTGCCAGTGCCTGCTCCACAGCCTCAGTGGTGACGGTGACATAGTTGCCATCAGGGAGAGGATGGGGTCGATACTCGTTTTGTATGTATTTGTATATTCATTTTTATGATTATTATCTTCATTGAAACTGTTTTAGTTGTCTTATCTGGAAGCCTCTCTCTCTCTCATTCCCTTCCTCTCCCATTTGGGAGGGGAGGGGGCCATAAGTCTCTCTCCCTTATCCTCTTTCTCTTCCTCTAATTGGGGGAGGGGAAGAGGAGAGGTTAACAGCATCAGTTGTAGATGGATTGGACCTAAACCTTGACAACTACTTATCTATAAAATCCTTTGTTTTTTCAAGCAAGATAATACAGCAATTTGAAACTATTCCAACTATTAAAAACAAAGAGCTGAGTGGGATCTAACTCACCATGTGTGAGTAGTTATGCAAAAGTAACTGCCTGAGTTCTTTGGGTCATAACTGGGGAAGGTGGGTCCCTGGGAAAGCCCTGAGAAGGAGTTCCGGTAGGACTGTGGTATTCTCCTGAATTAAATGTGAAATATTTTTTTTTATTTATAAGCATACAGTAAAATTTGTTGGAACTGCAGAGCTTTAATTTCTTTTCATTTATGGATTAAATAAATTTATAAGTGTTTCAGTCTGAAAATATGTGCTTCCAGTTGTCTTATGTTAAGCTAAGTTGTTTAGCAACCTATCAAAACAATTCCATGAAAAGATTATTATCTGTTTTTATTAATCCCATAGGCAGCTTTTGCAAATGTTTTTTTACTATAAATGATTGCAGTGAGGCATTAAAGCACATGCAGGGAACTTGTGTATTCTTCTTGCCCTTCAAGTTATGTTTTAATACCAACCTGATGGCATGATTTACAGAACTGTGTATACTTGGTTCACGGTGCTATTGCAGCTATTTAGTACCAACCCCTCATGAAGCACTTCTCATAGTCTTCCTTTTCCAGTAAGAAGTTAAATGTGATCTCCTGTGTTCTGCATGGTTTATCCTCTTTCGTCTGTTGGAGCTGGCTGTAGGAGAGTTGTAGGAAAGCAGTGTTAAAGCCACTGTGATACTTTCTTTCAGGAATCACGGCAGAAGTCATAGTGGTAGCCTCTTTCGATGAACTGCGCAGAAGAGCTCAGGAGGCCAAGGGGAAGATTGTTGTGTACAACGAACCTTTCATCAGTTATGGTGAAACTGTGCGATACAGATCACAGGGAGCAGTGGAAGCTGCTAAAGTTGGAGCAGTGGCATCCCTCATTAGATCCATTGCTTCTTTTTCCATTCATAGGTAAGCATTTTTCTCTTTTCTCCCCGTGCCTCACATTTCAGCCTTTAGTTCACATGTCATTTCTGGACAGGCATTTTTGTTCTCTCTGACTTAAAAGTTGCCAGTTACAAGTGGGTGTTTGGTTTTGAAACTGTTGGCTGCACAATAGTTCTTTTCCCCTGTGCTTTGTCATTCTTTCAAAATGTTTTCATTTCTTGTTACTGATCCAAATTTTGTATGGTATTTGCTTTAAAGAACTTCCTGTATTCTCAAGGCTGCCATACATATTCTGAAATCAACCAAAATCAAATGTCTTTGGTGACAACATGTACCAGACTGTCAGTGATGATACGAACTGGTCATTCTGTATATTTGACTAGAATGTAAGTGTACAGATTTTTCTGTATTGGTCATTTTCCTAGAATGAGGCTGACTTGTACTAGATGAAGCAGTAGTCTGCTTTGAACATAACTTTTTGGAACACTATAGCAATAAGGTTTGTAATTCTCATGCTGCTTTTTAAGTATGGTAGGTTGAAATAATGATTTATTTTTAAAAATGTAACTATTTTTAGACATCTTAGTACATTGCTTATTTGTCATATGTGGTGTTACATTCCTGAAATGGACTTTTATAGTTTTCTTCTTGGTAACAGAATTCTTTATTTTATCTGGTGATTTTTTTTCCAACCCCAAAAGCTTATACTTAAGATGCTCATCTATTGTGAAAAAGACTAGTTGATGCAGAAGGAAGAAATGGAGAAGACACCAGCCATAAAGTAAAAGGGTGACAGATACACACAGTCTTTTAACATAGTGTTTTTAAAATTTTACGCAGTCAGTTAGTGAGCTTAATGCCTGCAGTGAGCTTTGCATAGCAGCCTGCTGGCTACAATGAGAGTTCTGGTCACACAGGCTCAGACAGCAGAGCTGGGCTGAGGGCTGCAGATGGCACAGGCCCATCTCCCTTCCCACTCTCCTGAATTTGAGCAGGAGTGACAAGAGCATGAAGTGATGCCAGACACAAAGCTTGACTGCTTAAACCATAGAGCTGTGTTAATAAAGCCACTACACAGGACAGCATGGGAAAGATACCTGCAGTTTATAGAAGAGGTGCTGTATTTTGTAATATTGTTCTTTTTTTGGCAGTACAGGCCATTTATTCCTCCTCCTAGTTGCCCAGTACCTCTTTTCCCTCAGAGGAGTCATTGGTGGTAGCTGACCTGACCCTGATTGTGTGCCACATCGTAAACTGGAACTATGTTCTCTTTAGGTAACACCAGGGTTTCTTCTTGATCTCTGCCTCTAGGTTTTCTTTCTACAAAGGTGTAGGCTAGTAAGAGGGAAGGAGTGATATGACTTTGGGTCTTGCTTGAGGGTGGAACTGGGAATTGACTGGGACAGGTACCTGGAAGCTTGCTTGATTCCACTATTGTAGACAGAACATAAGAGGTCACGTCTCAGCAGTATGGGAAGTGTGCAAAAGCATCACAATTTGTGATTCTTCAGAAAGTCTGAGAAATGCGGTAATGCAACTAACTGTATTGGATGATGTGCAGAGGACAGCTCTGCTGGCAGTGGAGTTGCTTGATAGCACTTTTATATGCTGCATATTCCCTCAAAGAATCCAACATTCCCTGTTTAAAATACTTTCTCAAAAAGGAAGTACTCTGAATTCAGATACTATCCAAACTATACTACTGTATTTATTGTTGCCCAACAAATGTGATGTTTACGAAGCTTTTTCTAATACTTATAGTTTTCTAATAAAGTTCCTAATAATGAACAAATAATAGAATGTTTCCAAAACAGTTTTATAAAAAATATTATATACTTTCAAAATAATCTTCTTCAGCGTCATCAAATAATATTGCAGTCTATAATCTGCTGATTATCATAAAGCCAGAAGATGGTCTATCCTGTCCTTAGATCTGATGCCCTGTAGAGGCGTTCATTTGGAAGCGACTCTTTGTATCTTCTGTTTGCCAGACTATTTATAGAAATGCTTTTTAACATGTAATGGAAAATTTAGAGATGAGGAACAGAGGTGGAGATTGAAGGTATTAAAGCCTGTTTATTAGGTCTGGGTACTGGCATTACAGCTATTTCAGAATTGAATGAGAAGGGAAGAAACAGATGCCAAATGCATGTTTGTTTAGAAGTATTGAATCCTTAATTGAGGCTGGGAGCTGAGGTGTCATTCCCAAAAGTAATTTCAAATGTAGATGCTGCCAAGAAGCATTTTTTCATTAAAAGCACTTTCTGTCCTTTCTTTGTTTATCTTCACTTAGGGTTTTTTGGGGAGTGAGAGGGATTGGTTAATCTATTTTTTCCCATAATAAGGGTGATATTCAGGTCCCATCCATCACTTCTGCCACTCTGTGATGCCTGGATCTGTTTGGCTTGTTCCTAACAGAAAATAGGTATTGCTGTAGGCAGGATGAATTTTCTTATCTCCATACCTTCTCCTGTGTTTTCTCTTAATCACCAGCTGTGTGTCTGTCTCCTTGTCTGTCCTACAAATGTACTGTGCTGGATGAGCTCTGTGCTGGATATAGTGCTTCTTGTCAATCAGTGTCTGGGGCCCTGTTTGTTCTAGCCCCTTGCCTTTTTGATTGACTAATGGGAAAAAGATGTTGCTGCAGGTAGTAGCGTGTTAGAAGGGTGAGAGATGAAAGGTAAAAGAAACAATAAAAGACTTCTAAGTGTTGTGAAAGAAATTCTTGCATTCTTGCAATTTGTGTTCAGCTGCTTTATTGACCAGAACGTTTACTTCTTAGGGCTGTGTGTTTACTTGTGCACCTAGGAAATTAATAACTGTTAACGGGATTGTGGCCGTTCTCCAAAACATTCTGGAAGCATCCTAGAAGAAAGTATCCTCCTTCTCATACTGCACTAGCCCACTTTTCTCAGGTGAAAGAAGGGTGGTAGGTACTTCACAGTGTTCCCTAAGTTATATCAGCTTTTTTGTGGTTTTACTGTTGTTTGTTTGTTTGGGGTTTTTTTTTTAAGATTTCAACCCCTTTTAAGCAGGGTGTTGCTTATTGTTATTTGCTTACCCTATTTGCAGTGAATTAAGCTGGCTGGACCAATGGAAGCTGCTTTGTGGTGTGATTTCTAGGTGATCTTGCAATGTGAATAATATTGATAGGTTAAGACAAGGTACTTTCTAGTAGATTAACATCTTAAACTTATTAGGGCTGATTATTAAAGCTTACTGACAAGACAGAATTGATAAAATCATGATGTGAATTAAATCAGTGTTCTCTTGCTGGTAGCTTGGTGGCTGTTCCTTGTTCCAGAGGAACACACATTGCCAAGGGCAAAAAGTGTGAAGGGAACCTTGCAGAGATTATGTGGACAGCTTATTTTTCTTTAAGTTCCCGTAGTATAGCTGTGGAGTGAATGAAACCATCTGGGCACTCAGGCATCCCAACACTGAGGGAGGGCAAGAAGGGGATAAACTTGAGTATGCTCAGAAAAACTCATTGCTCATATTAGAGCTTATGCCAACTCATAAGTGACAGTGAAGGACTTGAAGGATTTGTTGTTGAGTTTCAAGGAGTTGATTCATTTAATTAGGACAGGAATGGTAAGTGAATAGGAAATAAAATTAGCATCTCCCATGGCCTATGAAGAGATGACAGTAGTTATATGGTTGGTATTACTATGTTGTGTGACATTGTATTGTGTCTCATGGCATTGTCCCCATGTTGTGTTAGAGTCAAATAATTCTGCTACTTTATAGATACCGTGTAAGGCTGTGTTTTGTTGCTTAGGAGAATGTCACTGTGACAGGTAGGTGATTATCCCTGCCCTCCCCCCAGATGGTGTGTTTATGGCAGCCTTTTTCACAGTAACAATTTGCTGAAGCACTGTCAATTTGGTAGTGAAAACATTTAAATGTGGATATTAGGAAGTTAAGAGCAACAACTATTTTTAATGAGCCTTCTCAAATAACACATATTCTTGCAATCAGTCAACCGTATCCATAGTATTTGGCTTTTTGGAGAAATCTGGTTGTTGACATTTTTTGCTTTAATGGCTTGACTGTGCTGTGATTAATAGTCTTGTTCTAGTTAAAGTCATACATGTTTACTCTTGTGTACAATAAATTGATGAGTATTTCCCAGTTTGTAGTGGATGTTTTTACAGAAAAAATACTCAATTTATGAGGCATGATTGAAAATGTGGTTGTAATATGCTAGCCATGAGTCTGGTATTTTGCTTCCTGACTGTATGGGTTTAGAACATTTTATAGATGAAAGGTATCCTTTAGCTATTGAAATGGTCCTGCATTTATCCTGTGGTGAATGTACTCTGAGGAATTTAAAACTATAAGTAAATCCTTCTGTTCCTCAAGAATCACAGATTAAATAGTTGTAACGCTGCGTCTTGTAATAATAACCCCTTTAAGGGCCCTAGAAAGGAGCAAAATCGAGTGTTTTTCAAGAACTCAAAAAGAGTGTTCCCCAGAATTCTAAGAGATAAATGCCAAGAGTCCAATTATTATTTTTTTAAATGATGCAGAACAATCTCTCCAGTATATATATAAAAACTCAATCAGGGAACATATTACAAGGCTAAAATAGACCAAGGAGTACTTTGACCCAACCTGGAGGCTGTTAACAAGGACACACACTTGGTCAAGTTCTCTTTTTGGGCTGAATTCAGCATCTTATCTGATATAAGCAAATTCCTTCACTTTCTCTCCCCTTCTTCAGGCTACAAGTGGCCAAGATACAATGTCTGCTTGTGAAGCTCTAGTAACTCTTAAGTAAGAGCTGTGCCTGGATGAAAGCTGAATTCATGAGTGGCACGGTGCAACTCAAGATTTATGGCAGAGGTTGCATGGATGCATGTGATACAATTAAGTGCAGTTATGCCAGGGCTTGAATATCATTTCATGTAATGTATGTGAATTTGAAAACTGTTGCTTTCCCTTTATCTTAATTTCCTTTTTGTAATGTCACTTTGTTTATTTTCTTCTACCATTTATAGACATGTATAACTTTTTGTATATACATTGTACTTTCAAAGTGCATTTTCTTTTCTTCTCCTGTTTTGCCTTTTATTCTTTGCTGCTTTGTAAACTATTCATTCCCTTCTCAATCTCACTGGCAATGTACGCTAGTGTAGTTTTTCAGCTCTCAGGTGCTAGTGCCGTGATTTCTTCTTACACATCACCTCTCCCTAATGCTTGGTTTACTGCCCATGGTTTCAGATGTGAAACCTGTCTGCTAAGGAGAGCTTCCTCCTTTCCCTGGAGCTCCATGTCTAAGAAGTAAGGGCTTATTCACATCAGCAGGGGCAGAGACACTCAACTTCTGTTCATTCTGCCAAGTTTTCTGAAATCTGGGATGGTACAATAGTTTTGGTAGGATTTCTTTTGCTTTTTATAGCAAAGAGATACATCCGGATTTTAAATCTGTTATTTTATCTTTGAAATGCTGTACTCAATGGTTGTGTCAGGAGCCCTGAAGGCTCCTTTCCCTCCTGTTCTACCTCTTCTTCCACAATAAATGCCTACATACCTCATTTTTGCTGCCATCTTTGAAATCTTTCTTCCTGTGAGCTGTTCTGTTGCCCATAGAGGGGAAGAGTGTTGTGACTATGTGGGGCTGTGTTTCATCCCGGAAGTGCTGGCTGAAACTTGTGTGTAAGCATGACGGCAGTTCTCTGTTCATACGGGACTTGGCATGACCTGAGCCCAACCTGCTCATGAGCTGTAGGTCTGGTCCCTGAGCATCTGTATTGCTCTGTGTGCACGAGATCTAGCTAAGCAGACCTGTATTCCCTTCAATGTGTCATGAGCTGGGAGTCAAGCAGGTGAGACAGGTCCCTTTGCCCTGTACAGCTGCCCCTGTTGGCCATTCAATGACCTGGACCACCAGCTATTACTTCCAGGCAAAAAAACCTGACCCGTGTGTAAACTTCAAAAACTTAACCTACATCGTAAAATAATTTCAGGAGCTCTTCAGCTAATTGCTTCATTTTTACTGTCTTCTTTAATTTTGGATATTTAATAAAACAATTGCTGTGAACAAGTGAACCTATAGTAGCATGAAATCAGAGGTTTGTCATCACTTTTTCTTCAGTAAGACTGTTGTAGCATGGGACTGGTCATCCAGATTGCTGCTCAACTACAAAAAATAATCTTTCCTCAGGCACTTGTGTTTAAATAAGATTGTTTACTGCCTCTGGCACCCATTGAAAGGAAAAGAATGAAATTGGTTTATATGTACAAAGTGAAGTAGGAGTTTTTGTATAATTAATTTTTTGTGAGCTTTTGCTTCACTTTCCTCTTTTTGCCCAGTATTCATACTCACCTTTTTCTGATCTCTGTATAGCACCCTTGGTGACTGCGTGATTTTCTGGGCTGCTGAAGCCTCGCAGCCTCGCTGGAGGATCTGTCCACGTTGAGGGGCCAGCCAGGCTGATGCTGGCAGGACGCATAGCTGGAGATGGGCTGAGATGTAACGTCTCCGGCTGTGTGCACAGGCTCCGTGTGCGAGAGCTGCCAGGGCCCTCCATGTACTTGAATTTTGGGCCCTCTATCCAAGTGCTGTGTCAGGACAGGAATTTCTCTGGCTTTTGGCCTGTTAGCGCATGTGGTATGTGAGTTAATTTCCTGCAGTTCTTGTCAGTCCTCTCCATTTTTTCCTTGCTTCTAATTAAGTTAGCCTTGGGCTTGCCAGTCTGCAGGGATGGGATGTATTTTAGTCTATCTGTAAATGTGCATCCTTGTTTTTTGGTTAATGAAATAATCTTGTGTCTTGTTCTCTTGGCATTAGGGAAAATATATTGCTAGTTATCCAGACTTTTTCCTCTTCTAATTGCAAATCATTTTTACATCCTTCAAAACAAAAATGCTTATGTTGCAGTGAAATTTTTCCATCTGATGACATAATTGAGGTCAAACCCACTTAAAATAAAACTGCAATTAAAGATTTAGGTGCAACAGCTGAGACTGAGCATGTTTTAGTGGTTGGGCTGTGCTAGATGCACTTATTGAGTGTGTCTTCTGATGTAGTTTCATCAGAAAGGAATCTAGCACTGGTATTCAAGAGCCTGCTTGGTGATTGGGCAGCCAAGGAATTTGGGAGGTCCACTTCAAAAGCTCGTTGTTTATTCAAACTAAAAAGCTAATACGGACATACCACATGAGACCTTTAAGAAAGTCACATCATCTGTATAATAATTTAAACTGTTTATGTGTATTTTCTATTGTGGCCAGAGATGTGCTCTGTGATATGAAGATTCACTTCATCAGTGCAGGTTGTGGCTTTTGATTACTAAATGGCAATTCCAAGAGGGAGCACAGGGACAGAGGCAAGGCTTTCTGTAAGTCAGGAAAGACCAACTTACAGATATTCACTGTATGTCAGCCAAGTAAGTCCCCTTGATGCTGTTGTGTACATAAAATCAAACATTATTATTATTGAAAACTTTTTGATAGAAATGGCTAAACCAGATTGTCTTTTTATCAAGAAAAAAAAAGAGAAAGATCTGGTTTGCTAGGAGAAAATTACTGAGTTAATTTTCCAGAAATGATGTTTTTCAAAAGATGTCTGGGGCATAAGACATTTGTCTGAGTGTAAACTATTTCTGTACTCCTGGAGAAAAAAAAATCTACCGTATTTACCTTTTTCATCCATGTCATATGACAGCGCTAAGCTGGTATGTGGAATTTTCCTTGATAGCCTATGATGCTGTGTTCTTTGGTCCTGGTGCACACTCTGAGCGGTGCCATGACTCCTGCTTCCAGGGAGCTAGGTCTTGCTGGAAGTACTGAAAATAGTTTGTCTATATTATGTGTGGCTTTGATGCCTTCATTTATTTCATCCAGAAACGTTCTTTGCTTGTTACCATCTTCCCGTAGCAGAATACTTGTTCTTATTATGGCCTGGTTGTGTATTCTAAGTTGGTTTTTTTCCTCCCTAACACGTGAGCTTTAGGCACACAGGGTGAAGTGGTGAATGTGTGCATTGAAGAATTACTTTCTTCCAGTGGGAAGGAGAATGCAGTTGTGGTCAAGGTAGTTTAGAATTGATCTCTGAGGGAACTGGAAAGCTGATGAACCTGATTTTCCCCTGCTTGATACTGTACGTGCTCGCTTTTGACACTGCAGGATTGTTGTAAAATTCTTCTCCTTCTGAGCAGGCAGTGTCTTCTATCCAGTTTATGCAGGCTTGGGAAATGTGCAAGCTGTAAAGGGAGCAGGAAGCTGGGGCATAACTGTAGACATGAAGTGCTGGGTCCTGGGCTGTGGGCCCCGAGTTGGAATTGACCTATGGATGAGTCACAACCCAGCAACGTGTTTTGTTCCCCCCATGGTTTCAGGCCCCAGAGACAGAACCTGGCCCACCTGTATGAGGCCCTGCCTTCCCCCAGGTGATTGTGATTGGGGTGGTGGGTGAGGCTAGAGCTATATTAACCAGGAACAGAATCAGTCTGAGAAGTAGGAACTAAGCCAGTTGGAGAGAAGCAATAGAAGAGAGAAGGAGCAGCAACAGAGAAAACAAGAAGCTGATCAGTTTGAAGAAAGTTCCTGAAGAAGAGAGTTCTGTAACAGATGAAGACTAAAAGATGAACAAATGAAGACTAAAAGATGAAGAGGAACATAGATGTTTGTCCGGAATGTGGAAATGAACACTAAAAGATGAAGGTATGCTGAGGAAATGTTGCTGAGTTTGGTGTGGGCCTGAGGAAGCAGAGAATTAGTGGCACAAAATTGGCATAGTTGGCAGGATTGTTTGAAGAAGGAGAGAGAACTAGCAAAACAGATGTAACAGCAGTGCTGTAGCCTGACTGAAGAGGTTGGGAAACACTGATTATTTGTGAACACTTTTCACTTAGGAGATTAGTATAGTGGCAGGAATTGTTCATAGGAAATATTGCAATGAGAGACTGTCCTAAGGGCAATATCTGGTGGCAGTAGGATGCAACCATATTGTCTTCCATTCTACTAACGGACCAGGAAGCAAGGATAAAACCCTTGTTTGTGGTGTAACAAGAAGAAATAAGAGCAGACCATGTTTTATAAGTCTCTGCTGAGCTTGGGGAAGATTCTAGTTATGTTTCATAGCAGTATGCATGTTGTCTTGCAGCCCTTAGAGATAGGAATTGGTGGTGTGCTGTAGGATTTTTTTTCTTGTTCTGCGCTTAGGAGCTTTCCCTCCATAATGTCTGTGTATGTTGTTGACTGGCAATTCATTAATTTTTACTTTGCTTCCTGTGTTCCCTAAAGGCCAGTATGCCAGACTGCATTCTGCAGTGCAGTCTTTGTGCTCACTTTTGGGTAAATCCTAGCTGTCAGCAAGAGAACTTAAATGTCCTTAAAAGAAATGGAGCTTGTGCTTTAGGAGATAATCGTATTGTACAGTGGGCTCTTGCTATTTGAGCAGTGATTAAGAAGTCAAATTTCAGATAACTTCACAATAGTGCGAAATCTGTACATGATGATTCTTAAGATCCAGTCAGTCTTTGGCTTTTGTTAATGTTTTGCCTCTTCTTGCCTTGAACTGCATAACTCTGTTTTTTTCCAGTAGACAAGGTTTGATGTGACATCTGAAACCTCTGGGTAATCTCATACATCTGGCATATTTGTTTTCTTATGAAGTCAGTAAAATGCCACTAAGACTAACAAGGGCTTTCTCTTCTTTCTCCTAGATCCAGCTACTCCTGTTCAGGAATATGTTCATGTAATTGGGAAGAGTTTAATCCATTTAGTGTCCAATAATATAAGCAGTGTCCTCTAACTTTGGTAGAGGCAGGCAAAGGGCTGTTAACATCTTTGTCAATAGGCTCTGTTGTCCAGAAAGGTGCTGTGAGGATAATGGTCCTTTTGAAATCCTCCTTTCCTCACCAACAGCTTCCCAAGGCAAACTTTTATCGATGTAGTATTCAAGTTTGGGGTTTTTTTTCTTTTCTGGCCCACCCACTCTCCTAATATTCCTGACTCATACATTTTGTTGGTGGCTAGATGGCCACCCATATCATGAATAACATGTGCTAACTCTGATCTTGTTTGGGTACCGTGAACACCCACTGATGAGATTTGGTAATATTCTGGAGTTCAGTAAGATTTAAAGGAATGGTTTTATTCTGCTTTTGCCTTACTGGTTCACGTGTATAAAGATGTTGAGTGTATAAAACTGCCAAGTCTTGGGTTTCTTGTGCTGATCTTTAAGGAGTTACAGCTGTGCTTGCTGTGGGTAGAGCACTGGAGACTTTAGAATTTTCCGTGATTTCCTGTTTCTCCCTAATCAGCTCTGGCTTTCTTTGGTGCTGTCAGCTCCTTCTCAGTCTTCATGAGTTGCTGTGCCTAGGAAAGCCCTGTAGCAAGTTCAGAACCATCTGACACGATAGTAATGTCTTCATCCATCAATTGCAGGTTCTGTTTTAATGTTCTCACAATATTCAGTTTTATTGATTACACCAACAAAATGTGTCTTGCTAGTATGAGGCAACCATAATAGAGGATTGAAGGAAAGCCTGACAGTGAAAATGCAGATAAAAATTAGAGAGGCATCTGAGTAATACAGTGTCAATGAATTATTTTCACAAGGGGTGTATTTATTTTCAGCTGCTGATAAGATCCAAGAAGTATGTAGACTGTCATTTCATTTCTTTGTAGTTCTCTGTGTTTTTCTGTGTAAGTGCAGCACTGAGGACTTTAACTGAAGTATTCATCTCTGGAGCACATGAGCACATGGCTCTGGACAACTGGAAGAGATTAAATTGTATCAGAATGGTTGTACTAAAATGTCACAGAATTGGTGTTTGGAGTATCCTAGCATCATACTCTCTTTTATTTTTTGTTAAATGAAAAAAGAAGAGAGTGAAGACTTTTTTTTTTTTCTTTTGGTCCAGGCAATGTTGAAACAGCTTTTACAGAGATCTACAGTATAGATTCACCTGCGCATCCAGTTTTATTGTTTTCATGTCTTGTAATTGGTTTTCCAGTTTAGACTTCCCACTGAGTATTGTTTCTATTCCTGTATTACTCAAGATACTTTCTCAGAATCTATTTGGTATTCTTCTTAATCTGATGTTACTAAAAATTATATACATATTACATAACAGTTGTAGCATGTATATATTAAAGTTTTATTTATGAAATGTTGTATCTGCTGTAAAACATCTGAAATATTCTTTTCAAGGTTTACTGCTGATCTCCAAAAGTGAACACAGGTTTATGTAGGGGCTCTGGCTGGATTTCTGCCTTTCAGAATCTGCCTCATGCATACAACAATGTTTTATTTTGATATGTAACCTTTTATTTATGTCATGTAAAACAAGCAGGAAGAAAAATATAGGTGCCATTTAAAAAATATACTTAATGGG
This sequence comes from Brachypteracias leptosomus, assembly GCA_013401335.1. Classification (NCBI taxonomy): domain Eukaryota; kingdom Metazoa; phylum Chordata; class Aves; order Coraciiformes; family Brachypteraciidae; genus Brachypteracias; species Brachypteracias leptosomus. The sequence goes on along the minus strand of VYZX01009726.1, from coordinate 48,036 downwards.
CTAGTTCACTGTTAATATCCACAATACTCCCAGGCATGCAGAGGATTTGGAAATGCTATTTCCTCTTTTTTTTTTTTTTGCCTTGTTTGCTTAAACACGTGAGCAAATGTGTATGGTTTGCTCCAACATATTATGATTTCTCCTTACAAGAATGCTTGCGTTGTGTTTCAGGAGTTGGGGGGCCTCTTGTTTTTGCTGGTTCTTCCACTTCCCATGGTCTTGCTTGTGGCTTGTCCATATGGTAGAGTATTTCTGTGTTATTTCATTAGATGTTGTCTTCACCCAGGATGGCCTCACCCTGCTGTGTTAGCTCTACTATGATGTATGTCAGGCATTGAAGTATGATGAGCTGAACCTGTTCGTTTGATTGAAACGCCTTTTTTATGGCACACAAATTTTGACTTGTGTTTTTAGGAAGTCAGAGCCAATTATTCCACAGTTGTTTGAAATTGTTTTCTAAAGCCTGATGTTGATGGCCAGTAGTAATAATTGGCTTTTCCCTGCAGAAGTAATGTCTTGTGCCTTGTAAGTATAACCGTTTCGATTACTTTAATAATTTTCTCTAGCTTTGTTTTCCCCTTTCAAATCTAATCAGTCACCTGAGCCTCTCTCTCATCATGTCCATCTTGCTGCATCAAACACTAATGCTTTGGTCTTGCCTGCAGGGTAGGGCTAAATGGTGAAAATCCTTCTCCATCTGGTTTATTAAATGAGAGGTGCCAACTCCTGTCTCTGCTCTGCCAGTGATGCCAGCTTTGATTACTTGCCTGTTGTCCTCTCCTTCAGGCACCTTGTATTTTCTCTCATTTTGTTTCTATATTTAGGAGGATGGTGCAAACCTAAAGCCATAACTTTGTTCTCTTCCAACTTTCCTTTTTAAATCTGACCTTTGGTTTGGTATTTATATATCATTCCTGTATGTCATTAACTGGGTAGATGACTAGGGTCTGACTTCTGCTAAACTGTTTCACCATCACCTTGCCTTCCCAGTCACTGTCCATAGTACCTGTCTAATAGGAGTATTGCAAATACTCTCTGAAAGAGAGTGGTTATCTTTCATATGTTTCTGTTCATTATTATTAATCAGGGTTAAGCTTTGACTCAATTCCTGGATTTCTAATCTGCTGTGATCACAAAAGAACATTTATTCTGAGAATAAGAAACAGAAGGGAACCATATAATTTCTGTTTGGATTTCATCATATTAGTTTTCTGATAACTGTGAAGCACACAAAATATACCTCAACAAGAGATATTGAAACTATTGTAGCATTAGCTCTGGAAAATCCAAATTGATTCTACACATTTGTGCACAGGACAACAAAAGATAGTTTTGTCAGACAAGGGAGAATAATCATGTATTGACTAAAAACAGGGATTCTGAAGTTTCATTCATCATTCTGCCTTATGTTCCCATGGGATCTTCAGTACCTCATGGTAATTTCTCTCTTCTTCACAAGCAGCAGTAATGTCTTTTTGAATATTAATGTAGCATTTTTACATTGTTTACTGTAAGGAAGACAGCATTAAAAGTTGACTCTGCTAAGCTGGGATTAGGTAGTCAATAGTAGATTCTGCAATAATTTGCTTGTGCTGAAAACAAGTAATGGTTGTATTATTACATAACAGTGAGTGACTACTGCTGATGTATAATCCATTATATAATATAATATGTCCCTGGGTTTTTATCATGAAATAAAATGCAGTGTTTGGTAACTTCTGCTACATTGAGATTTCAGGCTGACCTAACAGAGATCTGGCAGGAGGTGAATGACAGAGAATACAGGTTGTTACCTTGGAATTTGGTCTTTTCAAATGTGAATATTTAAAAACAATTGGTTGACTGTAGCTCAGAGGATTTGGATTTTAAGTTTAATTAGTAACAACTCTCTGTGAGAGAGTTGAAGTACTGGAAAAAGCATGAAGGAGCTGGAATTTTGTAAAAGTACAAGACTTTTTCTTAGTAACAGTTCTTTATCATCAAGAACAACATGAACTTAAGAAATCCGGTCCTGGGATTCAAATGTGATTTTGCCAAAAGTCTGAGGTTTGGAAAGAGTGAGCTTGCAGGTGGGCTGGAAGGGAGGCTTTTGCTGTTCTTCTATAATCTGTGTATTGCTTACACCTTTTCACAGAGTAGACTGTGATCCTTCTTTGAGGAGGGTCTTTGTTTTCCTCTAAATAACTCTCCCTGCAGTGTCCAAAGAAGGAAACAACAACTTTCAGGGTTCCTGGTTTCAGGCTCTGAGAAGGCTGCAGTTGCTGCTGGGGGTATATGGGAGAGCCAGAAAGAAAGTGAAGGGACCAGGCAGCTTGAACTCTGTTTCTCCAGAAAGGGCATTAGAGTGTTCAAGCCCAAATTGTTGAGCAGGGACTCAACAGTGTCCAGGTGCAGCCAGCATCTGGAGTCCAGAATCTTGGGCTCCTGTGGTCGTGTGAAAGACCATCCAAGGCTGTAACTCCACAAATCTATGGGATTTTTCCCCCTTCCTTTACTTAGTTTATAGCGCTGACAATCTAGGAAAGCAGGAATGGTGTGCTGCAGTGTTTTGAGAGAAAACTAACATCCAAGTCTTGCCAGAAATCCTTTGTGAATAGGCATACCCCTGAGAAAACTTCAGCAGAGCTACATGAAATAATTAATGCAGCTGCAATTTATGATTTTAGAAGCGTAACTGTTTTTTAGTGCCTAAAATTAGGTTTCAGTCATGTAAATCTTCATATGGTACTTCTCAGTGACAATCAGTGGTGGATTCTTTTAACCCTTTTGCATGTAGAAGAGTACCTTTTATTCCTTGGATATTTCAATATTACTTAGTGGAGTGACTTAAGACTGAGTGAAAAGATGGCAGAATCCAGGCAAATGCAAAAAGATGACAGGGAATTGGCAAAGACTATTGTAAACCATCAGACTTCCAGGTAATACTTGTCTGTAGAAGTTTCCTGAGAAAGGAAAGGGGAATGCTCTTTGTTCCTCTGAGGGTCTCCCTCATGAGGTGTCTAAGTTGAAACAACTAGTGTCATTGGTCATACTTTAAAAAAGAACAATTTTAAATGCTTAGATTGGTGTCAGCTCATCATGCAATTCACTTGGCTGTGCGTCTGTATAAACAGAGGACGTTGTTACTCTTAAGTCAATCTAGCTGATTAAAGAAAATATAATGGGATTTCAAAGTACTCAGGCCAGTTTGGTATGCTTGGGTAACTATTGGGTGTTAGAGAAGGTATCTGTGAGGCTTGGAAGGGTTTTTAATCCAAGTATGTCTGTGACTGAGAAATTCAAACCACAAATAGGCTATTTTTTCCACCTCTCCACCTGAATTTTCCAGAAGGGTGTTACAGGGTTAGCAAGGAGCAGAGCTTGTGAGCTAGACAGCCTGGCTGTCAGGGTTTCAGAAGAATGCTCCTAGATGGTTTGTGTCCCTGAAATGTTTTACAAATCATGAGTTTCCAAGGAAAAAGATGTTTTATCAGCATTTTTGCAGCCAGGCCACTCAGTAATTTCATAGCTCTGGCAGCAAGCAGTGATACTATGATTTGCAGTGTACCATGGGTCATGTCAACCATCAGCTGGTCATAGCAGGTGAACAGATCTATAGTTGAGTCGTGGATCAAGTACTGTCCTGGATTTTTGTTAATACTAGTATTAATCAATGCATGGGCTACACCCCAAGATTCAGCTGCAGGTCAGTGGACCTTTATCTTCATGTAGATGAAACTATTAAAAGCCTGCTTTGAGGGCTGGGTGTACAAAAGCTTTGCAAGGAGCAAGTGATTTTTGGGCTGTACTTACAGAACAACTGCATTATACTACATGATAAATAGTTATGAGCTGCACACATTCAAAGTTGTTCCGTAGAATTCAGTATCTGTTTATAGACAAACTAGATTTGAAACAAGTACTGTTTCCAGTGAATAATTTAAGTAATTCCATTATGCTTACACAGCATAGGTTAGTATGGAATATTTTACAGAAACAAATCTTCTATTGACAGCTGCAAGTTAATTCAGCCTGTGCATATTAACTTGTAAAACACGGTTCTGCTTCTAAAATTTTATGATTTGCTTCTTTCTAAGTAGATACAGTTTTAAAAAAGATTTTCTACTTACATTATTCATTAAGTGATATATATGGTCTTAGTAGTAACATTAATCATTAACAATCAGTAAGATAATTTTCCTATATGGTGTTCTTTAGGGGGAGGGAAATCATTCCTGGTTAGCATGCAAACCCTGGGAAGAAAATTCCCACTTCCTATTCTGTTCCTGTCTTGCAGTATTGCACTAGGTGGGCTTCAGTGTTTTTGTTTCTTGAGCTCTGAGGCTGTGATATGTGCACAAGTCTGTGAATGCAGGTGACTCGCTGCATGCCCTTCTTCACGAAGGCTGGCTGAGCAGGAGTGACACATAGGACAGACGGATGAGGAGGAAGCCCATGGTCCTCCCTGACAGTCCTCTTCTCTTGGAGCTACCAGAGGTGAGCTTGGAGATCTGCAGCATTCCCATGGCTGTCACTTTTCAGGTAGTCTGGAATTTCATCATGTTACTAAATCCAGTTCACCTTTCCCACCACCACAGTTCATCTGATGTGACTGGCTGTGTGCCCCTATCTCTTGGTTAAGGTCCAAAAGCATTTGTGTGTTTCAGTTTATGTACAGACTATAGAAGTCACAATCATTATTGTACATTCCAACAGAAGCCTCCAGCCTGCAACGTTTTTTTGAACAGCATTTTCCTCAGTGACATGGATCAATCAATGAGAAGGAAACAAAAGTGTGTTGTTTCAGACAGTCTCTCTTCCAGCAGGGGCTCTCTTAAGTGCTCTTTATTTGGTATTAAAGAAATCCATAAAACATAAGAGTGGGATTGAGAATAATCTTTTCTCTCTCCTTCAGCAAATGATGAAGGAATCAGTGTATCTCCAGGATTAAATAGGAAGAGCACGAATCTTCAAACAACAAGCAAAACAGTATGAGTATATAGTACCTACTGAAGAGTGTGACAAATTTGATACCTAAAACAGTGAGAAAGTGTTGCCATTTGACAGCAGTTTCTCTTTTCCTTTTGAGGAAGGAAAATGACTTGAATTCTCAAGACTTAACTATTTTCTTGGGAAACTCTTACATTCATTTCCTCATGGCAGCTGCTGTGTACTGATTGCACTTCCTGCATGCTTCCAAAGAAACCAGCAGCACAGGAAGATCCCCAGAACTGATCCAGTCATTCTCCCAACCATGGTTTGCACTGGAAAGAGTTCATTTATTTTTCAGCCTGACACTCTTCATTTCCCAGACACAACACTAATTGGCAGGAAAGGAGCTGTTCGGATGAGATATGTACCTACTTGTATTTCATCTGATGTAGATTATGAAGCTTTTGGAAGAATCAGCTCAGTCAACAAATACAGCTGGAGAAAGAATGCTCACACTTGGCCTGATGCTTTACTGTGCTGCTCAAAATTTAGTTCTAGTCCACAGTGGTTAATGTAGTAATAAGCTTTAAAAAATATATTCTGTTGCTAAAAGGAACTTTTCTGTTTGCAGTGTATTTCAAGATTGAGACTGAAAAATTCAGGGTGTATCTGTAACTGTGTGACAAGTGAGTGATAGGCAAGACTTGTGTGAGTTTTGAAAATAATAAACTCATTCTCCAAAAAAATGGTATGTTATCAAATGAGTGTAATACACTATTAAAGTATCCTTATCACTTAAGCATTTACACTGCATTTTACATTGCATGACTGTGTTGTATAATACGTGAATACATTAATACGGATAGGCAAATATAACAATCAAGTCATGTTAAAATAGTTCCTTCCATGTGGCACTACTAAAATCTCTCATGTGAGGGGGGGAAAAATAAGTGGTGCACCTCTGTATTTTTACTATCATACTTTTTATTCTCTTGACCTGATTTATTTTTTTTTTTTAAACTTGAACAGCAAATGTTGGATTTAATAGAACATCAAAAAGGAGTCAATATTCTATAGAAGTTGGATCTGTGGGAGTAAAAGAAGCACTTATGTAGTGAAGATGTTTCAGATTCAGTTTTCTTCAGAAAATACAGACGGTCACCCAGACAAGTGTCTTGTACAAGACTTTTTCACACTTTAAAAATGTACCTCCATAAGGCTTTGTTCACATTGCCCGAGCCTATTGTAGGGAAAGCTATTTCTAAGTATGTTTGATTTTAAGATGGGGAGGGAAGAAGCAAAACTCCATCCATGCCCTCTTCTATGGGTTTGAAACTTTCCTCTTCCTCCTTTCAGACCTCACTCTCCTCTATTTACCTCTGTCGTCAGCTGATTAAAAGGAAGAAGTTTTACGGTGGATAAGACCAGTATCCTCCATTCCTACCCTTCTCCTTCAGCTGACTGAAAGTGTTGCCTGCATGTTACCCTTTACCATGAACATCTTCCTGAAGGAGGAGGAACTTCCCTGTGTTGTCCCATAATGTATTGTATTCAATGCCAGAGGAGGCCCAAGTTTTGGTATGACTTCCTGTATGTATCGGTGCATGGGAGAGCTTGACCTTCCCTCCTACTTACTGTTTGCAGTGAAGAGACTTGGAAGCACCAAGTGCAGAATCACAGAACATTGCGGGTTGGAAGGGACCCTGAAACATCATCTAGTCCAACCCCCCCCGAGCAGGATCACCTAGATCAGGTCACACAGGAACACATCCAGGCAGGTTTTGAATGTCTCCAGAGAAGGAGACTCCACAACCTCTCTGGGCAGCTTGTTCCAGTGCTCTGTCACCCTCACTGTGAAAAAGTTTTTCCTTATGTTTACCTGAAACTTCCTATGTTCCAGCTTGCATCCATTGCCCCTTGTCCTATCACTGGATGTCACTGAGAGGAGCCTGGCTCCGTCCTCCTGAAATTTGCCCTTTACATATTTATAGACATTAATGAGGTCACCTGTCAGTCTCCTTTTCTTCAAGCTAAAGAGACCCAGCTCCCTCAGCCTTTCCTCACAAGGGACATGCTCTACTCCTTTAATCATCTTAGTGGCTCTGTGCTGGAGTCTCTCCAGTATCTCCCTGTCTTTCTTGAACTGGGGTGCCCAGAACTGGGCCTCACCAGCGCAGAGTAGAGGGGGATTGCTTGATCTTGCCCTCTGAAGCCTCTTCACGCCTGTTTGGGCCTGATAATTTTTATGTAAGAATTCATTATGAGTAATAATGAATGTCATTAAATGGAGGAGGTACGAAGGCCAGTTCTGTATGCTAGACAGCTGTTATTTAGTTTGTGTGTGTATTGCTAACCCTGCAATGAATCGTTGTCTGATTCTCTGCTTTCCAAAATACATTGTGGGGGGCTTTATTTTTTTGTTTGGTTTTTTTTTTTAATGTGTGTGTATTTATTTATATTCTTCCTGAAGGTATAAAATACAACATCTGTTTTCAGTGAGGTTTTTTAATTTGTCCTTTGTGCTCACTAGTCTCTAGCGATAGAGGGATCACTGAAGAGAAAAACATGGTTTCTGCTTAAGGGTGAGAAGCCAGGAGTTGAACAAAAAATAAAAAGAAACCTTGTGAAGCCAGAAGGCTTGCAGCTGCTGGCGATCAGGATTGCCATTGGTGTTCCCTCCAGGAGCCCTCTGCTAACTTACCTGTGGTGGCCTGCAGCAGCCAGCTGTGTTCTCACAAGGAGGCTTGTAAACACAGGAGGAGGAAGCTTGCTTGCTCATATTGAGCAGAAGGAAGCCAAACAGGTGTATGACTTAAATGGTTCCCTCAAGGTATTGTCAGCTGCTGGAGAGTCATCCTCACATCTGTAAGAGCAGTTGATGCAAGCCTCCATTTCCTACAGGCGTTTGGGAAGGGATTGTGCAGACTTTTCTACTTTCCCAGCAGTTGGATAGTCCCAGGGTGGAATTTGTTGGACTTGCTTCATTTGATCATTTTACCATTCACAGTTGTTTTCTGCTGCTTCTTTGACAAACCATATATAACCTACTCTATATTTAAAAAACTTCTGTGGTTACCATAGAATTCCCTTGGTGCACATGGTGCTGAATAATATAATGAAATATGAACATATACACGTTAGTTGCATTCTGTAGCTTAGCACATATGTAATCATATCAAAGCTATTATGCTTGTTTCATAAAACCTAATTTAATGAGTGCCCAGCACTGATTAGATGGAGTTTTCTAAATGTTAATTTAAACAGAGTCCGTGTGGTGACAGAGTAACGCTGTACTCTTTTTCAAAGGGAATTTTTCTTGCTAAGGCCAATAGTTTCTGAAGTCTCTCTTACACTTCATTACACTTGTACAGATGCTACATCAATTAAAGTTTTGTACAAAGTAATGTGGATAGACTATAACTAGACTCCAAACATTCTGTCTTTGGTAACAGACTGCTATATTATTTAATTTCACATTCGTACTGCATTGTATTTTTTCTCTTTAAAATGTTCTGTGCATATTTGTGTTTTGTTTCAAATTTAGCAGTCTTGCTATTATTTCAATTTACTATAAAGCAACAAATCAAATCCTACAAAGCCAATGTAAGAAGCAAAAAAGCAAGTGAATCTTAGGACAAATTATGACAGAAACACAATATGAAGCTGAATCTGTTTCTTTTATGTTTTGCCAAGTGGCTGTTAATGGGGAATGGTCTTGATTTTTATTTTTAAAAACCTAATTCTTCCGAGAAGATGAACAATACTTTTGATATTTTGACTAATTCTATTACAGTTTGGCCTCTCCAGATAATGTTGAGAATCTTGAAAGAATGTACGGTCTGATTATGTGTGCACAAGGACAAGTTCTGTTTTGTAAGGACTTTACAGTGCTGGAAAGAGGGATTTACTTGAGTGCTTGAATGGAATTCAGCCCTTGCCATGCTGCCGAAGAGAAGGATAGAGGAATGAGGTACTCATGAGTAGCTATTCTCCATAGCTAATCATGAGATCAAGATGTACAGTTTCCCTTCTGCTTTTCTACAGGACATTCCATCACTCCTGTAAAGTGTAAAGCTTTGTGTGTGAGTGGTTCTTCTATGGTATATAGAATATACAATTAAAAGAACGGAATCGAAGTATGAAGAGGATAGGAGCCTATTACTGAGAGTTACAGCTGTGATCTTGCTATAGGTATAGCTAGTGATTAATGTAGTCATGGTTCCATTCAGGAATGTATTTTATGAATTAAGTCTACAATAACAAATTAGCTGACCTGATATAAATGTTTAGGTTACATATGACATGGGTCCTGTAGAAAAGAGGCAGTCCTGTATGTAATTAGAGTTTCACAACATGTTTTTATGAGTAAACTAAAGATCCTTAGACAACATTAATTTTGTATTTCCCAACTCTAGCTTGCTTTATGAGGTTGGTGTGAAGAATTGTGCATTAGGGGGGTGTATTTACACACTATAACTGAAGTAGATCTTTGTAAGCTTTCATATATTCAAGTCTGTTTCTTGTTTTTTCTTTTAGTGGTGTTAGAGTTCTTGTGATGTCATGCTTACTTCTCCCTTTAGGAGATCGCTGTCTTAGCCTGAGGCTTCAACTTGAGATGTGTTTTTCATCAGAACATCCGGTTTAGCTTGAAGCACTGGTTCTTACATAGTTTATTTGTCCTTGGGCATTTTAGCTTATCTTAGAGATAAGGGTCAGTAGTCCAGGAACTAAGTCATGAAGCATCACAGAAAGATCAGGTACCACAGTAACAAGAGTTAGAACTGACCTGACACCAGTAGCACATTTTTTCATCCACACCTTTTAATTTCCCCACATTTGATTATTTTACTCAAAAGATAAATGAACTAGTTGCCTCTTAACTTTTTAATCCTTCCTTTACACTTCTCTGTAAGATGTAAGCCACATCTGCCTTTTCCTAGTCATTTGACATGCACTTCTAACAGAAAAAGCTTTATTTTTTTGGAGTCTTTCCCGTGCTTTGTTACTCATACTGTGATATTTCTCTTAAATGCTTTCCAAGATGTAAAATTTTGGGGTTTATCAAAATCAAAACTTGGAGTTTATTAAAAATCATCTTGCCAGCTGTTGAACGGGAATGTGAAGATTGGATAATGATAAGCTTTTATTAACAATACTAGGTTTATAAAGGATTAATCTAGCTAGATGTGTTCAATTTTTAAAGTAGTTTAAATGTGGACTTGAGATGATCCAATAGATCTAAAATAGAAGAAAAGGTGCTTTTATTAAATAAATTAAAACAACAAAAAAACAAAACAAACCAAACTGCCCAGTCTCTCTCTACTAAACATCAGACTATGATATTGCAATATGTGTATATTAGGTATTAAAAGTCCTGATTACCCTTAAAGTTTTGCAGAGTGCATTCAGGCTTTGCTGAATGACAACATTTTCAGAGAGGGTGTGGGTTTGAAGCTGACATTGCTCCAGGATGTTATCAGGAAAGGCCAGAGGTGCACCTTGCTCGCCTCTGGGTACCAGTGTTGCAAAGCTGATTGCTGATTCTGGGTTAGGGTTGCTTGTGATCTCCCTAGCTGATTTTATGTGATGGTTTTCTTTCTTTTCTTTTTCAAGGGGAAGGGAATGGTAAATGCAAGTCAGACTTTTTTTTTAATTATTTTTTTTAGTAAGATATTTTTCTTTAGAAAGAAGGGCCACAAAGTCATGTTTGTTCAGACTTGGTGAATAAACAACTTCCTTGCGCACCAGTACCAGAACTATTTCTCCTGACGTACATCCTCTTTGTCCCGCTTTGAGCCAAACTCAGAACTGGTTCTCTCCATCTTAACCTGTTACAGCTTGCTAGTAATTCCTTTTCTATTTTGTTAATTCTTGCTTGGGTCTTGTCATGTGATCAGCAACCTTTCCAGTTTTTGTTTGTCTCTGCCTAAAAAGGGGGCGTTACTTGGAATTTTTTTAATGTACTCTTTGACCTGCTATTAAGCAATTTATTATGTAGATTTGCTTAACACATAGCATGTTCTGCATGCATGTAAACTTTAATCAGGTATATCCCAGGATGCTTAGTGCCTGCCACAAATGTTTTCTGTGCAAGTTTATTTTGTAGCATTAGGAATACGTACTACAGTGATATTGCCTTCTGCTGTTGGATTGGTGATGCTTAGGGTCCATTTCCTCTTTTGCATCAATCATTTGTTTCAAAATGTGACTTCAAGGTTTAGTTTTTGCCTAGCTGAGGTAAATTTTGTACCTGTAAGCATTCACTCATTTGTGGTGTGTAAGCATATGTGCATCTCAGTTGGGCTGTCAGAAGCTTTTATCACAGTTGTGGTGGAGCATTGGGATTGTGCATCTGAAAGAAATGTAATTGCTACTTATATTGGAGAAACAAATACAGTTTTAGGGGTTTCTTTTGTTGAGCATCTGGGAAATAACAAGGAGAGTGAAATCAATAGAGGTGCTGCTAAGAAAAACCAAACTTGAATTACTGCAGTTTGATGTACATGGCATGTTAGTACTAAGACATAATCTTGCCAAAAGACACAGGTGAACTGTTTGTTTCTGCTCGGTTTAATGTAGGGGCTTTTTTGAACGTTAATACATGAAATTGTCATATCTTTCTTTTTTAATGTGTTGTTTATTTTATGTATTTTGGAAAGTCTCCTGGTTAACATGCTGAGTATATGCCCAAACACTCAAAGAAATATTAAACATATGCAGTGAATTGTTGTAGTTTAAAAGGAAAGGGGTGAGGAGGGGCCTCTTTTTTACAGAGACAAAGAGGGAAAGAGATATCTAAACTTCTAAGTCTATGTTGCGTTTATCCCACTTGGGGAGGATTATGTGGCCCAAGATATTCTTGGTACCTGGGTAACTGTTGTTTCAGAGGTGAGCTGTGGGTCACTCGACCTGCAAAGCTGATGGGGAGAAGGGTCTGCGGCCTTTGTGTGACATTCATCCATAAACAACTGGGAGCAATAATTGCCTAAACTGTTGCCACCTAATAAACAAATCTGTCTACACTTTGAAGCAGCTCTCGTAAGACCTCTGTAACTGATTTTTAGTATTTTCTTTTCAAATAAATGTTTATACATATCTACTCTGTGGATTATGTTATTGATTGTAATATAACTTGTTATTGTTGAGAAGAATTTAGTCTTCTAAACAGATCAAACTAAATAATCTCTTCTGGTTTACCTAATCCGTATCCTTACAAAGTAGATTTCTCCCTTCCTTCTCACCATATCTCCTTGACAAATTAAGTTTTGTGGCTTAGACACCTTAAAAATCCCCCAAATTTTTCAAAATTTTTGTTTAAATGTATAAAAATATGTGTCTGCTACTGTAAGTCAGCTCATAGATGAAGATTTTCACATATTGAACATGGTTCTGGGCAACCAGCTCTGGGTGGCCCTGCTTGAGCTGGGGGGTTGGACCAGATGATCCTG
>VYZX01009726.1:17643-35667 GCA_013401335.1 Brachypteracias leptosomus | reverse complement strand
GGGTGGGGGGTTGGCCCAGATGATCCTGAGAGGCCCCTGCCAATCTCAACTATTCTGTGATTCTGTTTTTAATATATATATATATATATATATTAAAAAAAATATATATAAAAATTACATATTTCATATATTGATTCAGATTTATAACAGTTGATGTGAAGAACGTCTGCAATTTGGTCTGAAAGCTTCAACTCTAGCCCTTTTTTGTAGGGTAGCATGTAGGTTAAGATATGATTTAGCTTTACAGATTGCATTAAGAAACTTAATTCACTGGTGTTTCATTACTAAATTCTGACTTTATCAACTGAGACAAATAAATGACATTTTCACAAGAATATTGATGAATCCTCTATATGGCTGAATATTTTATGTATTTTGCACCTCTGAAGTTATGACTGAAATTTGGGAATTATAAAGTAAAGCTGAAATAAAGGTTTGCCAGATGAATTATTTCAGCTTACAGATTTACTGCAGAGAATGGCCGTACCGCAGAGCTGCTTATTCAGAGTTTTAGCCTAATATTTTGATGCACAGATCTGAGCTTATTTTAGGATATAGAACGTAAAATTGTATACCAGTTGATTTCTGATCATTATTGTGGTATCAGAATGGTTCTCAAGTGTTCATTGAGTCTATTCTCTTGAAACAAAGAGTATTTTTATTCCTTTTTTTCTTTCTGTGAAACAAAGAGCATTTTTATTCCCATTTGTAAAATGGGAAATGAAGGCAATGAATGATGTAATATTGGGAGTATTTAAAAATCTGGGCATATATCTAGATCTGATTTTTCCTTTTTTTTTCCTCACGTGTTTTTTTTCTGCAGTGTCTGGCTTTATATACAACTTCACTTTAAAAGTAATGACTTCAGTTGCAGCTGTAATGTACTTCTGCAAGTCAGATCCAAAGATCTCAACAGAAGCACCAGAAAACAAGAAATATGTAAATAATGGTCAAATGTGGAAAAAAAAACATTGAAGGAACTTGCTAAGGAACTCATCCACAGCAATTCCATCATGTCAGATGTGGAATCACTCCCTCCAATTAGCTGTGCATATAGCAATGGTAGAAGGAGCCTCTGGAAGGAAAATAATTACTTTAAATAGTCATGAAACTGTTTGCAGCTCTCAGAGCGAGTCATTCCATGTTGCACTGTGAATGTTAGAGGAACTTTGTGATTTTGTTTATTTCCATAAGACACAGCTATTCCTAAATGGAAGACACTGAAGCCTTATATCTAGTGGTGCATGTTTTTCTTCTTCTTTGCATAATTTGTATAAAGTTAATTGTTGAGGTTTGTTTTTTTTTTAGTTCTCCTTCATCTGCAGGTAGTGGTTGAAATCTCAAATGTACTGAGAACAAATAAATGTGCATTTTTTTATGGTCTTATCGTTACATTTTTCCTGAAGTCTCTTATATTAGTGCTCCTCAAAATAAATCTCCAGTCTGATGTTCAAATAGTTGAAGTAATGAATTTTAATTTCATTACTTGTCACGGGGGAAAAAATGCACTTCTTACAAACTGTGCACTTACTGGCTTTTCGTTGCTTTTTTCCTGATCAAGCAGTGAAGAAAGTGTAGTATTAGAGCATTCACTACTGTAATGTCATGGCAATGACCTAAATAGTGCTGACACAGAATAGCTTTTCAGACATACAGAATGGTAGCATTCAGATATTCTGATTGGTACTAAAACTCTTGATATATTTTACCAGAAGGTTTATTTTAAAGTAGTAAATATAACCAATAAAAATAGTTATATTTATAACTCATAAAAATAGTAAATATAATTTTATATTTGGGTGTGATGGTGAAAGAATTCTTTTTAATAATTCTATAATAATGATAATAACTTATGGACCTAAGTTGTTAACACTGTGTTTTTACTTTTCTTGTCACAGCCCACATACTGGGTGGCAGAGTTATCAGCCTGGTGTGCCCTGGATTCCTACTGCTTGCATCTCTGTGGAAGATGCTGAAATGATGTCACGAATGTCTTTCCGGGGCACTAAGATCATTGTGCATCTGAAAATGGGGGCTAAGACCTATCCAGATGCTCCTTCCTTTAACACTGTGGCGGAGATAGTCGGAAACAAGTACCCGCAGCAGGTGAGTGAGAATATGCAAAAAGGAACTTAGTCTGTTCTTTAAAAATATGAAAAAACCCCCCCAAACCCAAAGAACAGCCCTCCCTAAGAAATCCCTCAAATGAATAACTCTTGTTCACCTACTCTAATGCAGTTCAGATGTCTCTGTTTTTCAGTCGTCTTCAGGTTTGAAACTACCAGGCTCAGTTCTAACATACTAGAATATATTTTAGAAAACTGTAAGAATTACTGTGTTCTAAGAACAGAAAATTCTACTAAACTACACAACTTAACCTCCTCCTTTTGTTTCATTGACTTAAAGCTCACTTTAAATAGTACCATCTGCTTCAGCTTACAACAAAGCGTGTATGTAAGCAGAAGCTAAATCCTAGCACTGTAACAAATACAGTTGTTGTTTTAAATAACAAGTAGTAAGTTAAGGTTGCCAAAATGATTTGTGCTTGGGTTTCCGTACTGTTCTGTTAATAATCTTCAAGTGGTTTCTTTAACAGGCAAATAAGCCAGATTCTGCTCTGGAAATAAAATTGTTTGCCTGAGTTTTCCCTCAAATGTAAAAGTGAATGCAGAATGGCAGTTTAAGTTGTTGGAATTTTTTTTTGGTGCAAATCATTGCTGCGTTTAGCAGGAGTTGTATGTGTGTTAATTTGGAGGGATAAACCATCTGCGCTAAAAAGTATCTGCAGATTCTTTTTGAACACTAGTTAATCCTCAGTTGCTGGTTTCCATTTTAAGACTTCTTGCTTTCCCTTTTCTTCCCAACTCTTAGCCCAAAATCATACAAACTAAATTTGTGATGCTGAAGGATTTGTGTCTGGTATGAAGTCTTCTGTGTCAATGGAATGATGTTTCTGGTGGTATGGTTTGTTGTGAAAATGCTGATGCAACTTCAGTTACAGCAGCACTAGAAATTGCTGCTAGAGTACATCTACTGAGCCAGAATTCTTTTTAAAATGTTGTAGTTTTCTAACTTCAATGGAAAATAAGAATAACCATCTCAGTTCTTTAACACAGAAACACAGAATGTCAGGGATTGGAAGAGACCTCAAAAGATCATCTAGTCCAATCCCCCTGCCGGAGCAGGAACACCTAGATGAGGTTACACAGGAAGGCGTCCAGGCGGGTTTTGAATATCTCCAGAGAAGGAGACTCCACAATCTCCAGAGAAGGAGACTCCACAACCTCCCTANATTTGCTGATAGTGCACTCAACTCCCTCATCTAAGTCATTGATGAATGTATTGAATAATACTGGCCCCAGTACTGACCCTTGGGGCACTCCACTAGTTACAGGCCTCCAACTGGACTCTGCCCCATTGACCATGACTCTCTGGCTCCTTTCCTTCAGCCAGTTCGTAGTCCACCTCATTACCCGTTCGTCCAGTCCACACTTCCTCAGTTTAGCTGTGAGGATGCTGTGGGAGACATAGGCATAGCTTCAAAACAATTTTATCTTTTCTGAGATGGTAGTTTCGTAGCTCTGACTTGAGATGTCTAGTGATTCTCAGAGTTAGCATGAATGTACAATTTCAGAAGCTTGATCACTGGGCAGGGAGAAATAACTCCCCTGATGGTTGATTGGTTTACATACCATCGCCTGTAAGTCTAGCTTCCTAAAACACACACTTACCGAGTTAAAGACAATGCCCCAACTTCTAAATTAGTATACAGTTAATTTAATTTTGTGTCATCTGAATTTATAGCCATGCTTCTAACCAGCTAATAGGCTATCTTCTTTACCTCAGGGTAAAGAATTTCTTTACTGGAGTGAGACAAAGTGAGATACAGGAACAGGTTGCCCCAGGGGGTTGTGGATGCTCCAACTGTGGGGGTGTTCAAGGCCAGGTTGGATGGGGCCTTAAGCAACCTGGTCTAGCGGAAGGTGTCCCTATCATGGCAGGGGAGTTGATTCCTTCCAACCCAAACCATTCTATGATTCTGTGATTCTGTCTTTCCTGAATTTTGTTTGGTTTATTTCAAAATTTGACATTTCAATTCAGGTTATGAAGTATCCAGATGTAACCTTCAAAGATATGTTAAGGTGATTGCCTCTACTTAATTTTTCTCTTTGCTCTCCTGCTCTGTTTCTTTAAGGACTGGAATCTTTTCACTTCTTCCACTGAGCAGCTCAGTTTTTTGAAACACTGGGTAAAGACTTATTTACAAGCCTCCTGCTGATACTAATGGGATTGGTAGTGGACACACTTTGAAAATGTAACCAAGAAACAGAAAAATAAAACAAGTGAATGTTTAAATTTTTTAGTACTTGGTTCCTCTTGGAGCCTTAATGGGTGCTTCACAACTCTCATTTCACATGTTACTCCAGTAGAAATGGGAAACATCTAGCTATTTAGGCAATAAAATACATTGCAGACCCAAATTCTTAAAATGCCTTTTATGCCAAAGTGTTTCAAAATGCAGTACAAATCCAGGGGAATAGAAAGGTGCCATTTCCAGAAGCCAAAATTTCGATTTGAATCGAAACAAAAGCAAATCTGGATCTCTGAACTCTGGGTGAAAAATCAGCAACGGGTGGTATTGCTGTTACAAAGGTCTAAAGCAAAACAGTTTGAAATTAGGCTTGAAGACTGTAAAACAACTGGTCACAGGTACCGTAGCAAATTATAACTTTAAAAAAAGTGCAACTTAACTGAAAATTAGGATACTGAAGATGTCTGTTGAGAAGTGATACAGTTCTGGATGTAACTGCACATTAGGCATGTTTGTGTTAATCTGTATATTGATCAGAATTTAATACTGCTTGATTTAGAAATAATTAATTCTTCCTGTGAGATTAAGCATGTGTGTTAAAAATAATCATCAAGAACTGAAATTTTGTGTGGAAATTTTATCCTTAAACCTTTAAAGGTCCCTTCCAACCCAAACTATTCTGCGATTCAGTGATCTTAGCCTTTGTGTTCTTAGTCTTGTAATATATGCTTTGTTTTGCTGTTGCAAGAAACGTTGATATCGTCAAAATTGATACTCAGAATTGGCAAACTTGTAGACCTTTGTTTAGGCACTTGTGCTTAACTTCAAAACATTTACATTTCTAAATAACTTCAAGCAATAAAAGAAATGTAATTACCACTTTGTGAAGCATCAAGCTCTTGGGGATGCATTCCTCTTCAGAAGCAAGGATGTGACATGGATGCAGATGTCCTGCTGCTTTTTCAGGCAGCTCTGCATCCAAGACAGGCAGGTACTTTTGAAAAGTTAATTCACTGATACCTGAGATTTCTGTTGTGCTTTATCCTTTCTGTTTGGCCAGCCAGTAGCAGTAAGGAAATGCTTTGGCATCAATTGCTCCAACTAAGAAAAATGTATTTTGAAGCCTCCTGTAAGGTGTGACTTTGCACTACCAAGTTTTCAGGTGGTGTAGAAAGCATCTGAACAGAAAAAGGAAATGGATTTTGTCGTGCTGTCAGTAAAGTTCAGTGTCTTGCAAGTGTCTCTGTTCTGTTGGTCCTTGTATTATCCCTTCTAAGTTAGGGAGGGGCTGCTCTCCCCAGACAGGACCCTTGCTAATATCAGAGCGGGCATGACTCTGCATATTCTGAGCGGAGACATCCACCATCCTTGCTGTCAGTCGAAGGTCCTCATTCAGTGCTTGCTGAGGCCTGAATACCTGTAGGTGCCCAAAGGTGAGCCTGTGCCTATAAGATAATGAGTTCAAGATCAAGCTTTTCTTCATATAAACAGATGGGAGCAGTGGGATGAAACATGCTATGGCTTTATGCCCTGGCATCAATTCTGAGCTTGGGATCCCATTCTCACGGTGCATAGGACAGCAGCGAGAGTGGAAAACTTGTGGTTTGTGGGACTTAGCATATTTAAGCCTGTATGACTGCTGACAGTTGAGCCAAAGTGTAGGGTAGAGTAGCAGAACTTGCTGAGGTCCGGGCTATGGCAGGTTAGAGACATTTGCAGCCCATTCCTGACTTTTATCTTGGAGAAGGAGTTTTTGAAGCACAGTGTTGAACCTGGGACCATGCTGTTAGCATCCATTTGTTCTGTATTGTGTATTGTTGAGATGTTTTATTTAAACTGTGTAAGTTGACAGTGGAGACTGACTGACTGGGAAGTTCACAAGTTAACTAATGTGGTTTTCATTTGAAATTCAGGCAGTGCTGGCAGTAAAACGTGTTTGTCTTCTCATTTTAATACAGATGTAACATGATTGGTCTTAAAGTGTAGAAGCAACCGTTCCCATCTCTGGGGAAATGCTATAAATAGCAGATGTTTCTTGTTAGTCTGGCTTCAATGTACCTAATATGCCAAACACAGACTCACAGAATACTTGATTAACTGAAAAGGTATCAAAGTGGATAAAGATATAACTCTTCTGTAATCCTGACTTTCAGCGTCTTTCTGTGCTGTGTATTTCTTGGTATGCAGTGCTGTTTTACTTCTCTTACAGTTACTAAGTGATGGGAAAACTGTTGTCTAAGTTCCCTACAAAGTACATAAATGTAACGATTGCTCATTATTTTGTGATCTAGCATAACTACCGCAGAGCAGAAAAAGAGAAGCTCATCAGTGGCTTTTTTTGAGTCCTGAAGAGCTTTTCCAGAAATTCACACTACACAACTTTTTTGCTGCCTGTTTTTATGGAATGCGGTATCTACAAAATATGCCATTTGAAAAGTGACTCTATTTTGAACACCACAGGCCAAAAAGACCATTGAAGAATGTACTGTAGCTTGGAGCCAAGTTTGGACAGCACTTTGAAAGTAGCAGTCCTAGGAATGACCTGAGAAAGAGATGCTAAGGATTGTGAAGTTCTTTACTAGTCTGTGATTGCTGTAACAGAACAGCAGCTTATTTGCTTTTTAATTTTTCTTCCTTTCCCTATTTAAAAAATCAACCCTCTCTCAGAATTTTGATACTTGGCAAAGTTCCAGGGAATAAGAAAACATGAAAATTGTCCAAGCTTCTGAGCCTGTTAGGCATTCATGCACATAAGAGAAGAAATAACTTGTAGACGAAAAAAATCCCCAAACCCCAGGAAAAAAAAAAAAAAAAAAAAAAGACTTCTCTGAAGATGTGTAATACTCAGTACAATGTTGTTTTATGGCCTGGCATCAGTTCTACCATATGTTAACAAAATGTCTATCCATTAGCCCTTTGATGTGGCTTCCAGATATCCCTATGCTCAAACTAAATCATGCATACAATAGAGCTTTGAGTAGAAATGTTTTAAGAGTCTGATGCCATCGCTTTATGGCTCCATTATCACATTTTCTCCATGTGGATTGTTTTTCTATTCATTCCAAAATGTTGAAAGGTTTGTAAGTGCACTTCTGCGAGCCTCTCTCCTGTGACTGTAAGCTGATGCCTGTTGCTGCTAGAATTTAAGGGAGTTTAAAAGAATGGAGATTGGGTTTTGAGGGTGAGAGTGAGCCCATTATTTCATGATAGGAAGCTGACGGGCAAGGAGACTAAAGAGAAATGGTGAAAAAGAAATAAGAGAAAGGATGAAGAATGAATGTTGGCATTGTTAGGAAATGTTTTATTTTCTTTGAAGTTTCTGCGTCAATTTGCTGAAAGGACTAATATCCTTTGTCTGTTTTGTTATATGGGTAACAGAACTTTGTAATTTTAATTGGGGGGGGGTAGTTTTTATAGAGTGCCTTGTGGGAGTGGCAGTATTGCTGTCACTTGCTCTTAAACAAGAGGTCTTGTCATGATGGAAACAGTCACATTAATATAAAACTGATATAGAGGAAAATTTTTCTTTATAATTTGACTATTTTAATTTATTTTTTTTTAGCTACCAGAAGGCCTACCAAATTTTCAAGACTAAAGTGTATGCTAAGTTTTGTGGTATAGAGCTTGGCAAATCTTCTAAAACTTGAATTGCCTGTTTAAAACCCAAGAGCTGACTGAAGCCTGTAATTCTGCTAGGAAGAGCTTGGCAATAGTTTGCCTTCTGACTCTGATGACTGATGCACCCTAAAGTGTAGGCATGGTTTTTGGAAACCTCAGTATTTGGGTATGCAATAAATACACCTTAAAAGACATTTGTACATATGTGGTTGTTGTCATTAAGGGGCAACAGTTAAAAAGAATTGTGCTACTTTGAGTGTGTGTCTGAAATGTTGGTGGAACAAGTGAATGTGTGTACGTGGAAGAAAGATTCACTTCAGATCTTTTTAAAAATTATTTTTCTGATATAATTTTGCTGGAAGTCATCAGGTCAGTTTTATCAGTGTCATGTCACCTTGGTAATGTTCATATATTCACAATACCTGTAAATGGCCAGCTGAGAGTGGGGGAGAAGGCCAGAGTGGTAGCAGTCTCTGTTGATCTTGGAGACACCTGAAGTTGCTGTGTGTCTCAGCTTGGTAATGCCAGAGCAGAACCAAGGGATGCTCTCCAGAGGGTGCGAGCAAGCCAGCAGCTATTTGAAAGGGTTCTCTTGCCAGCTGAGACACAGGAGCTGTCACTGCATATGAGCTATTGCAGGATAAAGGAAAAATATATTAACTTTAGTTGCCATCGACATCTGGTCTCCAGAGGGAGCAGGGCCTTCTTAAGATCATACTAACAACTAACTGTGCACCTGCAGCACCAGGGTGACAGTGACAAGGGATGAGGACATCTAGGTGGCCTTCCTCACTAGCGCCAAGTGGAGTTTGGAGGAATTGAGTGCTGCTGTCATCCTGCTATACATCTTCCTTTTCACTTCTCTTGATGTAAGCTCAGACAGTGTACTTCCTGCTTTCCACCTGAGCTTGGGCGTAGGTGTCACCATATACGGATAGCTGACTGCCTACCCCAGCCTTTTCTTCTTTTGAATCCAGGCCAGTATCTGCCCAAAGCTACTTTGCTACCTTTGCTGTGTGCTGCTCTTCAGAGCATTTTGTTGGGTTTTAAATCCTTTTACTTCCTAAACTGCAACCAACTAAATTGTGAGACTATAAATTAAAGAATAACATTTAGAGTGCTTATGCTGTTGGCCAGCAAATTTATCTGAGCGTGTAGTTCTTTTGATAACACGAATATAAGCAGATACACTGTAGTATTTTTTCTTCCACCCATTCCTTTGTCCCTACTCCCACACGGCAGTTTAAAGAATTACAGTGGGATTTTATTTCAGTAATAATTCACAAATACACATAGGGTTTACAGAATGGTTGTGAAAGCTCTTTTTTTCTCCACATTGAAAAAGTTACCTTTTAAAATTACACTGCATCCTTCTTGCATTCTGATACACAAGTGTATCTAAAGGGTAGTCCTGGGTTTGGCAGATGTGATACTTGCCTGAGGCATGAAGTAAGAAACCACAGTGTTGTGGAGGAAGGAGGAAAGAAACTATACTGTACTTTTCATTATGAATAAGTAAGTGCCAGAAAGGCTAGTGCCAAGTGTCAAGGATTAGCTTAAAAACAACTATTCACTTCAGGAGCTGTAGTAATATGTTCATATTTGTCAGGTGCAGACTGTATGCTTGATCTTGTAAAACAGGAGGAGGAATACCAAGATCGTTCTTGCCCTAGTGAGTCTGCAGGCCAGAAGATGAGTATAGTGCTAAAAAAATTCATCTTTTCCATGCAAGTCTGATGGAAAACTGTTGTCTTGAGGTTTCCATAAAGTCTGATGTCTAAGAGCATGTGAGTTGAATTCAGAGATTCCCACATATGGGTCCAAAATGCAGAGGAAGATCTGATGGTGAGATTTTAGATAGTGGACAGAGCCAAAATTGTTAATGGAGTGGAGAGGAAATGCTAAAAGCAGTGGAATCTAAAATGGTCAGGTTGGTGCTGAGGTGAAGGGGAAAAGAACTTGGTCTGCTTGATCACACTGAGATACTGACAGTATAGAGGTGTTAGTTTAAGAAATGTGTGGTTGCAGGAGCTGAGAGATGATTATCAAGGATGTAGCAGATTTCATAGTTTTGGTGAGCAGAGAGACAGTGTTCTTGAGAAACCAGCTGCAGAACTGTGGGTAGACTTGTTAGGGTTTCATGCATCATATTGCTGCTTTGTGAGAACAGGGAATGGGGAGAGATGGTGAAAATGATAAGCTGACCACAGTTGACATGGTCTTTAAGAGAATTAGTCTAAGACTCTGGTTTGCTTTGTTAGTATATGCTTCAAAACATTGGTATCTTTTTGTTTTGTTTTGTTTTTTAAATATACCATTGTTAAGTATTTTTTTTATACATTTTCATTGACCCAGGGGTTCCCTAGGCTTCTGAGACTTTAAAGACCTTGCACTTTTCCACTGTAGCTTTATTATAAATATAGTCACAATGATGCAAAAGTATTAATTACGGTTTGGCAAAGCAAAATGCATTGTAAAGCACATTATACCAATAAAATTTGTCTAAAATGATTGTTAATAAAATGTTAAAGATCTTGGGAGGCTGGCAGGCATAAATCTTAATTAAATCAAAGAATGAGTTTTGTTCATAGAGCTTCTCAAGTATTATCAGTACTTATACCAACAATATATCATGACGCCATATATAACTTATCTAGAACTTCATTGTGCACAAATATAATTCTAATTAATTTTGGACAAATTCCTGATTTGCATGGTTGAGTCTTTTCAGTAGTACTTGTCAGAAGAGTAAACTGGTTTGTGTTTAGTACTGAGGTCTCATTTTTTATTGAAGCTGCAAAGGGAAAAAAAAGGACGTGTTACAGGGTCTTTAACAGAAAATGTGCTTTGTACTACAGGTTCTGTAGTTTGCTTCTTTATGCATGCGGAAAAGTATGCTCCTCACAGTCTACATTTGCTTTTCCCACTAGTTTTTATTCTGTCATTTATTCCACAGACTGGTTTACAAATTTAACAAAAATAAACTAAAATATGTATTCTTCTGGTAGTTACACAGTCCCTTGACATCTGATTTCTATCACAGTGTTTGAATTTCCAACCATCATTGTGAAATACTAGTCTCGAGAACAGTGTACAATCTCCTGGTATGAATTACTCAGAAAAAAACCCCCATGTTCTATTTCATTTAATCATACATACATTATCTCATAGAGGGTGGAGAATGGAATAATATCATGATGCAAGATGAAATAGTCTGTAAACCATACTGCTTTAAAAATCACACCAGATCAGGGTTTTTTCCTAGAGTGCATGTAAGTAAATAGAAGTAGGATTTTCCTTGTATTTTAAATATTTCAACTCAGCAAGGAAGGATATTAATGCTGTCTCAGTACCTCTGTATCACTTAAAATTCTGGGCTTTTCTTTTAATTGTGTGCCTGGTTTAATGATCATTGTGCTTAGTTTCTGCTTTTGATGATGTCAACTAGACAAAGATTTTTCTCATCCTCTCCATGTGCTAAGTTTAATGTGCTGCTTTTGGGGGAAGGTATTTCATTAAATAATACTTCTTCACTACAATGAATTTGTTGCTGTAAGATGTATGTATGTGTGATAGTTTTAGGACGCCACCTTTTGTGGCATGCTGCTCAGCAGGGTAGAACATATTCTACCATTCCAAATGAGAAATGTTTATCATCCAGCTTCTTGCCAGGAGAATGATTACTGAGCCCTAAAACATGATGTCCTCCGTCCTCTTATTTCCCCATTCAATAATCAGGAAAAGAACCTGCAATCACGTTATTCTTTGTGAAGGAAAGGAAAAACAAGATCTTGAACTATTGACAAGTATGTTCCCCTCCGTCTTACCTTACAAGCAGATACTACAGCTCATGGTCTGTTCTGCTTGTATGATTTTGTTTCTTGGCACTGTAAACCTGAATTCTTGGATTTATGTTCTCCACTTCTGCCTGACCTGGTCCACTGACCTCAGTTTATATGCTAAAGTTCTCCAGGGATCTGTTCACTAAACTGGAATTAATGTTCAGATGATACTTTGACTGTCTCTTAACACATTCTGCAAGTTGTTCTACAGGTCTTTCTGGAAGACTGCAACTGTGCTTATAAATAGGCTATAGTTAATAAGCCTATTTATAGCAAGCCCAAGTCTGATGATTTTTTTTTCTCATTCATTAGTTTCCAACTTTCAAATAAGTTTGACAGGATGATTTTTTTTTCTCATTCATTAGTTTCCAACTTTCAAATAAGTTTGACAGGATAATTGGATTGCACCCTTACCCACTAAGTATGGTGTATTTGCTTTTTCATTGATTAATTTAGTAATTTAATTTAAAATAGCCTTGACAAATTTAAATGCTGAATTTCAGGAAAAAGATACAGCTAAGAATAAAGAAATGTAAATAAACTGGCTTTGATAGGTTAGTTAAATTTCAACAAAATTGTAAGGATAATATTCTAGATTATATTAAAATATATAAACTTTATATTCTTTTATTTGTAAACTTTGTTATGCACACGGTTTCCTGCTAGAGATCAACATAACAGCCCTTGGTGCCCATACAAGACACCTAGCGAACCTTTCAGAATGCTCAAGATTGTTTGCTGCACAAAGTCAGCAATGGTCAACACTCAGATTACTTCCATTTTCATTTATCTGTAACAGGTTTTTCTGTGAATTAAGAAGAACTCAGGGGATGTTCACAGTCGCACTTCAGTGTGACCTTCTGAATCTGGTGGTGACCAGATCAGAGTGATGGAACAAAGAATGTGATTGCAAGTGTTGCCAGGGTCACAAAGATAAAGTACTAAATACTCTGGAGGAGAGAACAACAATTCAGAATAATCTTTGGCAATTTCGTAGGAATCATCAGTACTCATCAGGATGAAATGTGATCTGCTTTTCTTCAGGAAGCAGAAATTGAATGTAGAACGTGCCCCTGGCAGGGTGGTTCATACAGGGTCTTTGCCGTATTCGCTGAGAACAGTTGTAAGGTACAAATTGTGGCACACAAGTAATGATATGACACCCAGCTTTTCCTTGGAAGAGCTGTCCTGCCCTGTGGACAAGCATGTTTTAGACATATCCACAAGTTGGGGGGTTGAAGGGTCACACTTGAAGACTTGTTTGTTTAGAGGTGAGTGGAGGTATCTAGACAATCTTTCATGAGTGCAGAAAGCTCAGGGCCCTGAGAGAGCATCTAATCATTTCATGTGCTGTAATTGCTGCTGTTTACTTCAAAAACCTCTGCACTAAAGAGATGTTTTCCTAATTATCTATGTAACACACATAAAGCTCTTTTAGTGACCTTTCACCATAGGACTCTGCAATATCACAAAGCATGAACATTAGCTATTTAAGATCCAGCCAATAAAATATAGGTGGGAAAATACGTAATTTGCCTGTCTGTCAAATTAAATCACTTGCTGCTAAATTCAATTTTGTTAAAAGATAAAGGAATCCAAGTTTGTGGTGAAAGCACAAAGAAATTTCATTTTTGTTTTCTTATAGGAAACTTTTCCCTGACTGGGAAAGGCTGTGTATGTTTAAAGGAAAAACAACAAAAAATTCCAATCAAACTTTTCCCTGCTTAACTGAGAATCACATAACGCATTTAATTAAGATGATCTTTGAAAGCCACTAAGAAGTTGAAGAAAGAGCTGCTAGCTTGCAGTAATTTTAGCTGTTTAAATCTAGTGGCATTGAAACTCTTTAAATTGCTGTAAATACAGTTTTAGTGGTTTGAAAGAATCGTCTTTGTCTATAATTGCATTTTCATTTAAATGTGTATCTTTTAGGAATAGATAAGAGTTTCTTCTCTTAGGGTGGTGCAAAAAGATACTAGCATATTGTCAATCATTTCATTTTGCTTCTTGGAGCGCTTTAAAATCTCTTGTTGAATCTTTGAAGCAAAGAGCTGATCTTTTTTTTTTTTTAATTTTCCCTTATCTGAAACCACATATTTAATCGTAATGTGGATTATAATTGCTAATACCAATTTAAAACTGGGATGTTGAACCAAGCAGAACCAGAGATCAAGGGATTATCTGCACTATGTTGAATAAATACAGCATGTTGCTGTATGGATGCAACACTGACCTGAGATACAAGTGTAGTGACAGTCGGTAATGTGGTGTCTTTCCCGTCATTTAACTCAAAGCATCCATCTCTTGTGGTGTAGAATAAGACATCTTTGTCCCCTTCTTTCTCGGTGAAGCAGATGCAGTTATAATCTCTATCAGATGATAAACCACAGAAATGATTTATCTGAAATAATTAGCATAATGCTGTGCAATTGCTCTAAAGCTGACCTACTGAATTAGTAATTAAGAAATCTTAGTTTATCTACAGTTCTCTACGACAGTCCTGTGAAGAACTTCCATTTTTTTCAGAGCACTCTTCATTTTCTCTGCAGTGTCTCAGGTGTAATCAAACCTTTGCCTCTAGAAGAACTGAAAATGATTTTCTGGTACAGGTTTAACAAACATGCATCTTTAATGATTTTGTTCTGTGAGGGAAACTGGAATTGGGTGGATGTGTGTATCAGTACATAAGATCAATAAAAAGTGACAAATCTAAAATATTCTTTGAATCTTGAAGAGGAATCTGAAAGTAACTGGCCTTTTGTTTCACAGTTTTTTACACTCTTTGTTTTAATGATTTTTTTGAAAAGAATAAAAATGAAGGGAAAATGGTAGCGTAGATAGATAGCAATATTGACTCAAACTGAGCAAAGGAATGAAATAATTTTGCATCACTTTTTCATATACATAATGAATGGCGAAAAAATATTTAATTGTGATCAGTAAAACCAGTTTGTAGGTAACCTACCTATCACAAATTTACAAAAACAAAGCAAATGTGAATTTAACATACCATGATGTGGCCTTCTGTTTCAAGTCTTGGGCCTGCGGGTGCAGGCTTCACCACTGGAACACCACCCACACAAACAGGTAACTCATTCTAGTGCTAAGTTTGCATTGGTGGGGATGCCAAATTTCTAGCTTGCTTCCCTTCGTGTCCTATCATCATAAACCAGCAGCCTTCCCCCAGACGAAATCCACACCATCTGGCTTACTGCTGTCCCTTTTTGAAGTGGTGTGGATAGTCTTTCCTTCTCCTCCCATTTGTTTGAAATTAAGTGCAAGAAGAATCGTTGAGCTGTGTGCTACAGTCAGATTCCCACACTGTGGCCTGCAGAGTACCAAAAGATGGAAACCTTTTTGATGGTTGACAGAATGAGTCACTGGTGGGCAGTCTGCAGTTTTGGGAAGAGGAAGGAAGTGCTGTGCATATCTCAAGGCTGTGACCTCTGTGGCTCTTTGGCTCAGCCATGAATGGGCTGTCATATTGTGTGCCAGGAGCACATTTTTGACTGAAGGGCTGTATTGAAATATCCATTCTATTCCTTGCTTATTTATTTTTATGATGCTTTGACTGTGTGCTGGCTCTGCCCTTCCTCTGCCGAGTGCCTGCACACATGGTCAGTGCACCTTCACCAGTCTTGCTGGTTGGGGCTGGGGAGTGCTGGCTCTGCAAGGGCAAGTCCTGGGGAAAACTGAACTCAGTCAGAGGTTGAGGTTTTCCATTGGTTGTTTCTAAAGAGATTTTTTCCTCTTCAGTTGAACACTTTGATGTAATCCATCCAGTGAAAGCCACATAGAGGCACATTTATTTCAATTACAAATTGTAAGTAACCGCTCTCTGAGTTCAAGGTGACCCAAAGAGGGTTGCCTCTCCTACCCAATAATGTAACCTCATTTCTGATTTATGTGTTTGAAAGGAAATGGGAGAGAGAAGTATTCAGAGAGTAGTTTCTCCTTCAGGTACTTGTGTTAAAGTAGCTCCAGAGAAAACTGAATGTACCAGCTTCTGTTCTGTCCTGAACCTCTCATTCCCAAGCAAGACCACAGAGGGATTACTCAAGGGCTACTATAAGCCTATCTGATAGAATTTAATCTTCTAGAATTGGCATGGTGGGTGTCCAGGCCAGAACATGAACCACCTGTGTTGCAATGTTAATGGTTAAAAGAGAGACAACATTCATGGCTTTCTGAGCTTAAGGTCTTTCCTGAAGCGATCCCCATGAGTGGTGGTGAAATTCCTATCATTCAGTTATCTCTTCCTGCGTTTTGACAGCCTCAGAGAATTGTTGGGTGAACTGTTAAGACAACATGGACTCAAGCACCAATAACGTGGTTGAGACAAGTCTACGTATTCATTTTTCTTCATTACGTATTTTCATAGTAATAGGACCAAGATTGTATTGATCTTGTGCTTAGATCTGAGACCAATTCATGAGTGAAGAACAGCTAGATGAAGGTGAACTTGACAGAGGAGGGTTTTGGTGGGACAAATAGACATTCTGAAGAATCTGCAAACCTAGTACTTCTGTCTTCTACCGAAGATATATACGTTATACTGATAAATTTTATTTAGTCATATTCAAGATACTGATCCTTCTCTACTGCCCTTCAATATTGTGGGCCTGTGCTATCTAAAAATATGGGATGAACACTGTAAATTCAGTAGATATGCTCCTCTTGTATGATGGGCCACATTCTGACAAAGCTGTTGTAGGAGGTGTTACTTCTCAAAGTTGATCCAAGCCTGTAGAATTAAATTCCTCAGGAAATAAGGGCTTTCACTGACCTTCTGTTCCAGTGAAAGGCAGCTTCCTTTGACCTCTCTTCCTTTGCCATGGAAATACAGCACCGTGTATTTTCCTCCAGCAAAAATAAACAAAACTTTTATAGAAGACATTCCAATACATGTTTTTCTCCCCTTGGAGTAGGCTAAAGGACAAACTGTACATGACAGATATTCATCCTTCAGAAAGATCTGCTGCCAGCGGGTGCTTAACACGTGCTCACTACAGAGATTAATAGATAGTCAGAGCTACTTTGATACAATGGCTATGAATAAAGAATTTTTAATCTAATTTTGAAAAAAAATAGCTAAGGATGGATCTAGTATTAGATTTTAGTCCCTTGCTTTATGTCTTAATTGGCAGGAAAAGATCAGGCTTTGGGAATAGGGGGTTCTACCTGATTAAGGGTCACCAATCTCATGAAAATATGTATGAAAAATTTAGGGCTTCTCCCTAGTAGATAGGCTGGAAGGTCAACTCAGGATAAGAAGCAGGAAAATGGCATCTGGCTGAAATTTTCTCATTTCTGCATTTGAGAAGACATTGTCTTCTTCCTGCTAGTCGTATCTGGATTGATCAATCACTTGGAAATAAAAAACACTGGGGAGTAGTCTGGCATTTGTATTTCCCCACATAGAGAAACATATATCCATGGTGATACAGAGCCCAGAGCAGCCGTCCCTGTTAGGGTTCACGGGACCCATCAGGTAAAAGAAACCCAAGTCCCCAGTCCAAGTGTGCAAGCTCTGCTTTCAGATGAAGTCATTCCCTTGCCTGGGGATTCTCTTGGATTTTGTACTCCTTTCGTATGCCCAAGTATTTGTGATCCTAGTAAACACTGGCTTAAGTTTAGTTTGCCAAAAGATGGATTAGTCCAGATCCATGACTCATGATGATCTGTATCTTTTTTCTTTCTTTCTTTTGCTGGAAATTAAGCAGCTTTTTAAAGACTCAGCAAATACCAAATAGCAGCAGCCTGTGTGCTGAGTTCCCATCCCAGAGTTCTGCTGACTGCAGTAGTTTTCTGCTGAATGCAGAAGCAAGATCTGATGTTACTACCTTGATTTTAATGCTCTACATGGCTCCACTGTCCATTTTTAAATGTACTCTTCAAAATCTCTACAGTTAGTTTGTCTGCCAGTGGACAGGTAGGAGACAACTGCCAGGGGAAATGAATATAGATGATGAAGTGGGTTCTCCCAAGGGAAAAAATCAGACTTCGTATGCATTTATTAGAATTTTAACTTTCCCTTTTGCTCTCATCCTCCTTGTCCCAGCCAAGCATGTCTCTGAGTGAATAAGGTTATTCTCTACTTACAGTCTCAGGAAGAGGTCTAGGAGGAACAGATTTCTATTTTTACATTCACGGGAATGTGTTGGTACTACAACGATGAGGGGGATCTTAAGTACCAAGGAAAATGTATTCTGATTTTTTTTTTTTTTATTTTTTTTTTTAAGCAGTATGTGC
>VYZX01009724.1:0-27004 GCA_013401335.1 Brachypteracias leptosomus | reverse complement strand
AGCTGACCCAAAATAGGGATAGTACATGCTGGGATTTTTCATCAAGTGAAATCTACAACTTGGGACAAAAACAAGATTAATGGAACAGTGTGTTAAAAGTCTTTAAATCTAACTGAAATAAATGAAAACCTGTCTTCAAAACACAGGACTTTTAAATTAGTCTTTGCTGCAGAGGACTCTTCCTACAAGACTGTGATTTTCTTGTTATAACTTTCCAAAAGCATAAAGAGATATGTTTATATACCATAGAGGAGGCTTTAAAATAGGTAATAGTGTTGTATAAATTGTTTGTAAGTATATGAAATATAGAANGCAGCGAGTTGGATGGCGTTCCAGTTTGGTGGTTTAAAAAAAAAAAAAAAGGTAATAAAAAAAAAAAAAAAAAAAAAAAAAGTAAAACCTGCAGGCTTAATTTACCTAGACGAGAAATCTTACTTAAGATGGGCAGCAATACTCAAAGCACATTATTGTCTGGCTGAGTCAAAGCANAATGCTTTGGGCTGGCTTAAACTTTACCCTTATTATAAAGGGCCTGAAATATGAGTTGTTTGGGCATTCCTGAATTAGTTTCCATATTGATAATTAATCCACAAAGGTCAGGCAGGTGCTGTTGCTTGCAATGACCAGTTGTGCTCCATTTGTACCTTCCTACCATTTTTTGGTGTAGAGACTCAAAGTGCTCTGGTGCTTGGATCACCTTGCTGTTATTCATATGCAGGATAGGTCCACCAGTGAAATCCTGGTGTCAGATGAGGTCCTCTATGGATGAGTCATGACTGTGAAGCTGTCATTGCTATGTGTTCTGCTGGGATCAAAACTACAAATCTTTCAGAGAAGATGGACACTGTAACAGGCTCTGTGGCTGAATGTTAGGTGGGAAACCAAAGGATTAAAACTGGGTGCAAGAGAAAAGCTGAAGGCTATGCCCAGGTTGGTATGACAGAAGGAGAATGCAATCTAGCCTGTGAGTGGAGAACAGGTAGTTGATGAAGGACTGTAATACTTCAGTAACTTGCTTCAAGCTTACAAGATAATATTATTATTGTCTTTACTGAGGAAAAATATAAGTGAGTTTTGACTATAAGAAAAGGGTTTAGCTCTTGCACTACAACTCTCTGGTGTTTGTGCAGAGTGCATGTCCTGTGACTATGCTGTCCTCGCATGGGTTTGGTAGTAACCTGCATCCTTGCTGTGAGTGGAAGTGAGCTACCACCAGCAGGATGTCTCAGTGAAAGCACACAATTCTTTGAAGGAAGGCTCTAGATGTCCACCTGGAGGTGTGCTGGTGACTCTGAGTGGAGCTGCTTCATGAAGCCCAAATACACCCAAGAGAAAGGAATGGTTTCAGACATGCTTCCCAGGTTTCTGTCTGAACAGTTATTCTCGTTTCCTAGCTCTAGGCAGCTCAATATGTGGGTTTGATTAGATTGCCATTCTGAGTCACCTAATTCTCCCTCTATAATGCTTGCAGGTATCTAATTCTGTATTCTCGGCTAGGAGCTGGTTGTTAACTGCGAGGTAGAGAAGTGCTTAACTCAGAGACACCTCTGTCCAGTACTGGATGTGGCCAATGGGAAGAGCAGTCCTAGCCTTCAATCCCTGTGGGATTCAGCCATGCAATTCATTTCACAACTGTATAAAGATAACCCCTGTGGGGCTTATTGTAGACTAAAAGCAGAGATTATCCTTAAAGTAGCTTGGCCAAATTTGACCATTTAAGCAGCAGTAGGTTTTCTATTGTATTTGGATTCTGTATCAATCACACATTTCTGTGTTTAATTTGGTTATAAAAGCTTTTTAAAAAGTCAGATAATCATATATTATGATCTTCTACAGTATGTTTACTGTAAATTTTGCAAACCTGAAGAGTAAAGGCATTTAAAATATTGTGACTAATCTGTTTTGCCAAGGAGACCTCTACATTTACAACATTTCTGCCTGGGATTCTACCAAGAACTTTCCAAGATTTGGTTTCAGTGTAGTATCAGCAAACTCTGGACCAGCACCATCACACTCTCTGTGGTGGTGAGATTGAGCCTTTGCTTTTGTTTGTAATGCCTCTGATGCTGGAATGGTGTTTTCCATTGTTTCTCTATACAGGGAGAAATGAACCTCCCAGTCTATTTGCACCCACTAGCAAGAAAGCCTCATTTTAATAAGAAAATGAATATTTGGACTTTGCACTTTAGCCAGCAATGTATCATTTCTGGCAGCTGTGTTTTTTATTCACTCTTACTGAAACAGCTTTAGTGACAGCAGCCAGGATCCTCCCCTTCTGTTCAGCTTTTCCAGAGAAGGCAAAATGAAATAGATGTCTCTAAAGATAGGCCAGTACTATTTTGAGTCACTTCTTTTTCATGGGTTCGTGCCAATAAACAAAAGTAAAAAACCTCATTCCTACCTTTATCCTTTATAAGCCAAAGCACTCTTTCAGGAATATCAACTATTTCTTCCTGCCTGTTTTTTCGAATTCACATTCTTCCTCTTTCCTTTTTATTTACCCATCTTATCCTTCTTTTATCACACAATAAAAAATGTTAGCTCTATGTTAGATTAGGGTTTTTGTTAAAAAACAAAAGAGTGATATTTAACTGTTCTACAAGGTTTTAAAGCTAATAATCCAACTCACAGGTAGTAAAACAACAGCGATTCATATCTTTCTTTGTAAGAAGCTTCACCCTAAGGGCGTTATGCAACTCTGGTTTTGATGGGGTTTTCCTTTTTTTTCCTCAGGCATAATGACTCCAGAGAGACTGAACATAATAGTGATCAATTGGGCTGCTTTCTTTTCCATTCCAGTTTTACACAACAAAGGGATCCGTTGATTTTATTTGTCACTTATTTATGCTTTAAGCAAGTGTGGTTTGGAAAATATTGGCCTGTCCAGTAGGCACTTCTGTTATTAGTGCCTCAATATAAATGTGTTGCTTCCTCTGTTTAAGATTATGAGGCAAGGTCATCTGTGGTGTTTCTGTGCTGAAATAAGCAACAATACTGAGAGCTGTAGCCTTTTCTAGTCAAAGCAAGTGAGAATTTTGTTGCTCGGAGCTGGTTATAATGGGATACAAATCAGGAGTTAATGTGTTGTTTGTTGACTTTGAGCCAAATCTAAAACATGCTGCACCAGTCCAGAACTGCAGTCTTGAAAAGTCCCACTTACTCGTGGCTGCCTTTGGATTTACCTGAAAAGCTGAGACATTTTTCCAGGTGGATGCAGCTGGATGTCTCAGCACCCACAAACAACGATAGTGTGTCAAGGCCTGTTTGGTCTGTCTAATCAAGCTAGTGTATAGGACCTGGGAGGTCCATGTCCAGCTCCCACCATCCTATAGATGCTGTTGAAGTGAACCGAAGATCTCCGGACAGGATTCCTTGCTGAAATGAAGCTGTGGTTCCCTTGCTTTTAAGACATAGCCAAAGAAGAGAGTGGTGATGATTGTTTGCTGTCGTGTGATGGTATTCTTAAATTATCTTTCCAGCAAACAGATGTCCCAAGTTTACATTCTTTTGTCTGAGCAGGAGCTTTAAGCCTCCTTTCCAAATATTTCAGGTGAGTGCTCTAATCAGTGAGCTGGCGAACAAACAAAGAAGGCAGTTAAAGCACTATGCTTTAAAGGGGAACATCTGCCTCTGATACCTTCTTCCAGGATTGTAACATAAATAAGGTGGTGTTTGAATGGCACGAATGTTATTCTCCTGCCACTGTTTGAAAACAGGATGAGTGAACCTGTCTTAGTTACTCAAAAGAGAGCCAGTAGGTACCTGTTCTTGAAAAACTCTTCCAGACTGGGTATCCGAACGGGCTGCAGCCTGTGAACCAGGAGCAAGGCATCCTTGTCCCATGATGTGGGTATGTTTGAGACACCCTCTTGTAACACAGGACACAAGCTTCCATAGTGGTTCTTGTTGGGTAGCTCAAGGCAACCTCCTGCTCTGGGGCTCCCAAGGTCTCCTGTGAGACCCATTTCTGAGGGCCACTGAACACATTGGGAACCCAGGTACAATTCCTCATTCTCCACTGATGCCAAAACAGTAAAAACTAGATGTCACAGTGCCCAACAATATGTTAGCAAGGCAGAATCATCCCTGTAGCTCCCTTACCTAATAATGCCACCTACTCACATGTAGGTGCAGAGTTCCCCTCCCCATGACAGCTGCCATATCCTGTCCTGCAAAATTCTAAAAGTCAAAACATCTTGACTGATTCTAGTCCTTTGTCCTCTCGCCCAGAGTACACATGGATTCGATGAGTCTTTTGTTTTGTTAAAATTCTGCACATTAGTAGCACAGATGTCGTTACCACATATTGGTCACAATATCCTCTTTATAGCTACAAATATCTCTGGCATAAGTAGCTTCTAATTACCTTTATCCTCTATGATGAATATGTGAAAGCAGTGACACATACATTATTAGCATGCAACTGGAGAAGTTTGAAACCAGTCTGCTGATGATTTCTCCCCTCACTCCTTAGGAGGGTTCTTCTACTTCATAGTAGTCACAAGGTGTGTATTATTTACCTTAAAAGGGGACAATTGTGAGTATTTTGGCAATTATTAAAAAAACCCAACAAGCTACTGTTCATTAGCTGAGAAATGAAGCTCTGTGTTTCAAGAATGGCACAGTTCATTTAGGATATTGCTGACCCAGATTTGTATTTCTGTACTGAATTGCTTCAAGTGAATAATACACAGTCTATTTATAGGATCATTATTAAATTGGCACTTGCATGGTTTAAATCCCTTTGCACTAGGTTCACAAGGGAGACTCGGGCACTCTTGACACCCAGTGGGTAGCAATCTTGGGTTAATGTTCACAGCAATGGTAGTTTGGAGTAGTTTTTCAAAAGGAGTAGCTGATTTTGAGATGCAGATAGAGCTTGCTGTAAATGGAAACTCATCTGACCTATTTTGGATTTCTGCTTTTGAGTGAGATGAAATATACCCCTAAGTGCCTCTTTTCCACAGTTCATTTTCTATGGCTGGCTTATTGAGGACTGTAGGTTTTCAACCTCTGTACTTAGTTCATATAAACCCTACCCCAGGGTCCAAATAGTATTGTATCACTTAGCACAATACTATTGCATTGTATCAGTATCAGCACCACTAAGTATTGTGGTACTGTTGAAGTGCAGCATCTCTGATTTGTTGAAATTGGCAGTAGACAGTTATGCCAGGGCATGTTTCAGTGATCGTTTCAGTACATGAAGTTTTCTGCCTTCTTTTAAATAATGTAATTGCTACAGCAGTCAGCACTGCAAACATCAAGGCAATCCTTCTGAAAGGGCTCTGAAGCTTACCTCCCTTGGAAATGAAGGGAGCTAGGTGCTTAACTTCTCTGAAAAATTCAGTGAGTAAAAGATATTTTTAAAAAAATCTAGCTAAGAGTGTTATTTTCAGTTTTAAGCTAGGCATCTTGAGAGTTTGCCAACTTTGACTTCGAAGGCAGAACCAAACAAAACCAAAGAGACAGCTGACATACATATATTTATCAAACTAATTTTGTGGGGCAGTAGCCTTAAAAAATGGAGTTAGGATGTGTGTACTAGTCCTGGCTTAGTTTCATTTTCATTTTTCCTTCCACTCTGCTTTAATTGTAAGCTGCAACACTTTTTGAGGCAGGGGCTGTGTTTCATGCCCATCCAGGGTGACACCTGGTGTCACGGGGCTCCAATCTTGATTACAGTCTTTCTTACTGAATCATCACTTATGCAAGTAACAGTCATACATAAAATACCAGTATCTGAACATCTATATTTGCTATTCTAGCTTTGTCTGTCACTTCAAATCCACTTCTACTTTTTGTCCTGCTACTCAATGTCATCTTTAGCTTTAAGTGCATTTTTCCTGCAGCTATGCAGTGATTTCAACACATTAACACATATTTGATAAGAAACAGCGCAAGTAGATTCAGAAAAAGTCTCTTAGAAGAAAGTACTTGTTTAGATCAATATCAGTTTGGAACCCTTTTCAAGGTTATATCTACATCCTTGAGGATATGAATTAAAATAAATGTCTCCTAAACAATGGGACCCCAAATCTATCAAGAATAAGGTCAGCCTGGAGCATCTTGTGCTACAGTTAAAATTTGATTGCGCTGACTTATGCAGTGGAATAAGCAAAAAGATTTTAATTTTTATTATTATTGTTGTTATTATTCAGGAAAGTGTTAGAGTTGTCACTTCAAAGTAAAAATGCTGCTGAATGCACTAAGAACAGACAGAAAGGTTGTTAATGTAATGGACACACACTTAAAGGCAACACCTTTTTTTCCAACGATAAATCCTTAGACACTTTCATAAGGATGAACAAAAATAGTAATAATTATAGTATTATTAATAATTTTTATTATAATAGCTACATTTTAAAAAATCATAAAATCAATTTCATCAACATAGAAGAATTTGTGGAGGAAATACATACATTCAATGACCTGTTTTTTGAGAGCTAGGAAATTTTGAGTCGAAGCACCTGAGGAAACAAATGTCATTATGGATAGACAAAAACCCCCTAATCTGCTCTAATTCAACTTCTCCATCATTGGAAAATATGCATTCAGAGATATCAGACATTTGTTCCAGCACTGTTTTCTCTTACTGGCCAGGCTTTGTTTAACATGCCCAGGCATAACTGACTTGAGTGAGGACCTACTTCCCTGAGTTGTAAAGGCTTCTAAGGCCTGATATGGGATATCTTTGACCTAATTTAAAGGGATGTGGATATCTAATACAGTTTAGACTGAGCAGAAGTCCAAGGGATAAAAATAGGGGAAATGAGATGCAATTCTTCACAGGAAAAATGTAATACCTCATATACAAAGATATCCCAATGCATTCTAAAATTTCAGTTACTGGAATTCTGGTATGAAATATCTTTGTATTGATAGGAATCCTACTCTTCTGTCCAACAGCAGTCTCAGAAGAGGGTGTGGAAACAATACCAGAGTCTTGTCTTTGCTCCTGGATGCAGTAATATTACTGCATGATGACATGTATTTTAAAAATATAGAGAAAGAGACCAAGTCAATACTCCAAAGCAATGTCCATGGGCCTGGTTAGAACAACCATCAGAGGTCAGCTCTGTGACTCACTCAGTCAGGAGGATCTGAGATCTGTTCTCACACTGGATGTTGTTTCAGAAAACGATAGCAAAAGGCAAGAGTAGGGACTGGGTGAGGCTGTGTCAATTCCAGCAAGGTCTGCAGGCTAAACTGGAGCTGCCTGGAAGAGGCCAGATGTGCAGCTGACATGAGCGTTGAGTTCAGCCTTCACTGCTGGACCTACGCCAATGCTAGGCTTTTAGTTTGGGGATTTTTTTCTCTTGAAAAAATTACAAGCCAAATAAAGATAAAAAGGAGTGTTTGTGTGCCTTTGTGTGTGTGACTACATGCAACTACTGAGGCTCTTAGAAAGATTAGATACAGAATAAGTAAATGTTGTCCTTTTTAAAATGTCACACTTAATTTAAAGCTATAAATTCCCTTTTAAAACATTTTGTTCATTATGTGAACCATAAACAATTTATATAATAATAGGTCCTCTGAAACCAAAACACTGTTTCTGTAAGTAGACTGGCATGGTGATTGTGTGACCTATGTATATACAAAGTGCTTAACAAAATAAGCACACTTGCTTATCAAAATATTATGCAGAGTTATCTTCTGCAAAAGACATTTCTGTTTTTTTCTTGTTTTGTATAATGACTTAACACCAAAATATTATTAGATACGCCAAAAAACACCCACAGGTACGTAGGCTACAAGTCAAGAGTATGTTAAATGTATTGTGTTGCATTTCTGAAAAGGAATGATTTTACACAGTTGATGCTAGAAAGATGTTTTCTAAAACAGTGAAAAAAATGAGGACACATATTATAACTGTAGTTGAATAATTTTGCCTCATTTGTGGCATAAACTTACAAAAGCCAGAAAAGTCACAGATAGGACATGCTTTTCATAGTAGAATTTCCTGACTTGTTGGTTTCTATCTCCCCTTAATGCTATCTAAATGCTGTTTCAGCCTGTGAATTGAATTTTCTTTTAATTTGAGCAAATCATATATTCATTTGTCAACACTCTATCTTCATCAATCAATGCATTATGCCAGACAGCTTCATCTCCTCCTGAAAGATAACCTTGGATTATGTCATGGCTCAATTCTGTATTGCCCTACAGAGATAATGAATTCACACATGTAACAGGATCATTTACCAATGGGAGTGAGATGCTGTTTTGAGCATATCATTTCCATCTGCCACAGGATGATTCCATTTGCAAAAATTGATCTCCTGGAGGAGGATTTCTTAGCTACAGTAAGAATGCTGTAGGCACAGTGTAGCAGAGTGTGTTGTCTGACAGGAGAGAAAGAGGGGATCACATTGTTGCTGCTGCCGCCAGAAAGTCAGTCAAGGCTGTGGGGATGGGTTTGCATCTCTTCACACTGAGGCTGGAGAAAGGAACGAGGATGGGGTAAACAAGCCCTTCCTTCTTGTAGCAAGGTGTTGCAGCTCAGCAGGGCTGAGAGAAGGAACGCAACCACATGTCCTGGTGGTATGGTGCAAGCACTGGCAGAATTAAACACTTATGAAAATGTTCAGCCCCAACTGTGACAAACTCTGTTAGATGCTGAAGCAGGCTCTGCTGTGAGATGACCTCTTTTAAACAGCTTTAGGATTCAGCTTAATGGCTCCCAGAAAATATTTGAGACCATGTTTAATTAGTGCTAATTATATTATGCATTTCATCAGCTGTAAACAGTAGTAATTACATATATCACAATGAAAAATTATACACTTCAAGCAACTTTACTTGTTGGAGTGGAGTTTGGCAAGAGGGAGTGCAGATGGATGCTTAAGAAAGTGCTCTGTAGTGGCTCCCAGGGTGGACCAAGAACAGATCACAGAATCACAGAATCACAGAATCACAGAATGTCAGGGATTGGAAGGGACCTCAAAAGATCATCTAGTCCAATCCCCCTGCCAGAGCAGGAACACCTAGATGAGGTTACACAGAAAGGCGTCCAGGCAGGTTTTGAATATCTCCAGAGAAGGAGACTCCACAACTTCCCTGGGCAGCCCGTTCCAGTGTCCTGTTACCCTCACTGAGAAGAAGTTTCTTCTCATATTTAAGTGGAACCTCCTGTGTTCCAGTTTGTACCCGTTACCCCTTGTCTTATCATTGTTTGTCACCGAAAAGAGCCTGGCTCCATCTTCGTGACACTCCCCCTTTATATATTTATAAACATTAATGAGGTCTCCCCTTAGTCTCCTCTTCTGCAAGCTAAAGAGACCCAGCTCCCTCAGCCGTTCCTCATAAGGGAGATGCTCCACTCCCTTAATCATCTTTGTAGCCCTACACTGGACTCTCTCCAGCGGTTCCCTGTCCTTCTTGAACTGAGGGGCCCAGAACTGGACACAATATTCCAGATGAGGTCTCACCAGGGCAGAGTAGAGGGGCAGGAGAACCTCTCTCGACCTACTAACCACCCCCCTTCTAATACACCCCAGGATGCCATTGGCCTTCTTGGCCACAAGGGCACAGTGCTGGCTCATGGTCATCCTGCTGTCCACCAGGACCCCCAGGTCCCTTTCCCCTACACTGCTCTCTAATAGGTCATTCCCCAATTTATACTGGAACCTGGGGTTGTTCCTGCCCAGATGCAGGACTCTGCACTTTCCCTTGTTATATTTCATTAAATTTTTCCCTGCCCAACTCTCCAGCCTGTCCAGGTCTCGCTGGATGGCAGCACAGCCCTCTGGTGTGTCAGCCACTCCTCCCAGCTTGGTGTCATCAGCAAATTTGCTGATAGTACACTCAACTCCCTCATCTAAGTCATTGATGAATATATTGAATAATACTGGCCCCAGTACTGACCCTTGGGGCACTCCACTAGTTACAGGCCTCCAACTGGACTCTGCCCCATTGACCACGACTCTCTGGCTTCTTTCCTTCAGCCAGTTCGTAGTCCACCTCACTACCCGTTCGTCCAGTCCACACTTCCTCAGTTTAGCTGTGAGGATGCTGTGGGAGACCTTGTCAAAGGCTTTACTGAAGTCAAGATGCATACCAGTTTGATCACTGCAAGCCTTAGATTGCCACAGGCATCAATAAACAAGGTAAAGTAGATCTTTCATATTACATCAGTTAACATATGCCAGGTGACACCAAATTATGCACAAGGCAAGAAAGATCTCAGTAATAGCTGAGCGACTCTAGGGGCCATAAGTATTTGCATCCTCTGCCAAAATTTTGCAGAATTGCGTCCCCTCTTGTTTTAGTGTTGTCCCTGCTTTAGTCATGAGAGGCAAAAAGACAGTGATGGGTTTGAGAGCAGGACAGCATTTCTTTGAGTAGCCTGGGAGCTATTGAGTGGAGTCGCCCAACTTCCAGAGCAGCTGTGTACATGTGTAGCTCAAAGGTCACGGTTAAGCACAGTTTCAAGGAACTCACTGAGTCCTGCCATTTCTATCTATCCTCAGTGCTTTGGAAAGAATAAAGACTCATTCAACATATTTGAAATCATAAACTTTATTTGCTATAGAACTGGACCCCCATAGTCCTATAGTCTGTTCCCTTGGCGCAACCAGTATCATACCAGCAGTTCCTCTGGCTCCTCCACTTATGTTGATTCTGACAGGAGATTCAAATGCAGTCCAGGTCCTTTTGACATATTCACGTTCATGCAATGTGAGAAGGACAAGGCAATTCTGTTTAATGCAAATTATTGATTACAGGCAGACTTTTTGTTCAGTGTGTTTTCATGTTAATTTTCAGAGAAGCATGTATATTTTTCTTCCCAAAGTCAACTTTTGCTGCCATATGGTATTTGGTATATTGCATGTCACTATTGAGCGTGCTTTGTGTCATAGTGTGATCATCTCAGCTGTCATAAAGGGTAAGATAATATGACAACTTATGTCCTAATGCAGGTTGACAAGATGAAATTTGCAAAATATAGACATGATTCCGGCCAATACCCACTGGTCATAATGGTTTCAGGTGTACCTCCCTTAATTAATCACTGGCTAATGATAGTTTCCTGATCACCTACCAGAAACAGGGCACTGTATGGTATTGTGTATCTATGTAACATATTTCAGGCAGGCAAACAGACTTACAAAGATACTTGTATACCATGTAGTTCTTAATAGTGTATTCTGATTATTTTTTCTAGTTCTTGCAGGTAGGCAAAAATATGAATTCACTGGAGCAGCTTTTTCTTTTTGAAACATGAATCAATCTGAATTCTTTGAAATTGCATTATTCTAGGGAGTGTTCATAAATCTTGCAGATATGACTTATTTTTCTAAAGATCTATATTTTATGAAAGGTGATTTAAATTTGCACCTGAGACCATTAGAGTTTCTATGAAAAGAGAATGGATAACAAATTGAATGGATGGACTCTCATTAAGCATAAAATTACTCAACAAGAACCATTCTGAATCAATTAATCATAATGTAACAGGACTAATTTTCTGGCATTCTCAAAATCAAAAATAAGTATTTGCATCATTTTTCATCATAACAAATGTGATTACTTTTGTTTACAGCTGATGAAATACATAATTTTAGTCACAGTAATTAACTACTGTCTCCACTTTTTTTCTGGGAGCCATTAAATTGAATTCTAATGTTGTCTAAAGAAGGTTGTCTCACAACAGTGCCCTCCAACCTTTCTTCCCTACACACTTTCCATAAGCATGTACAAAAAGGATCAGAAAATCCGATTTATATGACATAGTACTATACTGTGGATATATCTGTAGTTTAAAATAAGAGTTGGTTCCAGGTGGAATAACATCATGCCTTCTATTTGTCCTACTTCATATGTGACTGTTATAAATGGACTTTTTATTTTAATACATTATTTTGTTAATCAGTGTGTTTTAGATTTGTGCCCAAGATGTTTGATTTAGTATTATCAACACAATACAATTCTTGACACCAGGATCTGCCGCTTAACAGGACAGCAGATTATTCAAGGACAGGTAGGCAAATTTCCCATGGAACATTAGTTGTGGTATTAGAGAGAGCTGCCTTCACACCAGTAAAAGCATTTTACTTACATTGATTCACCCAGCAAGGAATGTTGGTTATTAGGATAGGTAGAAAGATGGTTCCCATTTATTGTCCCATGGAAACAAATATTTTCAAAGCCCATTTTGAAGAGAAATTTCTTCATATTGTTCTAGATTCCAATTAAATTTTGAAATGTAAAGTAGAGGAAAGGCTTAAAGAAATAAAACACTAAAACTAGCAATTAATTTCAAATTATATTAAAAAACCACCAAACAATTCTGGTTTTGATCAGCCTAACTTAAGGAATTTACTGTAGTAAATAAAATGTAGTGAACAGCACAACCCAGCCCCTCACGCCTGGCACACACTTTTCCAAGGCAGCTTAAGGAAACACCAAATGCAGCTCTGAATTCTCAGACCAAAACATCATTCTAGTGCACTAAGTATTTAAAGCCATCTAGATTTGGGGAATTCAGGTTGTGAGGCAGTTTTGATGCAAACCATGCCTGGCTTCACAAGTAAGTGGATCTCTCTACACCATTACAGTGATCTGTGTCATTGAAGAAGTAAGGGTAGCCCTTTTTAGAAACAACATTGTTTCAGAAAAACTTACAAAGACGCCAGACAAGTTACATTACTCAGTGTTTGTCTGCTTCAGGGAATGTGACAGAAACATTATTTACTTATTTAAAGCAATCAGGAAAGGCTATTTTCTAGTATAGCTCATACAACAATTCAATTTACATATTTAAATCCAATTAA
The DNA here is from genome assembly GCA_013401335.1 of Brachypteracias leptosomus. Taxonomy (NCBI): domain Eukaryota; kingdom Metazoa; phylum Chordata; class Aves; order Coraciiformes; family Brachypteraciidae; genus Brachypteracias; species Brachypteracias leptosomus. The sequence goes on along the minus strand of VYZX01009724.1, from coordinate 14,225 downwards.
TTTTCTGTTTCTTGCTAACATCTGCTGACCTCTGGTATTACGATGTAAGTTGTTTGGTTTTATTTGTTCTCAAATTCTAATATTCCATTTCCCTTGTACTACTACTAGAGTAGTACATAAAGCCAATATTTGATACCTTTCAATAGCTCCTTAGTTTATCATAACAGTGGATCTCTTACATCACAGTCAATTCCACTAATTATCTGCAATTACAGAATATGCAGGTCATCCAGACTGGATTAAGCTAGGTTATGGCTACATATATATGAATACTCATTTCTCTTTGATATTGCTGGCTGCTAGGACAGAAACTATATCAACTCCTCACTAGCCAAATTACAGACTTGGACCTAACTAACAAAGCAAGATATGCTCTGTGCCCCTTATGATACTGCTCTTTGGAGAAATATTTTAGTACCTTTGAAACTGGCCAAAGCAGCAGGATAAAAGCTATTGTCCTTTAAGCTTGAGAAACTATGAAAGAAATGCTGATGTGTACAGTAGGTTAAAATTAAGCCAGGTACTTACAATGCTCTTCCATCAGCACAAAGTTTTGATTTAGAAGACTGTGAGGTAGATAGTTAATTATGTGCTGAATCAGGGTCAGAATTCTTATACAAAAACCTTTACTAATTTGGCAGAGCAAAAGTTCAGGGGAAATACGTCACTAGCTTTGAAATGTGTATGAAACTTTTGACAAAATGAATAAGGTAATTCCTATATCAGTGGGAGGTACCACAGTTTTGTGCCCGTAGCCCATAGGTTATCAGTGAGCTTTTAAAAACGTTCACAACAATGGTCTTCCACCTTTAATTCTTCCAAAGCAGACCTGTTTGTGGGAGGATAATACAGGAATCTTAACTGTGGGGCAGGTAGGTGTGGATTTAAAAGCAGAGAACAATTAGTTGCCATACGTCACTTGTTTTGCTGTAGCTCTCAAGCTGTGTCCAGGCTGCCAGATTTGGGGTGAAGGGTGAGCTAAGACATTGAAAAGCCTTCTCACCCTCATTGCTGTAGATCCCAAGACTTATTGTGTCAGGGCTGTCCTGGGCGGTCTCAGTCTTCTGGGTGACTGACCCCAGCTGATTACCCTCCCTGGCCAGTAAGATGCCAGCGGAGCCTTATCCAAGATATCCAGTTTCCACTCTGAAGGGAGCAGTTTGTCCTTTTCTGGAGGAAAGGAGCCAGCCCTTAGCTCAGGTGCAAGATCACTGACAGGCTTTTGTTCCCATGGGAGCTCTCAAGGAGCCAGCAGCAACAGTAAGGGAGAGGGAAAAGCTCTCACCCCAGGCAACTGGGGTTTCCCAAAAGCTCTCTTCCTACATGGAAAAGCCCATCAGGCTGATGGACCATGACCGGTAATCCAAGAGCTTGCTTTCAAGAACCAGCAAATTTAAAGGACCTGTACTTCTCTGCAGGTAAGTGACTTAGTGAGAGAAAGATGCTAGAATGATGTCAGAAAGAAAGACCTCATACACACACATGTCTCTGACTAGCTCCCATCATCAATGAAGGGATCACAGTGCCACTCCACATCATCTTGTTCAGGAAGGAGAAGCAAAGGAAGACAGGGGAGACTGGATCAAGGTCAACTCTGACCCTGCTTCAGTTAATAGGAGTTTGGTTGCATAGTCCAAGGTGAATTTCTTCCCTAGGGAGGCTGGTTAGGTCATGCTCACTGCTCAGCTCATAACTCAGGATCCAGCAGGGTCTTTACTGATTAGCAGAAGATTTAATTTTACCCTGATTAAGAGAGCAGATGAAGAAGGATGCTGAATAATCCTCTGGGCACATATCAAGTCTTAGGCAGACACTCCTTTTAATCTACTGTGGTGAACAATCCATGCACTTAGTTTTGACTCCTTTGACATTTTTTTCCTGAAGGGCTCTTCTCCATAAGTCTAGGATCTTGATTTTTTTATAGTGACGTTGTCCCAAGTACAGACAGAAAGCAACCTTGCCTCTGCTATTCATTAGAATCTATATTTATTCATTTATTTATACCACCCAACCAGCTTTGTTTTCTTTTGTAAATGTTGTACAAAAATATCCTGTAAATATTCTCTTAGCAATGACCAACTTGACTTTTAGGAATGCAAGTCACAAACTTTAGTCATAAAAAAAATATACTGCTTTGCTAATTTTAAATAACTGTGCATATTTTAATACATTGAATCATATACATATGTAATTCAAAGATATATTATCTTCCTCTTGCTGAGAATATCACCCAGAGATGGGAAGGATTACATTAGCCCCTTTTGAATAATGGTTCAAAAGATTAATTAATTTCAAATGTTGGCTTTTCTGAGGTTGTCTGCAAGAAGCTGAACTCTAACACAGGATGGTATCCATGTGTGTTTGCACATTTCCCATTCCCTAGTACAGCCACTACCACGAGAATATTGCTGAGGTACATCTGAGCTAACATACATGTGACAGCTGCTTCTAAGGGTTATAAAGGTATGTACTAGTTTAAGAAGCACTTTATTAGAAATGGAGATATTGTCTGAAAAGTGAAAGAACCCACAACATACAAAAATATGTGGATAGCTGCAATTGATGGAAGCTATCAGCCAAATAGCAGGATTGACATTTATATAAATGTGGAGACTAAAGATTTCTATGAAAGATTTTAGAACATTTTGCTGGAATTGTATAATAGATAGAGTTCATATATTATATGTGAGTATAATCAGAACAATGGTGTAGAGGCATATTTTCCAATTAAAGGGAAATATACATAAAGATAAAAACAAAAAAACCACAAAACAACAGATTGCACAAGAGGCTTTTGAAAGAATTACATCAAAGTCCCTTTGACTGTTAATGCTTACCATCATGCTGATTTGTGAAGAGCAGTAGTTAGTTCCAAATTTAGCACCCTTGTGACTTTATTGCATACAGGTATGCTTCCTACATGTTTTAATAAAAGAGTAGGAGGAGGACTTCCAATATAGTTCATGAGAGCTACTGAAAAACTCCATAACATTTGGAAAAACATTCCTAATTTGTTCCATTTACAGTAATTTCTTTAATTTTCCTTTTCTGTTATCATAAGAAACATAAGACTAAGGAATACATCCAAGTAATAAATACACACCCAATTTATAACATCAAAAAGAGCAATATTAACTTGTTCCATGCAGGAAATCTCAGTTAGGCAGATATTTGAGTTGCTTGGTTGATGTTTGAGTTTTTTGTTGTTGTTTTTTCTTCCTCTTCAATTTTTCCCTTTAACAATGGACCTTTTTTTCCACTACCTTCTTACTGAACCCCCTCATAGATTTGTCACATAAGGACATATTCAAGATGCCAGGTCATCTGGAGAGTTATGCCTGGAGGGGAAATAAAACTCACCTCTTGACTCCAAGCAAACAGAAAATCACACCTTCATCTAAGTTTCTCTCAGACTCTTTTGGCTCTAAACCAGTGTTTTCCAAGTGGGGCAAGAATGTGAATAAGGTTCTTTGGGAAAGGGTTTTTTTTTTCAGCTAGACAATATAAGTAGGTATTGTAGCAGTATAAAACATTACTGCATCGCCCACATTTGCATCCCCTGATCAGGACAAATCATCTAGGACCAAATACATCTAGGGGCTTGAGGAAGACTCAGCTGGATACACTGAGGGCCTTCTCTACCACAATTTCCCTAGTATTTACAGATTTGGTAAAGCTCTTTATTAGGGTCCTCCTTCCTGTTTACTTCTCCTAAGCTAGCAAAGCATTTCTGCAAAGACAAGTTACTGCTCATTGAAGCACTGATGTCAGCAAGGGGTGGAACAGCTGCTGCAGTTGTGCAAGGCTCTAGGCTGTGCTGGTGACAGGAGGGACCAAGGTCACTCACCGTTCTGCAGAGGTGATCCTGGGGGCCAGGCCAGCACCACTAGTCAGGGGCAGCAGCCCTCAGCAGGCTCTTGTTTCTGTGCTTGTGTGTCCATTCAGTCATCATCTTCTCCCCCCTCTCTCTTCTTCATTCAATACAGAGCGTGACATTTTGGCTCAAAGTCAATAGTTTTCCCCATTGATTTCAATGTGGCAAGAATTTTATCCAAACCCTTCATGACTCACTGAGGACAATAGCAAAAGTACACTATTTTGGAACAGAGAAAGGCATCGTGTTTCCCAGCAGCTTTGTCTATTGTGTTTGTGTTTGTGGGCTTCATGACGTAGTCGCCCACCCACTTCTTCATTAAATGCTATTTTGGCTTTTGAAAGTTTTATAAGCTATCATATAATAATAATTAAAAGTTTGTATGCAATTTCCAAAGCTGGTTTTCATTCCCTAGGGAGTATTAATTCTGGTTAAATTTGTTTTTCATCTTCATTGTGCAACATTTGTTTTTAAAAGGAGGATCAAACTGATACTGAAATATGTGTACATGTGTTGGCAGACATTTCTTGAGGATGCCTGCAGCCCATGAACTTGGACTTCAAAGAAGAAATGTGCAGAGCTCACATGAACTTGAAGTTGCCTTTTTATTTGTGTCATCCGTAAACATTTATGATGCTTTGTTTTTAATCCCAGTAAGTCTATGTTGTTACTCTGGGTCTTTTAATAGTGTCTATTTATATTGTGAAATCATGACAACTGTGTTGTCTTCCTGTAGCCAACGGTCAAAGGTGTGCTACAGCAAATGCTAACACATGTGAACAACTTCACTCATATGAATAATCAGGCTGATTTTAACAGGGGGGTGTTTTTAGGGTTAGGATCCCAATATTTTGACATTCTTCCTGAAATGTTTTGTGGATAGAAGTCATTGAGTTTCATATGGTGATAAAATGCTCTGAACACACAAAAAACTCCCCTATGTTTGGGTTATCAAGATTTAACAATTAAAATTTTACTTGTTAGCTTTCTTTTCCTGAATGCAAGTAGTGTTGGAAGAGCACTTAGATCAAATAAAATTAGCGTTAGTGATTGCTGTGTCAGTGTATACAATATTCTTCTCCCTTCCCTCTCAAGCATGTGTATAACCACGTTTGGAGATCTCAGTGTATCATTTGTGCCTTCATCTTATGGGAAAGAATAATGAAATTAATTACAATAGTGATGTATTGCATTTTATAATTATTATTGTGTACAGATCATTGCTATGATGAAATAGATAAATGTATCCAAGAGAACACTCATTTTAATTATAAGAACTATAAAAACTCATGCTTCCTACAGCAAATACTATTCTGCTTTTAAGGTATACTTGGCTGTAGTGCCTCTGTACTACGTGTTCTGTGAAAGTAAATAAAAGAGAGACACAACATTCAAAATAAACAAGGCATACATAAAATTGAAGGTATTCAGAATAAGCAGCTTGCCTTATAAAGAGAATTTCCTAGTTGTTTGTTGAGATACTACAGTGAACATAGGAAATGTTTTTCTTGTTGTTTGCACAGTTTCCAGCTGTGTTAGAAAGCAATTCTTGCAAAAAATGTCTCAGAAAACCATGTCAGGAACAGATTGGCTTTCTGTTTTTTATTGGAATATATTCAAGGGTTTGCCATTCTGAACCTTATTCTCAAAATACATATTCTATGCCTTGATTTAACTCCTACTGTTAAATTAGGGGGAAGCTTTACAGATGTTTATTCTTCCTAAAAAGCTGAAGAGTTTTGTAAGAGCTAGAGTGCAGATGAAAATCTATGAACATCAGTATCTTTTATATTTGTAAACTTGTATTAGTTCTTTTCTTCACATTACCTTGCTAAAATACCCTGCTTGAAACATTTTATTAAGCAATAATGTCACAAAACTTGCAAAGGACCTGCAGTCTAGGTGTCATAACCTTCCTGATAGTAAAAAGAACACATTTTCCATTAACGTGGAGTCATGTGCATGGACTGTCCAGTGATACGCAATGTCATTTAAGACATTCCATCATTCCTTGCTTGAGCACTCTTCTCTAATCTGATGAGGTACCCAGGGAAGAAACAATGATAGCCAAGGCATTAAAATGTAATCAAGATATGCAAATTCATATCTGAACGTGATTTGCTTGGAAAGAAAAATTAATCTAGGCATGGTCAAATAAACAGTGTGTAATATGGATAATTAATCACAAAATTAGCAGCTGTAGTCCCATGAGAAGATTATGCAAATGAAAAAGGCCCCGATCTACAGTCACAATTAGACTACTTAATACCAAACTTTAAGCAAAACACAGCCCCTGGGAGCACCATAAAACAAACGAGTCAAACTTAGTGGGTCATCCTCTGAATTTCACAGATTTTTAAAGTACTTTATTTTTCCTGATTTACAGAAAATGATTCATTTTCCCAGTGACATACCAGGCTCATTGAACATCTTGCAACCTTGAAATGCCACTTACGTTGCTTTACACAAGACTAAACCTCCATTCATAGTCTAAATCAGCAGTTAAGAGAGATAGGGAATAGAGGCTAAATCCTCAGCCCTGGGAACCAGTCTACTAACAGAGATGGGTACTACAGAGGTATGTTAGGTGCTTCTGAGCTTGTAGAAGTTATCTCTGGCAACTTCAGCTACTGCTTTGCACTTGAATTTCCATAACAGATCAGTCAAGTCTCTCTTTTTAGGTTTTGGGGTTTTTTTAATGTGACATTTTTCCCATATTTCTAGTATTTCCTGAAAGTATTTGTTCTACTATTTCTGAAAATCTAATCAAGGCATTTACTTTCCACTGGTTGATCCAAGCCAATGAGGACAAGGAAGCCTCTTGTGGATTAGTCTGTGGTATGCTACTACCATGACAAAAACATGGTCTCCCCTGAGTCTGTGTATTGCACTAAAACCATGGCCCAACCAAGTATGAAAAACATTGTCCAACTAAGAAACCTGTCTCATAGGCAAACAGAGCTATCCAGCATTTGAAGCACAGCTTCCTTGAGACACCTCATTAGCTCAGATATATTCAGCTTAACACTGATTCAAACCAGATGGAAAATTTTAGACTTTTTTAATGAAAAAATGTAATAGACTGACTTTTGTCTTCATTTATGGTGAAAGCAATTGTTTAAATATCAAAATTGGCAAGGAACCTGAGTTTTCATCTCTTGATGAACTCCACATCTCTAGTTCCATGGGAACAGCCTGTTTGAGGAATAACCTTTGTACAATGCAGGCAAGAAATTCTTCAATGCATCCTCAGTCAAGAAAAGCAGAGCTTCTCACTTTGAGTCTGAGTACCTATCAACACAAGCACTTATGGGTGGAACATACCTTTGAAAACACAGCATTTTGACAACCTAGATCAAGATAGACCTGTCTTAAACTTTCACTGGCAGTGAATAGAAGCTGAGTTTGTAAGAAAGAGGAGTTTGCTGTTATTCTGAAATGTTTGTGTTGGCCTTCTGATGCTCTGGACCATGATTGTTTTTTAGTTACTCTGTGTATGTTCGGAATAAATTGCACTGCTTTTATTTCATTTAAAGTTTTAATTCCTTCTTGTGAAGCTATTTGTGCACCTTTTTGGTAAGATTTTCAATAACTTCTATAAACAGTTACATAACATTTGTGTTTTAAGTCTCTTAAAGCTGCATTGTAAAAATTGCTTTCTGTGTGGATAAGCCTACCCTTCTCACAGGCAATTAACTGATGCACTGCATGAAATAGTTTCATGTTGTGTTATCAGTACAATGAGATACATGTCTTTTGCAAACTATAGAAAGCATAAGCTTTCTTACTTATGTAGATTTTGTCTTTGGACCTGAGCAAATGTGAATCAGGAATAATCTCAAAGGGGAAGCCCCAGTCACACTATAAGATCAGGATTGCACATACTGTGTAAATTTTTGTCAAGAGGGCATTTCTTATCAGTCCAAGCCACATGAATCCCTAATTTCATGATATCATTTAGCCCACACTAAAGCATCCAACATTGCCTTGTATGTTTTTCGAGTTCAGCACCAAAATACGTTCAAGGTTTCCACATGCTGTGTCGAGCAAAGTATCCTGGAAAATGATAGGTATGCAGTTTGTCTCCTGTATGCTATGGAGAACTTGCAGGAAATCATAACGCAGGGAAAAGGAAGTGTGGGACTGCATCTGGCAAATTTCTTAAGCTTTCCTGAGCTTAAAGCCATGATGTGTTTTTAGATGCCAACAGAGATGTAAGCCAAACAGAAAAAAAGTAAGCAGTCACCTTCATCCTCAGAAGTTCACCGAGCTTGGGCTGGACTGTCCCTGAGTATTAAAGTACAGATGGCTGATGGCTGTGGGCTTGAGGACTATTAACAAAGATATTTCTTAAAAGACCACAAAGAGCTATGAAGCAGACTGTAGAAGAGTACAACAAGGTTTAGGAATCCCATTTGTGAACATCTCCAGTGAAATTGCAAAGGCTATTTGCTCAGTAAGCTTATCACCCTTTGTGGATAAGGTACCATCCAAATCTATTTCCACTGAAATGGAAAATTCAGGCACTGCTGGAGCTTCAGATTTATGAGGCAATGGAAACCATCTACAATCAAATTGTAACCCAAAGTATTTCCTGGCCCATACTAGGCCCACTGAGTTTCTTTTTATCTAGATAATTCTTCCTATCCAACAGCCTAACTGTTGGGCTCACAACTGCATGCTGTCCATGGCTGACTTTCAAAACAAGTGATTTCAGAGAGAGAGTGCCAGGGAGTCCTGACAGAAACACTCCTTCAAGCATCCATATAATACGACAATTCCCAGTGCAGTTTAATCAACCACTGCCCTTTTCTCATTTAACGTGCCCAGTGTTGCTGCAACTGCCACATGTTAACAATTACACTCTTAGCTACTTAGCTATATGCTAACTATATGATGGGCCAAGTTCTGCTTTCTGTTACAAATGGTTTAAATCTGGAAGGATCCTTTTTGTAAGTGATCCTACCCTGTCACTAAGAAAGAGAACCATTAATATGCTGTTATACAAACACCAGCAGCTGATCAAACTGAGTTTTTTTAATAACCGCCTTTTATATAAATGTTTGCTATAGTTCAGCAAAATGTAATTCCAAATGAAATAAGAAACCTGCAATAAGGACACAGGGAACAATCAAGGTAGATTAACTGGTAAGACAACAACATTGACAGCATTTTCTGAAATTATTATTAGGAAGATAATGTACATGTGAGCAGTGTTTTGAGGGAAAATGACTCTCTCCAGGGAAATATTTTAATTAACACAAAATTGTTAAATTACTCTGAAATTCTTGGATTGACAGTCTTTGTGCAGTATTATTTTTCTACTAATAGTATATACAAGTTATAAAAAATAATCAAGAAATAATTACTTCTGTGAAGAATACCCTACCTTGACAAAAGTGCACAAGTAAGAGTTGGTTGTTTAGTTTATATTTTATATATCAGAAATGCCAGTAGGAATGGGAAGACACCAAGAGGAACACCTTTCCAAACTGCATGATTGCTGAATCTAATTACTAATGCACATTGAGCATTTTCATCCTTCCATTGCTCCCATTTTCCTCCTTCAAATGGTGTGGGGATGTGAGGCCCGAACGACGCAACACCAATATGATGTGCATAAGTCGACACTTTATTCACGGATCACCCCGATATTTATACAGTAACGCACTTCTCTATGCGCGGCAGTCAGTACATGATTGGTTGCAGGCTTCAAGTACGAGTCCTTGAAAGCACTACCTCTGGCTACAAAACACATCCTGTTCTTACACACTTCACACTCCAAAGTGTTTATCTTAACTGTGGCGCCGTTAGCACATCAATACATTCTGTCTGCTTTGATCTGCAGCTGACCTCTGCATCCCCCCAGACATGGTTCTCTTCAAGGCATAACCCTACAAAATGGTAGAGGAACCAACAAGAAAGGTGCTATGCTGGACCTTGTTCTCACCAACAGGGAAGGGCTGGTGACCAACTTGAGGCTCAGAAATAACCTTGGCTGCAGTGACCACGAAGCACTAGAGTTCAAGATCCTCAGGGCAACTAGGAGGATGTATTCTAAGCTTAAGACCCTGGACTTTAGGCATGCAGACTTTGACTGCTTCAGGGATCTGCTGGCCAAAGTATCGTGGGACAAAGCCCTAGAGGGAAAGGGGGCCCAGGACAGCTGGTCAGTATTCAAAGATCACCTTCTCCGTGTCCAGGAGCAAAGTATACCGACAAAGAGGAAGGCAGGAAAGAGTGCTCGGAGACCTGCCTGGATGAGCAAAGAGCTCCTGGACGCACTGTCACACAAAAAGAAACTTTACAAAGAGTGAAAGAAAGGACAGATGGAATGAGGGGCATATAAGGAAGCTGCCTGAGTAGCAAGAGACCTGGTTAGAAAAGCTAAAGCTCGGTTAGAATTAAATCTAGCCAGGGAGATGAAGGGGAATAGCCAAAATTTCTACAGGTTTGTTAATGGTAAAAAGAAGACTAGGGAAGGTGTGGGTCCTCTCAGAAAGGAAACGGGAGAGATGGTGACAAGCGATATGGAGAAGGCCGAGGTTCTCCATGACTTCTTCACCTCAGTCTTCACTGGCAAGGGCTCCAGCCACACTCCCAGAGTCACAGAAGATAACGGCAGGGGCTGGCAGAAAGAACTGCCCATTGTAAGCGAAGATCAAGTTCGTGACCATCTGCTGAACCTGAAAGTGCACAAGTCCATGAGACCCGACGGGATACACCCACGGGTACCGAGGGAACTGGCGGATGAGGTTGCTAAACCGCTTTCTGTTATATTCTAAAAGTCATGGCAGTCTGGTGAAGACCCCAGTGACTGGAAATGAGGAAACATAACCCCCATTTTCAAGAAGGGGAAGAGGGAAGAGACAGAGAACTATAGGCCAGTCAGTCTCACCTCCTTGCCCGGTAAGATCCTTCTGGAGGTCCCTTCCAACCCTGGTGATTCTATGATTCTATAATAAAGCATCAATGCTGATAGAAAAAGGTTGGACCTGATGTCATATCTGGAAACTAATTTAATGGGAAATTGGATAATGACAAAGTGATGATTATTTATTTTTAATGGCAGATGCCTCATTAGTTATGATTTGTTCAGATGACCTTCCCAGTACTATGATACTTTCTTCTACAATATTTTCCTCCTTTCTTCACCCCACCCTGTCCAAAATCCAATATAATCCAAAAAGAGCAGAATAAATACTGCTGATCAGGTACCTGATCCTGTGGACCTTTACTCCTGTTGGTTAGATCCATTAATTCCCATGATCCTGCTCATGTATGGAATGAGTGTAAAATGGGCCCCTGGATCACTGTTACAAATCTCTATGTATCCCTCATAGGAAGCTTATTATAAAGTATCCTGAGGCAACAAAAGAAATTTTATTCTTTTTAATTCTTTTCTTTTTTTCACTTGATTTTCTTGGATTTTCAGATTAGTGGTGAAAGTGACATTTTGTTTTGCCTGAAATGTATTGAATAGTCTCCTTGGTTCTCATAGGAATTAAGAATGCCACACTTGAGTCTTTATTCAAAGTACATAGCTTTTGATATTTCTGGGTTTCTTCTTCCAAAGAAATCCAGTTAATGATTGGTTGTTTAAACTGAGAGTTTCAGAAAGCAGCCCAGAAAGTAAATACTTGGTCTCTATTTAACAACAAGAAGGAAAACAGGAACAACAAAAATCTAGCATTTTTGTTTCAGGAGCAGAGCTAGCAGGCTCACAGGAGGCAGAAAGGGCTGGCTTCTCTTCATTGATGTCCCAACTCTTGCTCTCCAGAGATATGAATCCTAGTCACTGCAATTAAAAGCAGCAGCAGCTTTCAATGTCAAACTACATGAGGTTCTTTATAATCCACTTTTCAAAATAGGCCTAGTTTTCATGGTGTCTTTCACTATTTTTCCCCATGTATTGGTCTCTTGCGTTACAGGAGTTAAAGTCAATTGAAGTGTGATTGATTTTCCTGTGTTCCTTATGCTGATTTCAGAGACATCTCTGAGAGGGGAAATTCTTCCTATATCAACCCTTACATATTTGTCAAAGCTGTGCTTTATGTTTAGTAACCTGAACAATTATTCAGCCTTCCTTGAGGAAGCCATCATTAGAGTAACTCCTCTGAAATTCAGATGGGTTCTTGTTTTGATTGCAAAAGTAATCTAGGCAAACAATTTATAACATGTGTGAGGAAATCTCCTCTCTTAGCAGACAGCTCTTTTTTATAAGCCCAAAATCCTGTTTTCGCTTTTTCTTGTTGGTGTTGCTTCAATCAAACACCTAATTTTTCAGTTTTTATTGTCAATTTCTTATAGATAGATTTAGTTAAACATATTCAAATCTCAGTAAGAATAGAAACCAGCTATCATCACATTACAGAGGGACTTACATGCACCCCACCATGTTGTACAACCTATTTCATGTTCCTGGTGCCCGCGGTATTCAGATCACTTCCCCAAATCACTGCAGGCTGCAGCAAACATCTTGCCACAGCTTTAGATATGGAAGCTCAAGGCTTCCCTGGCTTCATGTACCCTCCAGTGAGCACAACTGGTCACTCACTGCAGTAACCAATGCAGTATTAAACATGTTCCTTTCTCATGTGCTGCTGGCTATGGACACTGATGTACCTTAACCTGTTAATCCAGAGTGCTAACTGGGTTTAGAGACAATCTCAATACTTCAGTATGAGAAAGGTAGGCACATCCTGGAGCTAGATGATAATAAGAATGGTGTGTCCTAAAACTTGTCACCTCAAGTACACTTAGCTCCTTGTTAAATGCTTCAGCAAAGTGATTTTACCTATTTAAGCTGATCTCCCAGATTTGCCCCTGAAAGTAGGATCATCATCATTTCTTCCTTTAAAAGAAGTGAAATAGAGGTGGCGTTTTCTCAAATCAATTCTTACAGGTTAAATTTTTGCAGTGGGGGCAGGATGCCAGGATCCCTTTTGTCCATTCCTGCCATTATACACCAGGTTGCAGAGCTGTGTTCTATTGCACTCACAGTTTCAACAGGTGTGATCTCCCTTCCCCATATCCTAATGTTTTGAGAAGGAGAAATCCTTAAGATAACAGGGAACCAAACTCAGATTTTCCTCTACCTTGGTAAGCATTTGAGCCATTATAGGAAGGAACAGCACATTCTAGCTCTGTTAAGAAAATGACAAGTGCATTTTATATGGGGCCTGATGGTCTCAGAATGAAGTCTCAGAGTAATCTGAGCAAAATTCCTGAAATCACATTAAAAAGTCTCTGTCTTTGGATTTTAACTTAGGTAGGATATACGATGCTGGCTGTTCTCCAACTGGTTTTGACTGACTGTCAAAACTTGCATGTCTTTTCATTGAAATGTTTTCTTTTGAAAGTTTAGTTTTCAGTATTTGGCTTTTCAGACAGCTCATCAGATCTTGCCAAAGAAAGATGACCCTTTCCACGACTCTGAAGAAAAAAAAGTAGAAAAATGAGTACTCAGAGGTATTTATGTCCTCAAAGCCCAACAGATAAGGAATTTTTTAGTCCAAGGTGTCTGAGAACACACCTCTTTTAAGAATATTTGTGCCTATATTTATTTGCCAAAACCCAAGTTTCAGATTCCTTTTTTTAATTGTGTACCCATTGAGGATAACATCTCTTACTTTTCCTGAGGTACTGGTTCTACTGGTTTCACTGTTTNCCCCCCCCACCCCCAATTGCCTGACTGCCTGGAATGGCTTACTTCACAGCTCAGAACCCACCTTTGCTACTGAAGAAACACTCATGAGCTGCAAAATGGGACTGCATCTCCCAAGCAGGAGCAGCACTTCCATACAGCAGAGCTGTGTGGACCTTTTGCAGGGCCTGTCCCTCACTGATGTCATGCCCCAAGGTCTCTTGCTGCAAGGAAGGTGGCACAGCACTCATTTAAGAACGACTTAGCAGGAACAGTTCCTGTCTCTCTTGAACAAACCTAGCCAAGTTATACAAGGGGCTGCAGAAAAGATCTACTAGTTTCTCCATATGGATTACTCTGGCTTTTTTTCTTAGCTGCTGTTTATTAAATCCTGTTGCACAAATGGTAGTTCCAAATAGAACTCCAGTCTTTGCAGTTTTTCTGTTGCAACAGAAACAGAGTTGTTTAATATCGTTTTGCTATATTGAGATCCAAGATGTTGAAAGCACAATGCATATGAGAAAAAGATCATTCCAATGTGCATTTCTCCAAGGATTTTACGTTAAAACCTGAAACCAAACATGAGCTATCGTCTGGTAATTTAATAAGAATAGATTTAAAGTTTGAAAACATTGAAAATACACCATTCTTTATCACTACATAAAATGGAGCAGCATAATATATTGATGAAAATCGAGAGGCCTC
>VYZX01009723.1:34638-68165 GCA_013401335.1 Brachypteracias leptosomus | reverse complement strand
CCATTGATCTCCCGCCGCAAGAAGTGACATTTGTATGCCTCATGCAACTATAGTATGTCGTCATGTGGTTGGAAAGCAGAGAAAGACAGGTATGAATTGATCATCCTGAACAGTTCTGTTCAGTTCAAAATATAGGTATTACAGATGTGCAAATTCTGCACGTTCTTACACAATTATGTAGTCAGTATTTTTTATCAGAGCTTAAAAGAGACTGGCAGATGCAAAGCAAATGTTTTCCTTTTGTATTTGTTTTCAGTAGACTTTCAAGTACTTGAATTTCTGTCTGTGGTATGGTCCAGGATTGGTACATCACATGCCTGAGTATTCACAACTCAAAAGGTACGTATTTATAGAATAAGACTCTCATGATAGTGAGAGAACAGGCTCCTCAGGACCAGTTCTTAGGTCAAATCACTGGGACTGCTAAAAGGGCTGGATGAAATTCCTTTAGGCATTTGACTGGCAAAAATATTTTTTGGAGTCACCAAATTAGAGTGGCATCTTAATACTCACAGACCTTTTTCTTGCCTTTGTTCTGGTTATGCACATGTGTACCCACATGTGCACACTCACAGCAATCCTACACTCATTCTTCTGACTTTTCCCAGGTGCACAGCTGTGGGCTGAGCAAAGTGTAGAGCAAAGGAATTCAGAGTTACAATTATTGCAGCTCCCTGGAACAAAGACTTGCAAGTAGCAAAATAGGCCCCAGTTCTTGTTTACAAATGTTGATTAATGTTAATCTTTGTTTCCAGTCTCAAGATCCTGAAGTCAATTATTCCAGACTTTGTTGGCTTGTATAAGAACAACCAAATTTGTGACCCAAAGCCCAGTCTTCTGCTTTGTTGCAGACCACTGACAAATCAGGTAATGTTTCTCTTTTCCTTCTCTCATAAAGCCATATAATTGTATTGCATGGAGAATAAATTAAAGTAACTGCATTTTCTGTCATTATTACTTGTTACCTGAATTACTGCTTATAATTTACATGATTATGTGTAGATAAATTAAATTTGTTAAAATGAGTGACTAAAACAGCAAGTTCAGTGAACCAGATGAAGGGAAGCAATCACTGTTAATGAAAGAAGATAATGGAATGCACCGGAATTTTTTTTATTTTCTAATGAAATGTTTTTCTTTTCTTTCCTTTTATTTCTTTCTGCTGTTGGCAATACCTTACTTAGATATTCCTGAAGATCATTGTTTTTAAATTGAATAAGGAGACAGCAGTGGTAGGCATCTCTGAGATTAATAATTTGTACTTTTTTTGTGAAATCTTGGTGTGCAAAATGGCAACACAAAGTCAAATATCATGTCTCAAGTAGATAAAGTCTGCAGTAAAAAACAACACAAAACCTGTTGTCATACAGAGATTGACAACATTTATGAACTATTTGCAAAGGTTCATAAATTTTACCTTTATTTCCTCAGTACTAATAGGTACATGAACTGTCCTCTTTGGCTGCTACAATGATACTTTTGAAACCTCAGGTTCAGACTCCCTCACAAGAGTTTCTGGGGAACTGTCCCAGTTCTTCATTGGCTCAGAATTCCTCTCTACTCTGTTTAAAGAAATTGACTCATGTAGCCTCTGTCCTTTCCCATTACTAAGTCCACTAGTCCACACTTGACTTCTACTATCCTGATATATTTGTCATGGAAAAGAATAAAGAAAATCTTTTTCATTACTATTGTTTGCAGGTGTTTGCAGTAAATCTTAAGATTTCATGCCATTTTCCTTCCTGTTATTGCAGCCCCCCACACACTTCTTTCTTAAAGGTCTGCCTCCTGCTAATTTTAGACAATGCTTCTTGATATTTTAAGTGTACCTGCAAAAGTTCTAATGTTACTAGAATTTAAAGCTCCTTAGAAGGCTGCTGCTCATTCTTTTGTTGGCCAGGAGATACTTATGTATGTGTACTCTTAGCTATGGAAAGTTATTACAGAATTTGTAAGCAGGCACACTAAGGTCTGACTCTGTGGCTTCTTCTGAATACATAGATCAGAAAATTCCAGATGAAAGGTAAGTAAATGTGGTTTAGCACTGCAAGTGCCAGCTCAGACTGTAGGCTAGTTCACACTTTAATGGGAAATAATATTACCAATATATCTACTTTCCACAGGGTTTATGGCAAGGAGCGTACAGAATGGCCCTACCTATTGTTTTGCACAGATACTCATGGACAGAGCATTAAAAAAAAAATTCCAATTTATTAAAATCTTTTGCATCAGGACATGTTTATGCATGCGGCCATATTTCCTGAATGAGATGTTGATCATTGTCCAGAAGGTGACAGTCTTTGTTACAAATATCCCTTGCAATGACAACTTCAGCTATATCAAATGAGATTCTTTGAACTGTTCTGGTAAACTCTTATAATTCAGCCATGCCACGGCCCTATGTGACTACTCGAACATATGTATGAATCATTGCTATTTATTATCTCAAATTCTGTGTAAAAAATGTCCCACCTTAACTAAATATAAAATATTGTCCTGTGTGACCATTTTGGAATCTTCGGAAACTGTTGCTACTGACTATTTAAAATACTCTCTTTATAGCATTTGGTCAATTCTACAGCACGAACTGCCTGGGGGAGTCCCTGAGACTGCTAGTTTCTCCACCCAGAGAGTTAATCAGCACATCTTAAGCACGAAAATAGCATCTAGTAATTGGACTAAGCACAGCAGGAGCTGCGTGGGGGAAGCGGCTGTCCAAAATTCCCACCTGGAGAGTTCCTGTAAGGGTTAGTCAAATGCTTTGTTGTGGAGTTCAGTCAATCACCTTCTTTCAAGTCAGTATTTGTATTAAATAAGCCCATTGAAATATTTGTCTCCCCTGTGCAGGGACTAGCTGAGGAGTTCCTGTGCCACCCAGGCAAATGATGCTTAAGTGTGCTGGGTGTGCATGCAGGCACAGCCCTTACACTCAGGAACAAGAACTTGAGTTTTATCCCTGTATCAAAATTTTAACTTAAATCCTATGAATTTGTCACAATTAAAAGAATTTCAGAGAAAAGGCAGAGTCCCTCATTGTGATTATTGTATTTTGACCCCTTCAAAAAACTCAAGTTGTGACAGGTAAACTTACCAGTCTTCAATCTGTCAGGGACTATACGCTTGTCACTGAAAATCTACAGTTATTTTAATATTGATTTTAACTGGTTCCTAAAGAACATGCAAACTCTTGGGACATTTTTGGTGAACATCTGTAACGCTAATGGCTACTTAATTGCTAACATTGTAATTCAAGGTATTTTGTAACCATGTTCACCATTTAATGCAGATGGCATTATGGATCCCAGGTATCACAAAGGCCAATTCTTGCACCTGTATCTTCCTGTCCAGTGAAAGGTTATACCCAAACATACCCAATGTAGCTGCATACCTCTTGCTGCCATAGGAATTTCCATTCATCATGAAAAAGCAACCAGAATTGGCACATCCAGTATTTTATAGCCCTAATTCAGATTAGGTGGGAGCTTGAAAAGGTTTACCAACACAACTATTTTAACTCTCAAGCCCCAGAGAAAATCCATAGTACCTCAAGAAGGTTTAAGGATGTCTATTTGTTTATTATTATGGGAGATTCTGACTGTATTTCTGTAAAAAGACATTTTATGAAAAGAATTTGAAATAGTTTCTGTTTATGCTCAAATATTGATAAATATTCTGTGAGGTGTTGTAGCAGTAAATGCATGTTTGATGTCTGAAAGTTTTAGGGATTACAGTTGTTCATTTTTTGATATTTAATTGCTCCAGCAAGCTCATTTTAATTGTTTCTGCTGCAGCAGTCACTGAGTATCAAATTCAAAAATAGTGTAGTAATTCAGTTGTCCTCTGAAGAATTAATTTGTTAAATTTGGTCATGAAATCCAGTCCTTAAAGTGTGAAATAGTGACATTTTAATCCTGTAAATGTCAAATCATTTAATTATGAAGTATCTACTGATGTTTTCATACTATACAATCTCATGCAGTATGTTCTTTGCTTTAAAGACAAAGATTTAAACAAAGTTACCTAGTAGCAAGTGCAATACAGTTCATGATAGGGTTCAAGGTACCACAAAAATAAGTTGTTATACCTGTTAGGCAGAAATACAATGTTATTTGGATGTTGAAATTCTGCCATTTTGAAGAAAGAGGAAATATTTGTTTTGGAGGCTGATCTAAAACACTTTCAGCTGTCTTTCAAAGAGCCCATAGATTTGCTATGTTGCAGGAATTCCCAAGGGAGATATGTTGGCATAGGCAAGGTAGTCAAAGGGCAAAAAAATGTAATTTATTTCTTAGCTGTCATCTTTTTACCTTCACACAAGTTAAATGTTGCTCTCACTCAAGTCAGTAACAACATTTTTGTAAAGAATGCTGTATTTGTGTGTCTTTTTGCATGCACTTGTATATGTGTGTATATAATTATGCATGTACACCAGTAGGAAAAGTTCTGATCAAATTTTTACCCATTTTAACAAATATGATGTCATGATTTCTGCCCATGTAATCAGTGTTAAATGATTTAATATGTGGCATTTCAAGTCTTGTAGGCCAGCACAAAGTATATGTGCAGCTTATATGTAAGGTAGGTTAGATGTATATGAATTACAAGCCAAATGTGTTATTTTTGTGTGTGGAGGGCTAACATCTTACAAACATATTTCAGAGTGCTGCTCTAAGAAACCGAAAGGGTCTGCATGCTGCCAAGCATCACGCCTGTTCTGAGCACTTCATCTATAAAAGCAAAGTCATGTACCTTTTTACAACTGATAGCAATCACAGTATTGCTTCGCAATAGTGATAACGAAAGTGAAGCAATGGAAAGCTATATCTGATCTTCAAAAAGCCTGCCTTTATTTAGACAATCTCAGTTAACTTTTATAAGTAAGCACTATGCCCACGGGTATCAAAGCTGCTGTGTGTAGAATTTATACAGCAGTGGGTCCATTGGAAGCTTTTATCAATATATGGAGATAATAACATATGAGGTCTGATTCTCATTTCAGATATATACCAATGCACAGAGTTGACTCACTGACTTCAGTGGGATTATTTACAATTTATGTCAGTGTAAAGACAAGAGAATCACCCTGGTTACAACCAAAGGTTACTGTCTGGCTCTTGTGTGACGTTTTTCTGGAATGCACAGAATAATCAATCCATAGTCAAAGAAGGTCAGTGGTACTTTGAAGCATCTTTTTGGGGGGGGAGGGGGAGAACTTGTAGGGCAAGAGATGAAGGTTATGAAGATCAAGCCACTAATGGCAAAGGAAGGAGGTCTAGCAGGGGAAGAAGATTTAGAGGCACTGCGAAGCAAAAGCAATTAAACTCAGGCAAGTGTGCTCAGAAATAATGGTCCGTCTTATCAACTTTGCAGTTTAACACTACAAAGTTTCTATTACGAGAGTAAAGGAATGGTATTTGAGGAAAAAGATGTCAGAAAACAAAGGAAACCATCTAACAGAAAAATAAACAAAAGAGACAAGAAAAAGAGAAAAGACGACAAAAAGGAAAGAAAGAAAACAAGGAGAGGTTAAGGAAAGAGAGCAAGATTTTGTCTCTTCTCCCAAAATCAACATATCTTCTCACTCAAGTCTTGGATCTCTGTCTAGAGAGCAGCTCAGTAATGATGACAGGAGGTCTCTTATTTCAATTAAACATTTATTGCATTTACATCTAATGCACAATTCTTTTGCTTTAAAACGTGAGCACTGCAGACAGCATATACAGGTATATTTATAGTTCAACACATCACCAATTATTTAATTTACATTTCCATAGTAACTATTAGCTGAATCCTGGCAAAGAAAATATGTGCAGTCATTGTTCAACAATTACACTGCCAGCATTGTTCAGTTGTATGCAGCAGTTTAGAAATACATATCATGGGTCTTCTTTCCTACCGTTATTTCATTCCATCATGGCTATAAAATATATAAAACCACAGGAAAAGTCTATTCTGCAATCCAGCTAACCAGCAGTCCATATTTATAATAAGATGCAAAAGGCATGCAGGTGCATAAGGAGTGAGGACCTATGGGAGGGACTAAGGTGACAATAACCATGGGTTTTCTCATGTACGTATACAGTGGTTACATAAGCCTCAGGTGACACCCAGTGTCCCTCAAGCCACATGCCAGTGACTTGGCAGCATTGTGGTAGGAAAAGCTGTGAAAGAGGGATTTAGTTGAGAACATAAGGAATGGTGACATAGAATTTATTTCTCATAAACTTACATTCAGTAGAAGTTGAGGAATACTAGGGAGAATAAGGACTTCTATCACAAAACAAAGTAACTATGCTCTTTTACAAAGCTAGGAAAAAAACTCATGGGTCTTGTTTTCACAGGAAGCACAGACCAAATGGACAGGGGTACTACAGGAGTGGTCAGGGTAATCCAAAACTGTACTTTTGTACTTTAAATAGAATATTGGCAAGTTGGTAAAGGGATCTTTGGAACTCATTTCCTGCTAATCACTGAGGTGAAGATTGCATTCAGGTCCTGATGAAGTCGAGGGTGAAAAATAGTGACTTTTTAATGCTGGGAAGTGTCTCTGGAAACACAAGTTCCTCTGTTCACCATCAACTATCATTTTCCCCTCACTGACCGTGAAAAGAAGTGGTTGCCTCAGGTAATTATGTGTACAGGAAGAAATTCTCACTGCTTTCTGAATATCACCAATAACACGTTTAAGTGATTTACTGTACCTTGTAATTGGTTTTCTGAAAATATGAATATTTTACTGCCACTGTGGCAACTCCTCACAGCATCTATAATAGTGACATTCTGCAGGACATGATTAATGAGTTTTATTTTTTGCTCTGTCTAGAAGTAAGAAGGTTAGAAGTTTTAAAATTATTTTCTCTTTGAGAGCATACATAAAGATCATAAAGCTGCATCTGGTCAACGTATGCTTCCCTGAAGGGCCAAGCAACCAAAATAACCCAGCAAATCTTAGAAACAAGCAAGAGTAAGCCCATTATGCTTAAAGTAATACTATCTTAGTATCATACACTTCTTTATAGCTCATCTAGGGAGGAGTAATTAGCCTATCCCGAAGTACCTGATGTGAGAACAGGAAAGCAGAGAATGTCCATGAATATCAAAACCTACTTTATTGTAATGGGTGCCTTTGAAATCCCTTAAAAATATGTGTGTGGTAAAATACTATGAAGGTGAGGTGATCCTTTTGGTATTATCTGAAAAGTAAATCAGCATGATAAAGTATATTGGAAAGGAGATGATTTCAGACTCCAAGTTTGACACTTGCCCTGAAAGGTTTGCAACCTTAAGAAGATATTTTGCGATCCCTTTCTTTTTGATTACAAGCAGGAAAAAATAGATCATGATAAAATGAACCCTTTCTGCTGGATACTATCTTTGCTGTTTTGAGGAATTTGGTTTCTAGATCACATGAGGAAGGGTTCTTAAATGGAAATAATGATAATATGAATAATTTCAGGTTCCCTGGCACCCAATGGAATTCACAATCCTGGGTGAGGTTCTCATGCTCTCTTATATAGTGCAAGGAGAAAGCTTTAGGCGTAAAAAAGGGTTTTACTACAGCAGAAATATAAAGGAGAGTAGAAGTGTTTGCATCCTGCCTATGACAGGCAGTTAACTTTGCTGAGCCAGAGATGAGCACCTCTTTCATAACAAGGAAACTGAGCTTGTTTATTCCAGCTTTCAAAGTGAAATTGTTTATTCCAAGAGACAACTGGAAGACCAAGTCCTAATGTCCTTTTAACCACTAGACTGGTAGCCTGGGTACTTATGAAGGAAGATGTAAGAAACCTAAGGCCTGACCTTAGGGCTTTGTTTTAATAGCAACAGGAGGTGGTTCTGAGTTGGCTTTACCACTATGCCCCATGGAGATAATCTGAACTTGCGTTTGCTAATTATTTCCAAACTAGTTCATAGTCACATATGCCTCTACTACAATATACCAGACAGTCTGATTAGAATAGTCTGTAAAGCTTTAGAAGATTTGAAGGAAAAGACAAAGACAGAGAGACAGATGAGAAATAAGAAAAAAAAGGCAATGGAGGATAATATATGACAGATCATGGCAGACAAACCTTATCTCTGTCTTTGTTGACATAGCAAGCACTACAGGCAGAGGAAAGAGAGCAAAATCTTAAAGGATAAATTCACCTGCCCCTAAATACAGTTTTCTGGGGATGATAGAGCACAACATAAGAGCTGCAAAGCAGGAAAAATACTGGCTAACAGGGAGACTGCTAGAAAGAGAACAGTGTTGCTGGAAGAAGGTAGCTAGTGTAATTCCTCAAGGATAGGTCTTGAGGCCAATTATATGTAATATTTTTATTGGTGACCTTGGCAAAAAAAGTAGCTGTGTGCTGATGAAATCTGCTGATAATACAAAGCTGTGAGCAGCAATCAATACAGAGGAGCATCAGAATATCATACAGAAAGAGATGGATGACCTTGACGACTGGAGTAATAGGAACAGGAGGATAACATGTAGTACCAAGTGCAAGGTCATACACCCAGGGACTAAGAAGAATGACTGCCATAAACTGGGAATGCAGCAGGTGTAAATGAGAAAGAAGGGCAATTTTGCGAGTGTAAGTCAACCACAGAATGCCTGTGAGCCACTTAAAAGATATAACTGTCAAAAAAGTACATGCAAAGTATTTCCAGTGATGCTAGGAATGGAAAAAAACATTACACAAATGGTCAAAAAGACATTTTTTGGATTATATTCAAGATTGTACGTGAAAATCTCCCTAAAAAATTAAAACTGACTAGGTGCTGCAGTGAAAGAGGAGTCTCAGGATAGGGATATTTGAATGAGTTACTGCAAATTTGGGAAGGATGCAAGTTTACTAGGTATTATGAAGTAGTCTCTGCTAAATGTTTGCCTACCTACACTTGTCTCATGGTAAAATCAAGGTAGTTTTCCTTCATTCTCGCTGAAAGATAAGCTGTCTTCAAGTTACC
The DNA here is from genome assembly GCA_013401335.1 of Brachypteracias leptosomus. Classification (NCBI taxonomy): domain Eukaryota; kingdom Metazoa; phylum Chordata; class Aves; order Coraciiformes; family Brachypteraciidae; genus Brachypteracias; species Brachypteracias leptosomus. The sequence continues at coordinate 59,207 of VYZX01009723.1, read as the reverse complement.
AAGGAGAAATACTAAAACAGCTTCCATGAGGTGGCTAATGAAATATATAAAGGCATGAGTTTTTGTTCAAGTAATCTTACCCTTAAATAAGCTACTTTGGCCAATCTGGCCAAGCAAGAGAGGAGAAGAAAGAGGACTGTGTCTGCAAATAGTCAAAGAAAGTAGATTCCTTAAGTGAAGAAAAGTATTTTGAGTTAAAGAACAAAGTAACCTCAACATTGACTAGTATCCTATTGTAGTAGTATCTANGGTTTGGAACTAGATCTTGAAAGGTCCCTTCCAACTTAAACCATTCTATGATTCTATTTAACTGGCTATTTTTTTGATGGAAATTATCAAATAGTTTCTGATCAGAAGAAGGGTGGGTGGTCAGAAGTTTTCCAATAAGGAAGAAACCCAACTGCTTTTGCAGATATAACCTGAAAACATTTTCTTAATGAGTTCTGACTCTGTGTTTATAATTTTTGATAGCAAGGTGTTTCATGTGTGGAAAAGGGATGAAATGGATATTTAGGTTGTGAGGGTGTCTCAGGACAGGAGACAGTTCTCTGTGAAGCAGAGAACTTGATTGTGATAAATAAAGACTCAGTGCAATGCACTTCTGTGTTGTTTGTCTATTATTCCATTCCTGTTTCTAAACATCTTATAGTGCTCCTGAGCATTGTAATGAAAAGAATATATGACTTGAGCCTATTTTACAAAAATAGAACCTCTATCTACTAGTAACACAATAAGTAAATGAGCAGTGAGTGTATGACTGAGCACAGATTACTTCCAGTGTTTCCAGTGTCACCTTACATGCTAGTATGGTTTTTTATTTATATTTTTCCTCTGACTTTTAAAAAATAATGATTATGAATCCTCTGTTTCCTGCCATATTGAAATGAGAGAAACTATTAAGATGGTGACTGGTTAGTCTGAAATGTATACAAGTGTCGTTATACAAATTATACACAATTACAAATTTTATAAAATTAAATATAATATATTAAATAATTCTATAAACTATTAAAAGAATGGCCAAATGCATTTGGGTAGCCTGAAGATGATATAAAAATGTCAATTTCCATGAATACAGAAGAAAAGCAGATGCTCACATTCTGTGTTGAGGGTCTCTACCGTGAAACGTAGAGTGATAAGAAAACATGGCATAGAAGACCAAACCAGATACATTTCTAGCAAGCACATGTGTTAATCCATCTGGACAAACAAGTTATCTACTGGAACTATTTACACTCACCATGTTTCTATGGATAGAATAAGACTGTAAATATTCTTAAGGCATAATTTTTGACTCTTTTATTTGAGATCTCAGTTTGGGAAAGCGTAACTTTAAGGACATAGCTAGACTATTAGAGAGAATAGAGGGAGGGAATAGGTGATTCCCATGACTTCAAAGATGCCTGAAGAGGCATAAGTCTCACAAAATGAACAGAGGCTACAGATAGAAAAACTTCCTAGCTGTCTCACTGTAAACAAATGCGACTGTTTAATTTCAAAGAAAGAGTCAAAACACCTCAGCAAAATGTATGGACCAAGAACCAAGAAGAATGTCTGATATTTATGAGTGGGAGCCTTGATGGAGCAAAAGCAAGTTGCAGGAAGCTCAGCATGTTATTTCATTTCTCCTGGCTGCTTTGCCTATGAAGAGCAGAAACATGTTACTTCATTCTTCATTTTCCAACCTTCATTGGCTGACCGATAAAATTAGAAAATGGCGTTCTGTCCTTTTTCTCCACTTTGGGTCTATTTATCTAGGAGAAGAGCTGGCCATAACTCTGAGCTGATGACTTGTGAACCCTTTTGATATTTTGAACTTCGTTTTCATGAAACATCAAAAATATTTTCAGTGTTTCCCATGATGTGGAGTTTCAAAAAACTTAACTTGCAAATTTTAATTATTTTAATGAAAATATCTGAAAAGTAATGTGTATTTCTACATTATTATTGTATTTTCACAGAGTTATATAATATTAAGAAGGATGTTCATTAGCAGAGATTTAAAACCTTTTACAGTCCCTTCAAGTTCAAGCTGTTTCTCTCCTACTTGTTTTCTAATGAAATAGTTTTATAGCACATTTTCCGTCAAATCCATTTTGATGAACATTTGTGACCAACTACAGGCAGTAATAACAGTTTGAAGCGAAATGATGACACATAATCTGTTGATAAGCAATTTAGTTTACCTGCTTTAGAAATAAATTTTCAGGAGCACAGCTGATGGCGTTTTTTTTAATAAAGCAAGAGCTGTTAACATCAAGCAAAAAATTTAAATTGCATATTTTACTTTTTTGTCTAAATTTTATCTCACATATTTCTGCCTAATCTTTTAGTCTAAAACTTAATACTTATACTGATGGAAATATTACTAAAATAAGGTCAGCTCCACATAGTTTATTACTAATTTATTTTAATTGACAACAGTTAATCTGGCAAATCAATGCTGCATACAACCTGGTGATTAAAAAATGCTGTGTGACCAACAATTCTTGGCGTTACTGAAATTCATGAGATACATTCTACACTTGCTTTTAAAAATTTCTCTCTATATACATTAGATACTGGGCAGGTGGTATGATGTTTTTGCTATCAGAGTACAAGTTTTGCTCCTGTATCTTCATCTTATATAAACACACAGAACTAATATGTGAAATATGTTTTCCTAGAGGAAAAGATAGGCTGTGTCTGACATAAGAGTTTGATTTGATAACACTTTTTTGATACTGAGCTTCATTAGATAATTCTAGCATTTTTGAAGCAAAATTGCCCTTCTTTGCAAAGGGGTTTTCCCAGTAAAGTGAGGTCAAAAAATATGCTCTAAATCAGTTGGGCATAAATGAAATTTGACACTGTGTAAATTGAATTGATTTGTAAGCCTTAAAATAATTAATAAGAAAAAGCATATATAGTATTTTGATATATTACTGAGCAACAATTATTGTGAACTTCTGAAGTTGTCTTATTTTGATAATTAAAAGAAGGGTGTTTTTCTAACTATGACAATAGGGATAAACTTTTTAGTAGGGACTGTTATGACAGGTCAAAGGGTAATGTATTTAAACTAAAGGAGGGTAGATCCAAACTAGTTCTAAGAAATAAATTTTTTACAATGAGGATGGTGAAACATTGGAACAGGTTGCCTAGAGAGGTGGTAGATGCTCCATCCCTGGAAACATTCAAGGTCAGGTTGGATGGGGCTCTGAGCAACCCAATCTAATTGAAGATGTCCCTGCTCACTTCAGGAGGGTTGGACTAGATGACCCTTAAAGATCCCTTCCAACCCAAACTATACTATGATTCTATGATTTATTTCTATTCATAAGTCCACAGATTAATTTATAGATTTAATTTGTGTCAATCATCATGACAGAATAAGAAAGCATGTGCTTGGTGTTTTTTTTCCATTTTCTAGAATTGCAGCATTGTCATTGGCCTATCAATAGAATTTAAAATATTAATTTTCTGCCTGCAGTGTGTCTGCTGTGGTCAGTCTCTGGCAAGCTGTGACTCCCAAACCACGCCAGGAGCTCTCTGGGAGAGTGTGGGCTGCTGCAGGCACAGCCGTTCCTGAAGTGGCTGTGCCAGCTCTGTGGTGTGGGCATTGGCACCGCTCAGTGCAATAACATCAATGTAACCTCAGTTCCTAATCTTCCAGTGAACTGAATTACATAGCTGCAGCTGGTCCTGCGTTGCAGATAGGATAAATGATCTCTTAAAATCCGTTTCTGGATCCACAGTGACGTGTGAAAGCCTTATTGTGATATAATATTAAAAATTGCTCACTTCATGAAGATCTTTATCAAGACAAATTGAATTAACTCATTTTGGCACTCCAAATTTCAAGCATTTGAGTCCTGGACAACACTTCCTTGAATGTCTGTTTGTGATGATTTAACATCTTATCACTGCATGTGAGATTTTAGAGCAGGGACGGTCTGAACCTGTAAGATTTGACCCAGGCTTTGTACGTGCCACAAATTTATCCTTATTTTTCCTCTTGAAAATTATTTATTCCACACCTTGAGAATCAATCACAAAATTAGAACAATCAAAGAGAGATTTGTATCAAATACTCAAAATCACACAAGTTTCCACTGTAAGTCGGTGGGTGACAATTTTGTTTGGGGGATTGAGGACTACCCTAGAATTCAAAACTGGTAGAGGATTTAAAAAAAAGAGTGTAGACTGTTAGTAGTAGGCCAATGTCACAGGCATGAAGAGTGCTGAGCCATGGATCCCACGGAGGGAAAGAGCAGGTCCCCCAGGATGTTTTAGCATTCCAATCACGAGCTTATTTCAATGTGCTTTGCATCCTCCAAGATCTGCTATGCAGAGTCAGGCTCTAGCCAGCCAGAGGACACCTTAGCTTTTGCATTGGTGTCAGCGGTATCAAAAATGTCCTTCTTCACATTTTAAGAAATACTTGGCAATATTGTACCACTGTATCTGAAGTTGACAGGCATTTCAATTTCATTAAGAAATTGATACAAAGGTGGTATTTTTGACAGCAGTGTCTGATCAGTCGGGGCTCTGTGTAACACAGCTGTTGCCTGATGTTTGTCCTACATGGGAGGATTTGTTTTCACATCTGAGGGCCAACCCAAAGGATAGAAAGTGTCAGGAAAGGGGCAGTCTCCTCTGTGAGGAGACAAATCACCACTCACAGTGATTCTGAGAGTGGAGAATACATTAAAAAAAATAGTACTTTTTATGTGAGTATGTATGTGAAGTATAAAAATACTTTGAAAAAATGTTTCTTCTTATGCAGTGCTTAAGTTCTGAAAAGTTATCATTGAAGATTTTTCTTTACTATGATGTTTAACCAATCAGCTTCAACCAACAAACAAAAAAATCTTCTTAATTCCAGTCTGCAAGTCAGATTAATATTGCAGGGACCTGAACGTCCTCCCCTTCCAGGAGTTTAGCTGGCTGCACTCTGGATGGAGGCTGACCCAGATTCTTGTCTTCAGACCTCATTCTGACCTCACTTGCTGACTCAAGACTGTGGCTTCTAGCTGAGATCCTGCCCTGCTTGCCTTGTCCTGGTGCTCAACCCTGGCTGCTGCAGGGAGCCTGGCCCTGGGGCTGCATGAAGCCCTGTCCCCCTCTCTGTGGCTTCCCATAGCTCTCATTTGACCTTCAAACCCTGCAGAAGGCTGTGGTCGATGTGTAGGTGCAGATTCTGACAGATGTTAGCTCTTATTAAAAAGTTGGTTGGATATGTACTCATTCAAGTGGTTTCAGAATATCTGCTGCTTAATGTAAGAAATTAAGAGTTTCTCAAATGTCGTCAGATCCACGTAGATTGGAACAGTGGAAAAAAAAATTCTTATGACTCATAAATTATGTACGATTTAAAGTTCTCATGTAGATCAAATTATAGGGCTTCCATGCATGAAAATTCTAAAGACAGATAAAACCGGTAAAAAGTTGTATTTTGTATTCAAGTTTACTCCATAAGTGTCTGCTTCTATCCCTGTTTCAGTTTTGTAAGGTCATGTCAGTTTTCTGATTCAAATTAAGCACAGTAGGGTTTACATTTAATTTATGTTTATGTGGAACATGGTCATTAAAATATCAAGCTACAGCTTCTACTGCAGACCTGCAGTGAGTAACTGCATCTATTATTTTTAGAACCTGATCCTAAGCTAACTTTGATTGAAATTCACCTGTCTGCAGGTGCTTGCAAACATATCTAAACAGATACAAAATGCCAACAGCAAAATGGGGCATAAACAGTTCACAGCCTTTGTTCCCCATCTCTGCTAAGACAAGAATTTCACCTCCTGGGCACAGAATTCCCATGGATATCAATGTATGGATCCAGCAAAAATAACCTCTCTCTGCTGAATACAACACTGTTTAGTTATTCGACTAAAAATGTGTCAGGGCTGATTCCCTTCTATTTTAAGGCTCCTCTAAGTAGAACCTTTTGAAGTCTTAGTGAGCAGAACTGAGTCTTGCAGTCTAATAGATGATAAGCCAAGGCTAGGTCAGGTTTGGATTCCTCCTCTTGCTGGAGGACATGATAGGGCAAGTGCAGGAGGAAAGACACAGGAAAGCTACAGCTGCTGATCAGTTTGCTTCAGAGAAAGGCAGCTCATGGGCCATTGCTGATGCTTGTTGCACACTGACTGCTCCTTCAGCAGCAGCAGCAACCAAGGACTTACCTGGTTCTTCCGCAGACAAAGGAGGCAGTGGGAAAATTCTGCAAAGGCTACTATCCTAAGTACTTACTACTTAATATTTAACAGTGTTGCGATTAAGGAAACTCAGTTTTATCACCTGCTTTTAGATATGTGCTAGTTCAAATTATTATGCCAAGTGCTTGTAAGCAATAGGACAAGTACTAGCACAATGTTTCCGGGAGCTGCATTTTTCTCCTGGCAAATGAAGAACCGGCTGATGTTATATCTCTTTTCACTTTAGAAATACCCAGTTCAGTCTCAGTACTCCTTGAAGTCCTATAAATCATGGCACCTGTGTGCTCCATCTTATTGGTAGTCAAAACACCCAACTTAATCACAGCATTCTTTAAACATTTGGCCCTAAATTTTCAAAACAGGGAATGTAATACAGTCTGCGGCAGCACATTTCACAGCTATCCAGTCCAGTAGGAGGATTTATGGGGACTTCATGTGGTGATGGCATTAAACACAAGCTATTCAAGCCAGCCTGTGAGCTAGGGAGCTGAGAGGAATTACTGAGATGCACCGTGAAAAAGAGCGAGAATGAAGATTAACGCTGGCTTCAATACAAAGGATGCCTCTCTCTTCTTTCTATACTCAGAGATCATACAGGGATGTGGATTTAGCAACTCAGTTCTTATGAAATGTAATAGACATTGCACACTGTAATATCTATGTATTGTTTGAAAATGTAGTCTTGGATACTTATGACTTGGACTTTCAGCATATTCCAGGTGTAGTATTACTAGTGGTATATCTATATGTCTGTTTGAGCAGCTAGAAAATGTCAAGATAATTATTCATTGTGAAAAAACCCCCTAAAAATCTGCAATGGATATTATTCATATGATATTGTTTAGCCATTTATAGACCTGGCTTAATAAAGACTGTGAATAAGTGGTGCAAAAATTGCCAAAATTTACAATAACTTCTTTATAAAAGATATTTTCCCTAGCTCTAAATAGAATTTGGATCTAAGTCATTACCACAGAATGCAACATGAATACTGAAAATTATGGGCTCATTTATATCCACTGTCCTGATTTTATCTCTTGAGTAGTCTAGATAAAGGACTGAATATAATAAAGGAGCAAGTGATAGGTATCTAAGGAGGAGTTTAAGAAGGGCTTTATATGTTTATGTTTCTGTCTGTAGTCCTTGTTCCACTACAGTCACTTCTCTGCCTCCACAGACACTATAATTTTCATTTTATTATGTCCCAGGAACTAAAGTTTCTGAACATCCCCAAAGCTGCCCTTATCTTTTTGAAACAAAACCTTTCATTGCCTGGCAAAGAAATGGAAAATGAATTTCTTCCACCAGACTCCCAAATGGACTCTGTCAGCCATTCTCAATATAATTAATGGATTCACATATGTGTAGGTTCAAGAATGTACAAAAGAAAAAGAGTTATGGAGCTGGATGTCAGGCTTCAGTGTCCTTCCGGGTCCCAGGACCTTTAATGCATTTTGTTCAAAGAACTGTCTTTCTGATGCCTGCAGTGTGCTGCCTTACGTGTAGGTGCCTGAATCTTGTTTGTGGCCGGTCACATAGACACTAACACCGACTCTTCTCCATGTTAACTAGTTCTGACTGTGCTGAAGAGGCCATGGAGTCATGCTATACGAGACAAAAGACAAAGCTGCAAAGAGATGTGAGATTGTTGAGACTGGGCTCATTAGCAGCTTGGGGGTTCAGGAGGAGAAAACCCAACTTGGATAGATAGATAATTATAAAGGAAAAAAACCCCTGGATTTGGAAGATAGCAAGTCAGCGGCAAGGAAGAGCTGCTCTTGGGAACAGTGGAAGACAGATATTCCCCATCTGACTGATGCCTACCTGGCCAGCAAAGACATGTTATTGAGGTGGTGAACTCATTAATTTTAGATACTTTTTGTGTATATTGATCAACAAATAACTGTTTTATACTTGACCTAGTGCCTAATGTGCTTTCAAAGTCTCTTTGCACATGAAAAAAGGCACTTGAATGAAGCCATGTAAGGAGATTTGATTATACTGCCCTAATTCCTACCCAGGAAAGTCAATGAGCCTCTCACTTCCCTTCTATATTTAGCTCTGACAATGGCCTCATAAACATGTTACCATTGTGTGAAGTGGAGCAGTGCTAAATAGAAGACTTGAGCTTGTATCTCTACTTTGATTTAGTGAGAAGATTTGAAACCCACTCCTAAGAAAATTTATAAGCTGGCTCACCTCTCAAAGGACTCGCTCTTGCTGTCTTTTGTGGACATTTGCAAGACAAGAGTCAGCTGCACAGGATCTCAGCTGGAGGAAGATGTGGAGAGAGTCAGTCAGACACTGTAGCCAAGCATTTCACTCCTGAAGCATAGATAGCACTTTATGCATAGGGCTTTGGAGATCTTTTTGCCATCCTTGGTACCTGCACTCCAAAGTGCTTTTGAGTTCCTTTCTCTGATCCAATAAATTGTTTATAGTTATGACTTGCCTTAAGCTTGCAAGGAATATTCATAATAAGTTACATGATTAGGATCTTCACTAAACAAGAACTGCCATAATATGTAGTTGTTATTAAATTAGGACAGAACTTGACCTCAGGGTCCTGTAAACCTGTTTGGGTTAAAATGCTCTGTAGTTAACCTTTGCTTTAAAAAACATTTAGTTTGCATCTCTTAACCTAGATACTGTTAAACACAAGATTTCTTTTCTTTTCTTGTATTAAGACATATTCACTGATCTGAGTCACTGTATTTCTTATTTCAACGATGAACTGGATTTGACAGCCAGCTTGCATTAAATCTCTAAAAATAGGACTACATAATGAAAATGCTGACAGACCCTTATCTGTAGTAACATTACTGGGCACCACTTTAACCAAGAAAATGACTTTCAACTTATTTACTGAAAATGAGATCAGGTGACCATTTTTAATTCCAGTTAAAATACGCAATCATGCATGGGTATGAGATTCAGATGGCCTTTTAAGAAGTTTGTAATTCATTTATCTCTCTGAGCAGACTTAAGAATTTATCTCAAACACAAAATTTATATTAATTTTTTTAATGTTGAAGAAGCTACTTGGAAGGACTTTTTTATTAGTTAGAGTTATAACTGTTTGGTTTATCTCGAGAACTTCTCAAGTTTTCATTATTGGATTTTGACTTATTATATAGCTAGGCTTCATCTAAATTGTAACCTTTCATTATCACTGTTACATTGATTTCTACAAGCCTCCAAGGAATAATTGACCTTTGTACGTGAAGGAGGCATTTCTTTTCTCTGTATTAAAAAGGTGATCTGTATGTGTTATTAAATCTTTAAGACAACATTATTGTCCTTACATTCACAAAAGGAGAAAACAGAACACCAAGATGGAACTATAGAATTATCTCTGCCTTTTTATCTTAATTTGTTCCACTTTTATATGTATGTTATATGCTCTTGTACAGAGTATGGATCAAATCCTTAACTGAGGTTTGGAGAAAAACTGCAGAGATGTTGTCTTATATCTTATATGTGGATATTGTTTTATATCTTCCTGTATCACAACGAAGATCTTATATCGAGACAAATACTTAGAGAAAGTAAGTCTGATTTTTCACTCTTTATTTGATTCAAAATATTTTTTGTCAATTTCAAAACTGCTGCTGTATTAGTAAACTGGAATCAAGACTGTATATTAAATTGATATCAAATATTCTTCTAAAATGTTTTTTAAATTTTACAATCAGTATAAATTATCAAAGTAAAACATGTCTTTTTTGTGTACCATTCCATGCTTTTTACATTAACTTCTGCTCAGTAACCAAGTTCCCTTATTAAGGAACACCATTTTGGTTACATTTCAAAACACCTAACAATTAGAAAATGACCTCTAATAATTTCTATGTAGAAATTCTACTTGTTTCTTAGTGAAAACGTATGATGATATGGTCATTAATTATGTGATAAGTGATCTTATGGGAAAATGATATTTTATCTTTTTTTTTTATGTATGCTTCCCCTCCCCTTCTTTTTGTTACTTGTCTGGATTGTACTTTAGCTCCTTCCACCCCTTCAAATTTTGTAAAAAGAAAAATATTCTTCATATTTTTTGTTCAATTGCTCTTTCTGAGACCTTTGGTGAGCAACCAAAGCATATGCAATTGCTTTTCAGAAATCAAGAGTGGATCAAGATCACTTTCTAAGGATAACCTCAATGTCTTGGCCAAGACTTGGATGAATGCCAAGGAAGGAGTACCACATACTTACCCTTTTCTGATACTTCTCCTTAAGCTACTGGTCACTGTCAGATACAGGAAATTGAGCAAAAAAAAAGTCCTTATACTGGAGGTTTTCCAGAGATTTATCACTTGGCTGAATCTGGGTAAGTTTTCACAGGTTTAATAAAAATTCATTTGAGGAGTATGAATTAACTCTTCTGACTGATGTCAGCTGCCACCTCAGAAGTGTGAGGTCAGGAGAGGTTTACAGTAAACCCGCCAGGCTTCATGTAGGTAAAGCTGTATACTGCATCTGCTCTCATTATTTGAAATGACTGCATCATTTCCCAGAAAGCCTAATTGGATGCAGGCATCACACAGCATAAAAAATTTCCTAAGACGAGGAAAGGTGCAGAGTGAGCACAACAGTCCTAGCAGGAACAGGGGATGCCACAGTCTCAGTGTGCTTACTGATTAGTCACACTTGTTGATGCTGGATCTTGTCTCTGTTGAGAGATGGCGTCTTCATCACATATGACAGCATAGAAAATACAAGACCTTTCTTAGATTGTGTGCCCATCTCAGACCGATTTCTCAACCACTGGGTCAGGTTACATCTCCTTGCCCCTTGCAGGTTACATTAATTCAGCATTCATAGGTCCTGGGCCAGATGAATTCAGAGAAGCTGCTATGTGTCTGCACCTTTCCCTAAATCCCCAGAGTAAGTATTGGACCATTTGGCCACTGGACCATTATGTAATGCCATATCAGTATTCCTTGCCTCCTGGAAAGAAAAGACAGAAGTTGCATGGAGGTCTCCCATTGCCCGAGGCTCTCATAACTTCAGTTTGGCCCATCTTGGGTTTGAAGAATGTTCAATATATTATTTTTATACAAACAGGCCTGTAAAAAGAAAAACACACAGTCATTCTAATTACACAAGCCACTTATTTCACAAAAATAATGTGTGACTCATGGAGAATGTTCACCATAGATTCTCTTTTGTATTCAAAGCCAAATTGAGTTTATATTAAATATATGTTATTATCAACATCTGGCTCTTATTCGAGCTACTCAATTAAGAAAGGATTTTTTTCTGCCTTACATTAATTGTGTATTCCATTGCATTTTAAATATCTTGGTTTTATTATAATGAGGTTATGTTAATGTTCTGAAATTCAGATCGATTTGTTCATGTCAGAAAAGATAATATAAATTAAGCATATAAACTTGCTTTTATTTTCAAGCAAAGTATCAATAAATATGAGCATAACTAATCATCAGTAGCCTGTAGAAATCATTTCAGTTTGACAATTCAGAATTTTCTGGATAGGCTAACAGGCAAAGTATGGGATTCATATAATGCATGCATGTACAAAAGAGAAAGCGAGAAAGCAGGGAAGCTCTTTTCCTATTCGCATATTAATTCTGGTTCTAATGGCTTTAGTTTTTCAGATGAAAGCTGAGAACCCTTGAACTTCTCAACATATGCATGGGATTACTATTAAATGAAGCATCAAAAGGTCATATTTCAGAGAATAAAGGTCAAATAAACAGTGCAAGAATGTTCTGCATAATTTAGTTTCATTTGAGGCTGAAATTGGATGGTTTGGTTTAAATCTAGAACACATGATTTCTGCAAGCATTTTAAATGTTGCTAATTTCTCACTAAATAGTAATAGTGCGAGTTTACCAGAAGTAAGCTATTTTGAGCTTGCTGCCAAATTTCACATACTACATATATATAAAATATATATATATAAATATGGGCATCGATATATAAATGGTTGCTTATCTTTGGTGTCAGACCAATTTTCTGCCAAAATTAGGCTTGGTGCAGATTATTCTGGGTCACCATCAGTGAGAGAAAATAATCAGAAGATGCTAATTTAAAGCATTAAAAAATCAAAGGGAAAATTGCCAAATAAAGTTTAAAGGTCATGACAGTTAGAATTATTAAGCCTTTTTCTGAACTCCTGAGAACCAAAAGTTTACATTTTTCTAATGAAAACTATCAGGTAGTAGCAAAGCTCTGGGAATGAAAGTTTTGGGAAAGTGCTGAACATCTCAAGATCTACAGAAAACGCTTGTAGAGCTGAACACTGCCATCTATCTCTCTCCCTGGCTTCTCAGGCTCTGTGTCCCGGAGGTATTCTAAGTGGGCAGTCCAACTGTCTGTTGACTTTGCTCAAAGATACTGCCCTGCAATCCAGACCAGTGTGTGGGAAATGGTGTGATGATTCCTGCCTAAGCTTCAAAACTGAACTAACATTCCAATCTAAAATATTAATCTAGATATATCCTATGTTGTGGATACTATTCTTTCTAACATTTTGTTGTAATGTAAAAAACCACACAACAAGTAGAATGAAGATTATGTTGATAAATAATAAACCCCCATATTATGCAGCTCTGGAAGCTTTATATTTCCCTAAATTCTGATCTATAAGCATCCTGCTTAAATATGCAACTATGTAAAGAGCAATAATTTTTTTTGCAACATCAGAATTGGACATGAATTAGTGTTGTCTAATGACTTAAGGCTCAAAATATAGCTAGTCATTTATAGGTAAGGAGTTAGGAGATTGCTAAGCATTTCCTGATGATCAGACCCTCTAAAGACATCTCAGTCTCCTGTGAACTCTCTCCTCTTGGATCATTAATCCTTCCTTACCAGGTATGTTGCTCACTATGATATGTATCAATTCCACACCCCTTCTCCTGTCTCTCCAGGTCTAGTAAAGCAAAGATTGAGATACCACGTTTCCCGTTGTTGCCAAAATAGACTTCATAGAATTTTCTTGCAGACAGCAATTTCATTGTCAGCAACCTCTTATTTCTTCACAGATTTAGTTTACCAGTATCTAGATATGACACTGACAGGTTTATTGGCTATGCTCAGGACAGTCCAGTGGTAGTGCAGATAAATGGCAGGGCAGAAGTATTTCTGGATGGATCTAATAATAAAGTAAGAAAACAAACACAACTGAAAGGGAAATCTGCTGTTTAAATCACAAAACAGTATTAAAAAAAAATATGGTCTGGCACAGTTTATGCTTAAGTAACACATCCTGTGCCTTGCAGTTGTGTGACATGAGAAGCACACAGTGCAGTGGCCCTGTGTCCACATCCAATTGATCTTCCTGGGGAAGAGGGCAGAGCATGGGGTGTCCAGAAGAGGACCATTGGAGTACATAAATATTGTAACCTTATTGAGTCCTGGAGAGGTATGTGGGTATATTAAGTGCCTGGAAGTGCAACTGTCCCCAGACTGCATGGAAACAAAATACAGGTCATAAAAATGAGATCAAGGGCTCCAGTTGTTGGTATTTATATAAGATTTCAACCTGGAATAAGGAGGTAATCCAAATGTTTGTATTCTCAGAGGGAGAGGAAGACCTAACGTGGTCTCAAAGAGAGAGAAAAGAAAAAGGAGGTGTGAATGGGTAGGCTAAAGCAGCAGAGAGGGCAGTGTTGTCTCTCTGGGAAAAGAGAAGTGTCTCGCTGCCTAGACTGAGGGGGAACAGGGTGTTATTTGTTGCTGCTCATCACTTTGCTTCGTTCTTGTATTGAACTGCAAATTGACTGAATATGCAGCTCAGCAGTAGAAACTATGTGGAATCCACTCTCCTGACTGTCAGGAGAAAAGATCAGTCTATGATATTTCTGTCAGATCCAATGTTACACTATGGCATGATTACAGCATGCCAGTAGTATCCTGATGGTGTTATTTTCATGCAGCCACCTCAGAAGTATGTACAGACAGGAATGACTTCCCAGAGCTGAGATGCTGAGAAAGGAGCTGCCATTCCTCCATCTGTCTGCCCCTATCGTGTTACTTGAATTCCATCACCGAAGATCCGGCTGCCATGAACTAGCTCTGTGTCACAATTACGCTTCTGGAAATGTCATTGCACTGGTTCATAGCAAGATTCATTAAAGACAAACATGTATAGAGATAAGTGCTGAAGTTTTCTTTGTGTTTTGGAAAAAACTTCTTCCCGTATTTAATCTGTTGAGCTTGCTTGTGCTTACTTACCTTCAAAAAGATCTTAAACCTTTTTATATAAAGAGGTATGGATGAAGCAGTAAGTTTGCAGACAGTAATGAGCTATCTACAGATATCGTGGAATTCCTGTCATGTGCAGGCTAGTCACCAAGTTGTTCCTGAGGAAAGGTACTTGCCTTTGCACAGCTCTTCAGGATGCAAACTGAGCTGCTTTAGCTTTATGAAACCTTCCTGCTCTGAGTTCTTAATCATATATGTAAATTGGCCAAACTCTTTTGCTTGCAACTGAGCCAGGTTCAAACAGGGATTCAGAAATGCTTCTGAAACAATGCTGTCCTGCTGATGTCGATCACCAAAATCTTGTCAAGAGCATGGAGTTATATTTAGATTACAGATTGATGAAGAAAGAAACAGTTTTTGTTACAAATTTGAGCAGTACTGAGCATAGCAGGATCTTATTCAGTCGTGAAGGAGTACAGTCAACAGTGCAATATGTACAACATGACTTTCAGATAATTTTACTGGGGCCAGTAAAATTGTAGTAGATTAAAACATGTTTGGGTATTTTTTTTCCCACTATCTCTGCACTCTGCATGAAGATATAGTTGAGATAAACCATTCAGATACAGAGTTTTAATCTTTTCTCGTTTAATATACTGAAGTGCTCCAAAAGAACACAGGTAGTTGAATGAATATAAAGGAAACCTGGCGTCTTGGTTTGTACATGCTCAAATGGTGACCAAGGGAAAGGGTAACTTAAATTTAACTTGAAGATTTGATCCGCTAACTCTGAGTGCAGTGCTGAGAAGTGACAGTGGTTGAGCTGGTGAAGTTGAGCTCTCTCTGGTAGGCTATGACTTCTCTGGAATCTTTCAGGTTTACCTTATAAGAACATAGAGAAAAGTAGAGGGTTGTATCACTGACTTCACTCCCTGTATTACAGGTCATGAGAGAGCTCCTTGTTGCTGGATGGACTCACTTTGACACCCCTTTCTGCCGGCTGCCACACTGGATATAACCAAAGGAAAGGACAAGTGATGTGAAGGAAGGACAGGTTATTCTTCTTCTACAGAAACATGTGCAAATATAGGAGAAATTGTGAAAAGTTTGAATTGCTTTCCTGCCTGCCTAGCTTCTGTTGTAGACAGCTATACAGATTGGGAAGAAAATCTCAGTCTACCTTTTGATTATTACAGGTCAACGTAATAATTCCTCCTTGTAGGAGGCATTTCTTCCCTCCCTGTAAAGAATGGGTTGGTTTGCTCTTATGCACATGTTCCCTGTCCAGGTGACCTTCTTTTGGCCTGGCTTCCACTGAAATTTATCTTTAAATAAGATTTTGATAAAATATCTCATCCTGCCACTTAGAAATTGCATCCAAAAAAAAGAAAGTTTCTATAGTCTCTCAGCAGGTTTATGATGTTTACACTTTTTATTTGTGATCTCTTTAGTAAATTTGTTTATATGTTTGTGCACCTACACAATATATTGTGTGCCATCAAATTGTTGTAAGGTTAACTTGTGAAACATGGGTATGCCTTGCACCCAGACTTAGCATAAACCTTCTTGAGCTAAAGAAGTGAAATATTTTGCACTATCTGCTTGATTAGTGTAGTTATATCAAACCAAAAAAACTAAGGTTAACAATTCTGTTTTGCTGCTGCTTGAAGGAATTAAATGTCTGGCACCCTTTTTGCAAGCAGATAACACATGTCTGAAGAGACTTGAATGGACAGGCACCTAGTAGGTCATGTTCACCTCAATAAGCTAGAACAGACTAGTTCTCACTTGTGGAATGAGGAAGCAATCCTTTGGACTTAGCTAGTCTTGAACCACAGGAAGTGTATATAGAAATGCCAGTGATTTGCAGAAGAGCTTAAGGAAGGAAGAAGAGACCTGCTTCTGTTCTGGCTCTGAAAATCATGGCATCAGGGTTGGCTAATATGTTTGATTAATGCATCACTCAGTTGTTAACAGATAGATTGCCTATTAGTAGCACATAAATAAATTAGTTTTTGGTGTTGGCGTCTGTCCTGGAATACTCCCATCGTGACTGTACCTAGTTACCTAACAGTAACAGCTGCAACACTGCCTTAGTATCAATCTGGCCACTAAAATGTAATCATATATAACCCAACATTATAAGAAGTCTTAGAACTTCCCTAAATTTTTTAAGACAGTCCTTTGCTTTCTGTTTTTTACCCTTGTGGTTTGACTTCAGCTGACCACAGCTAATAGGAGGCTTTCCTTTTGTGTCATCAGAATAGTCACAAGAACATTGACATAACTAATTTGTTGCTAAAAATCTAGCAGCAAATTTAATCTTTCATTGTGTCACAGCTGCAAAATATATTAGCATGCTTTGTATGTGTATCTATCTAGGTATATGATGCTCATTTATGACATTTATCATGTCTTCTAAGAAAAGATAAGAATTCTCTTGGGAAAGCAAATGAGGTCACCTACCAAATATTGGTTATATGTTAAATTATATTTCACCATTAATATTTTGTAAGCTTTATAAGTAGAATTTGCACACTAGTCTGCAAAGAAACAATTGCTTTCATGAAAATTGCTTATGAATGGTAAGCAGCATGAATGTGTATATTAGCAGTCCAGGAAGGGGTTCAAATTTTCCAAAAGAACCATACTGATGGGTGTAACACCTTATAATTAGATACTATACATGTTTGTAAGGTTTGGTATAAAACTTCAATATTTGCGAAATGCCATCAAAAGGAAAGAGATCAAGATGATCTGAATAACAAACTATGTTAGTGTAGTGTGATATTTTCCCACTCAGCTACTCAGTAGGAATACCTCGGAGTAAGTTTATGCAAAAATGATTTGTGAATATATCATTTGAAAGCTGCTAGAATTGGTGATGGAAGATTTTGCATAGGGATTCCTGCTTTCATATTTCAGTTATGATAGCAGTATGTCTGAATCTACTTATTCCCAGAGTGAGAAGACAACATCCAGTTGTGCAGGATTCAAAAGGGGCTCTTGTCAACAGATTTTATCTACTGATTACTGTGGTATTTTACTGGAACTAAACCAGTCATTTCCAGTATTCCTGATGCAGAGTTAATTTGGTAGGGAGTATTTCAGTGTTAATACCTGAATAGGCTAGTCTTGCTGCAGAGTTGTACCCAAGTGTCTTTACACTTGCATCTACTAAACATTAGCTTCTCATTTTCCTCTGATTAGTACCACTGCCTTCATGTACTCAAAAGTTTTTTTTTTAAAAAGGCAATATGACTAAAAATAATTTATTCTTTCTTACCATTGAAGTGACATGTTCCAGTGTAAAAGTAATACTGAAATGGTAAATGTGAAACATCAGCCTTGGTGGGTCTTTTACAACAGTATTTCTTACACATTGTTTTGGAGAAAGAATTTTGCAATTCAAATATTTTGGCACAGGTAGTAATGAAATTATGACTTGATTGAGACATATGGCAGCAAGGAAAAGAAGAATAAATAATGTCTTGAATGACTGATGCTTGAATAAACCCTACATATATATTTGCTAATTGTAGCAGTTGTAGTTGTATCCACTCAGTTTATTTGGTTTGTACACATCCATAGCATGTCTGCCTAGAAAAAATTAATTGATATTTGGATTGGAAGTCTTTGTGAAAGTTCTTCATGTAAATAGGTTAGTCTTGCAATATTGGGTCAAATGTGCTCAGTGCAGGGAAGATTTTTGTGTTCTGCAGAAGGGGACCACACACAAATAAGGAAACTGAGGCAATCATCCTGTGTTTCTTTGCTGTGCTGTGGCTGCCACAGGCACAAGGACAGCTCCTTAAATCAGGCTGGAGGATCCAAGGTAGGAAGGGCAGGATCAGGGGATCTGTTACATGAGTCAGGGTTGTTCTCTAGAACCATTGAAAAAAATCCTTATTTATGTTTGTGTGAAAAACTGTGCAGTGACTTCTTGTTTGCCAGAACCGTTATTTGCCAGAAAAATGTCCCCGTATCTCTACCCTCTTCGCAAGCATAGGAGAAATATCCAAGCCAAATATTCGGTTTAATTTTCAATTTTTTTTCCATGTAAAAGTAGTCCCAGTTAAAAGAGTTTTTAAATTCTTCAAGGAATTGTAATTCTCATTTTGCATCTAGCCCACTGGGCTGGCACTATGTAGAAGATCATGCAAAGAGTTTGTGGGTTGTGAGAGAAGGAAAGAGCTAACTACAATTTCTAGCAGCAGCCAGGTTAGTTATGCCCATTCTGCATGGCTACATATACCTGTAGCATATCTGCACTGTTTCCATTGAAAAATTATTGAATCTGGGTGAAGAAAAATGCCCCCAGGAGTTTTAGCCAAAGTAAGGTTCTTCTAGACATTGCATTACTGAAGGCCTGTATGTTAAAGCTGCAGCTTTCCACTAAAAGTAGTTTAACATCAAGGAGCGTAATTTGTAATCTAAAGAGAAAACCCAAGGTCTTGATCCCATGCTCATTAAAGCCAGCAGGAATTTTGCCAATGTTTTGAGTAGGAACAGATTCAGGCTGCAAGTGAGTCTACCTTCCCAATGACTCCTTGGTTTCAAACAGCTGCCCTCTTTTTTATACTGCTAGGAGGTTTCTGTGAAGATTGCTTTTGAACGGTTTCTTACAAAACCTTAAAGAACTCATCCAGCTAGGTCAAACTAGTGAAGTGCTTTTTTGAATTATCAAACTCTGGGAAATAAAAAAGCAAAAGTAGCTGATTTTAAAATGGCACCCTGAAACTTGCAAAACGAAAGTATTATGTGAATGATTTCTTGATATACAGACATATTCTGAAAGTCACTTCCATGCAATGCTATCTTTTCTTCCACTTTAACATACTGATCATAGTTCAATTCTGTAGTGGGTTAACCTTAGCTGGGCACCAGGTGCCCACCAAGTCCACTCTCTCACCCCCCCACCCCAGCAGGGCAAGGAGGAAGAAAATAAGATGGAAAAAACCCCTTGTGGGTCAAGATATAGGCAGTTAGTGAAAACAAAGCAAAGCTAAGCAAAGGCTGCATGCAGAAGCAAAGAAAACAAAGATTTATTCTCTACTTCCTATCATCAGGCAATGTCTGGCCTCTTCCTGGGGACGCAGGGCTCCAATACACTTAGCAGTTGCTCTGGAGGACAGGTGTCAAAAAAAACAGAAGCCCCCCACTTCTCCTTTTCCTGAGTTTTTATTGTTGAGCGGATGTCATATGGTCAGTTCTGGCCAGCTGTCTTAATTGTGTCCCCTCCCAAGATCTTGCCCACCCCATCCCACTGCAGGGGGAATGTTGGAAAGAGCCTTGGTGCTCTGGGGACTCTGCTGAGCAGTAGCCACAACATGGGTGTGTTATCAACGCCTTTCTAGCTCTCAACACAAAACACTTCACCATGAGGGCTGCTATGGGGAAAATCAACTCCAGCTCAGCCAGACCCAATACAAGTTCCTCAAAAATAATTAAATGTTCCATATGACTGCTGTGTTAGCTTTATACTTCTGTTATTCCAACTGGAGAATCTAACTTGGTGGAAGATGCAATAGTTTTGAGCCAAAACTGTGTCTTTTCTTATTTAGACATCAGCAGTTCTGTGCTGTGCTGCTCCTATTGCTCTAAGGTTAAAGCCTGTTTTGTGAAGGTGGCTTTTCCATGCTCTTTTGTAATCGTTCTTTTCTTGGTTGTTATGGAGATAAAGCTTATGCAGTCCCTTTTCTGCTTACTTTATCATGCTCCAGGTCCAATAGCACAGTAAACAACCTATTAGGCAACCTATTTATCTATGTCAGTGCTGCAAGTTCAGACCTCTATTATTTAAGGTATGAATCTTTTTTCAGGTACCTTTGTCTGGAATTGATTCAAGTTTTTTTTTCAAATTGCCCTAGCTTTTGTGGGATTTTTAAAAAGATCAGGAAAACTGTTTTGTTAAATGTATCTTTTTCCCAAAATAACAGCATCAGTTGTCAGCTGAGCTTCTGTTTCAGCTATGAAGTACAATATTACCCAATCTAATATTTTACACATAAAATAGTTGATAACACGTAAGGTATTTCAGGTTATTTTCTCATGAACCTCATGAATTAATTTTTTTCAAATATTTTTATTTTCTACTAGCTGATTATTTACTTGAAAGCTTGTTTATGAATTTAGAAAATAATATTAAAGGAAATTATCTTCCTTACCTGTATTTCCCACTAAGAAATTAGATGTGGTTTTCTGACCAAATAATTGTTCAAATTTGCTATATTCCATTGAAGAAAAAACTCTGGGTAGGCCCTCATTTTTAATTTTTTTTTCAAGATTACATTAACACTGAAAAGTACCTATGGAAGTGCCATGAATTTTCTACAGGCATTCTGAATCCATCTGTGCTTCCTACCTTGCAGAGAAATGTCCTGAGTCAGAAATTACTTGTTTCTTGAGTGTTGCTTCATGGGAGGGGCAACTCAGCAATGATCTTTCCTGTAAGCTGGGCTTTCTTGCTGGGTTTCACCACCCAGTGCAGCCTGCAGCCACCCCACCATGCCTCCCCTCATCAAGATCCTCTTCCATTGTAGGAGAGGCAGTCAGACACCGTGCCCAGCCTAGGCTAGAAAGTATTGGTATTAAACTAGTTTGGGGGTGTGTTTGTGATGAAATTCTAGCTCTCTGCAGAGGAGAAATCCATTCTCAAACACCACTTTGGAGGTTGGTTTCTGTTGAAAACCTGAGGTTTGTAAATTCCCTATATCCTAAGTTGTACAGGTAAAACCTCTGCTGCACTGAAATGTCTGAACATTTAACTGCATTCATAAATTGCTGGAGAGTCTTGTTCAAGACTAAACCCAGCATTTCTGGCAGCTATAAAATAAGATACATAGAATATCTTCATGTCTGCATTCTGTTCCTCAGAGACCACATTAAGCATAAAACACCAACCTTCCTCACTTCTTGAAATTCATTAAATATAACAAGATATGATCCTGGAAAATGCTTTGGGAAAGAACTCTGCTATGGAAACATAGCATTAGATCATCTTCTTAGAACTCTTGGGGGAAAAAAACCCCAAAACCCAACAACAACAAAAAACCCACAACCTTTTTAGCTCTCATTTGCTCCATTCCTTTAACTTCCACTATGGATTATTCTATTGTGAGACTTAATTCTGTAGATAAAATGACTCTTACTGCCATGCTGACTTGGGTATATTGCATTATGCAGTAATTTTCTTTTAATCTTTATCAAATAAAAGACATGCCAGGACGGTTTTGTTAAACTAGCTATCTAATATAGCTTTATTTTTCTTCCAGTCAGTATCAGCAATGATGATTTTGGAAAACTTTCCCCATTACACTTCAACAATGAACATACGATATGTTCTCTACTGCTTATAACATAATTTCCTTTTTTTTTTTTTTTTAGGAATTTAATATAATTTGTAGATACTAGTTAGACTATGGATAACTATCTTTATTTTTAGCATCAATTTTTCAGCCTCCATAATGTCAAGGGACAGATCTGAGTGTTGGTGTGAGATTCAGTGGAGTTGTGTCCAAGTAAGTCAAGGCTGAGTCTAGTGTAATAATGTTTAATATTATATTACAGTCTCATATTTTTGGGGTGGAGGTGAGTTTAGTGTTATATTGCAATTTTATGGGTTCTTACAGAGGATGAAGTAGAACCAGTCCTGCTTTGTCACTTCCACATCATGACTTTGTATAATGGAGGAAAAGGCAGGGAGAGGTGTACAGTCCCATCTACCTTCTTATAAATCTATGTCTCTGTACAACGGACTTGCCTACATATGTGTATGCATATATATCCTCTTTTTTATCTCTGAGACAAGAAAACAGAAGCTTTTTTATTCTTTCCATATTTGAGCCATAGTTAAGTCCTCAATTCCTCATTCAGGATTTTGTGGTGGGTTGACAAAAAGGGTGGCTACCAAGAAGATGGAGACTCCCTTTTTACAAGGAGTCACATGGAAAAAACAAGGGGGAATAAGTACAAGTTATGCCTGGGGAGATTCTGATTGGACTCCAGAAGAAAATTTTTCACCTTTCAAACAATTAGACGTTGAAATAATCCCCCAAGGGAAGTGGTGGATTCCCCTACATTGGACAGTTTTAAGACCCAGATTGACAGGGTGCTGGACCATNAAGTTTGGGTTTTGTTTCTTTCTTTCTTTCTTTCTTTCTTTTTTGCCTTGAAAGGTTGGACTAGGTGATCCTTGAGACCCCTTCCAACCTGGTATTCTATTATTCTATGAACTTGTCGGTGTCACCTTGCCACATAAACCCAATACACGTTTAAAATAAAGTGTCATTTCTGTAAGATTTTTAAAGTTCTACTCTGATTCAATTGATGATTTGGTGGTGGTTTTGTTTAAATTAAATTAATTTTGTTCTCCCCAAGTCAAATTTGTCTTTTGCCCATGACCATAATTGATGAATGAGCTCTCCATGTCCTTTGTCTTGATGCTCCAGCCTTTTGTTGTATTTTCTGCTCTCTATCTCACCAGAGAGGTGTAGGAGCGAGCGAGTGGCTGTGTGGTGCTTTGTTGCCAAAACAAAGTGCTAGGCTCAAACCACAACATACGCTCCTCTTATACTATCCCAAAAAGTACACTTCAACCTTAACTGGGTGAAACTATCTTTGAAAGCGGTGATAGCTGGTCTTTCTGCTTGTATTCAACCCTTGATCCCTCTGCAGAGAGTGACACCAGTAGAGCTGATGCTGGAATTGTAAACATCAGTCTTAGTGATAATAAGCAAACTCGGTATATTATGTCTGTGCTTCACTTTGTCCTCTACAGAGTCAGCAACTCTTAATAAATATTAGCAAGTGATAAGGCATTATCAGTCAGCGTTCGCATCATTGACTGGCACTGGACCAGAGGAATAAATGCAAGTTGAAGCTGACTGATAATGACTAATCTCAGCACCATCTGTCAGTGGTACATCTGTCCAAATCCTGTGGTTCTGCATCTTGTCTAGCACCACTTTGGATGGGGCTGAGCTGCCAACTTTGCTGCATCTTGGCTTAAGAAAAGAACACTTTAGGGATGAGCTGCTGTACCTCTAAAAGGTTCCTGCTGTTGAGATGCTAGTGCATATCCTATACAACCATTTCAGCAAATTCCAACTTTGTTCTCTATCAACAGTTATGTGGAAATATTTAATTGAAATGAATTGCCATACAATATATCAGCCTTGTCATATCTCCTAGCCTCCCTGACTGCACAGATTAATCTTGGAGGGAGAAACATAATTCCCATACATTCACTGTTTCTAGAATCTTATGGAGATAGAATGTATGATGGTAAGGTATAGAGTTTAGTCATCCCACTTGGAGGGATGCGTATGTCTCAGGGATGGTGAAGCAATGAATAAATGAGGTGAACACTAATAAGCATTACCCCGCCACCACGCAGCAGCATAAGCTGTGTCTTACAGAAAGTATTTAAGAAATACTTCAGAATTCTACAAAATGTTCTGCTTTAATTCTTCATGTTACAATCTCAGGTTACCTTAACTCAGCCTAGGAAAGAGAAAAATAACTATGCTTAAAATGCTTCTGACAGCTTTCTCATACACTAGAGTGTCACAAGCTTAAATCTGAATTGCAAAATCTACCAGAAGAAACAAATGTTGTATTGCCGTCTCTTGTCAGAGCTGCTTTTTAAATCCTACTGATAGACTCATCTATCCAAGCTTTTATTCTGTGGAGGAAGAGCATATTTTAGTCCTCTTGTTCACAGAACTCAACATCTTCTTTTTCTGCCCTTTACCACAGGCCAGCAGTGTGGCTTGTCTCTCTTTCGGTAGATCAGCTTCTGGGACATTGGCAATCTGCAGGTAGGAAAAGTGCCAGGCTGTGTAGCTCCTCTGAGGACCCCACCAGGGAACAATTTCTGGCTGCAGGGCCATACTCCAATATTGAGGGAGAAGCATGGAGAAGTTGGCTGCCTGAGCCTGCAGTTTTGTGTGAACTTCATAGAATTATAGAATGGTTTGGGTTGGGCCTTAAGGGGCCTTAAAGATCATCTATTTCCAACTCCCCTGCCACAAGCAGGAACACCTCCCACTAGACCAGGTTGCGTAAGGTCTCATCCAACCTGGCCTTGAACACAGATGGGGCACCAACAACTTCCCTAAGCAACCTGTTCCAGTGTCTCACCACCCTCAGAGTGAAGAACTTCTTTCTAACTTCTAATCTAAATCTACC
>VYZX01009723.1:13135-32160 GCA_013401335.1 Brachypteracias leptosomus | reverse complement strand
CTGCCCTTGAACTTCACATTACTCACCAACCCCTCCTTGTTGGTGAGAACAAGGTTCAGCATAATACCTTTTCTCATTGGTTCCTCTACCACTTGGAGAAGGAAATTGTCATCAGTGCATTCCAGGAACCTCCTGGGTTGCTCGTGGCCTGCTGTGCTGTCCTTCCAATAGATATCAGGGTGGTTGAAATCCCTCACGAGGTCCAGGGCTTGTGAATGCAAAGCTGCTCCTATCTGTCTATAGAGGGCCTCATCCACTCAGTCATGCTGGTCAGGTGGCCTGTAGCAGACCCCCACTATGATATTACCTTCCCCTGCCTTCCCTTTAACCCTGACCTGTAAGGTTTTGGTCAGCTCCTCATCCATCCCCAGGCTAAGCTCCATGGCAGCTGATCATTGACTTAGAGGGAGACACTCCCTCCCTTTCTCCCCTGCCTGTCTTTCCATCTATTCCCACAGTCCGGTTGTAGGAGCCATCCCACCACGTCTCAGTGGTGCCAGTAACATCATTCGTGTAGGCGTGTGCACGTCTGTAACTCTTGTTTGTTCCCCATGCTCTGTGCATTTGCACAGCGGCATTTAAGTTGGGCCCCCATTGAAGCTGACTTACTGTCTGGAATTCCATTATCTTGCACTTCAGGTGCTCTCTTGCTGGCCTGTGATCCTTCTCCAGGCCCAGAGCATCTATTACTGGAACTGGCCTCAAAGAGGGATGGATTGAGGATCCCCTTCCTTGGCAACTCTAATTTAAAGCCCTCTTTACCAAATTGGCAAGACTGTGCCCAAACATCTGCTCCACCTTCCCTGAGAGAGAGAACCCATGAGGGTTCACCCAGGAGACCAGGTTTCTCAAAGGAAGTCCCGTGGTCCAAGTAGTCGAAGCTCTGGCTGTGTCACCAGTCCTGCAACCATTTATTGATTTTCCCAATGTGATTGGCCCTTTCAAACCCCTTCTCTCTGATGGGGAAGATTGATGAAAAGATTACCTACGCCTCCAAGTCCTTCACTGTCTCTCCCAGGGCTTTGTAGTCCCTCTTGATACTCTTCATACTGCTTCTGCCTGTATCACTGGTATCCATGTGAAACAGCAGCAATGGATAGCAGACAGTGGAACAGACAAGGTTTGGTAGTCTCTCTGTGACATCCTTGATACAAGCCCCCAGCAGCGGACCTCTCTAGATAGTGCATCAGGTCAGCAAACCAGTGTCTCTGTACCTCTCAGAGGAGAGTAATCTACTATTATCATCCATCACTTTGTCAAACTAGTTGTTATTCAGGGAGCCAGTCTCACTGCCTTACTCACCTCTGAGGTGTTACCCGTTGCAACCTTTTTTGACTCTTCAGTTTACAGGGCCGTGAAGTGGTTCTGCAGGGGCACCTCAGGCTTTGAGGGAGGTCTCTTCCTCCTGCTAGTTCTTACCTCTGCAATTTTCCATTCCCCAGCATTGTTGGCTTCCCCCCTTTCTGGGTGTGCTGGTGGGGGAGTTTGTTTGCACCAGACTAATGGAAACAAAAGAAAACGTCTGCATTTTGAGTTGTCTAGAGAAGACATTTTCTACCTCCAGCTGCAACAAATGTCATTAACATAAAGCTACATTTATCTTTAATGTGAGATTTAACTTAGCTAGTTTGGTCTGCACAAAATGAAATGTTTAATAGGGCCCAACTCTCAGAGAATTGGCTTTTGAATAGATTTCATTGTTTCAAGGTAGTCACTTAAAAACCAAGCCACCTGAGTACACTTGTCTTTCTCTGAAAATAAGTCTAGATTAATGAGGGAGAAAAAGGTACTTTTTTTCATATCTCAGTTCAGGTAAGTGTGAATATTCCAAGAGAACATGGGCACAGGAGACCTATATGCACTTTTTATGGGGATTGTGAGATCTTCCATAATTTAACGAAGTTATCAGTGAGACTGCTGCAGAAAAGGTTATTTTTATGGAAAAAACATTTGTACTGTTTCAGCACTCTGTCACTGATCCACAAACTTCTTTTTTAACAGGAAAATGCAGTTTTATAATTGATCCTTATGCTGATAGTTTAGGGCTGAAACATGAAAAAAATAAGGCATAATGAGGCAGCCCTGAGTGAAAATATTCAGATAAACAAATGTGATCTTAAACAGCTATCCATTAATTCTAGATTTCCACAGAACCAGCACACAAACACTTAGGTGCTTCTGAGCCACAAAGGTCTTCATAGCAATCAAAAGTCAGAACAACTTCATTTCCTTGCAACTTTTTTTCTCCTGAAGCATTTTACAACAGCTCACTTCCTTTCCAATACAAAAATATATGACCCTGCTTTTAGTTTAGCTTGAATGAAAAACAGCTCATTGACATCCTTTCTGATAAAGTTTAGTTGTCTCCCTGTGAACTAGTTGTTCAGACTCTAGCTGAGGCTAATGAAGGTCTAAATGTAATTTGTTGATACCTGGGTATCTGAGACATCCGTATGAGGCTAACAACTACAGGAGAAATGCAATGGGATGTTTATGTATTGGATTTTCATGCCAAGGTTTTGGTAGTGGGGAGGCTACAGTGGTGGCTTCTGCAAGAAGCTTCTAGAAATTTCCCCCATGTCCTATAGAGCCAATGCCAGCCAGCTCCAAGACAGACCCACTGCTGGCCAAGGCTGAGCCCATCAGTGAAGTTGGTAGCGCCTCTGTGATAACATATTTAAGAAGGGGAAAAAAACTACTGCACAACTGCAACCAGGAGAAAGGACTGAGTATATATGAAACAGCCCTGCAGACACCAAGGTCAGTGAAGAGGTGGGGGAGGAGGTGCTTCAGGCATGGGTGTAGAGATTCCTCTGCAGCCCATGATGAAGACCATCAGAAGAATCAGGTTGTCCCCTCTGCAACCCATGGAGGTTATGGTGGAGCAGATATTCACCTGCAGCCCACAGAGGACCCCACACTGGAGCAGGTGGATGAACCATTCTTTATCTGGGGAATCTACAGCCAGCTGTCAAAGGAATGGTAATGAAGCGAGAAGGCAGCATTGGACATAAAGGGCAGTTGAGAATCCAACTAGACCGGTCCAAATACATTTTGTATTGGTAGAGAGGCAGTAGCAGTCTTTTCCCCATCTGTGCTACGTATTTAGGGTACTGTGCACAGCTTCAGACTTTTATCAAAATATATCTAGCAACTTCACATTCTTCTTTGCATTAATACACACAGAGCCCATCTGCAGCAGAGGAATATTGCTGCTCCAGCTAATGGAAAGGAAATAGTTCTTGCTTCAGAAAGCATGACTGGATCAGGGAATTTAATTCAGAACCTGGATTACTGCCATAGATGTTACATGTGCCTTCTCTCTCCTTTCCTTAGTACAGTGACTCAAATCTGCATTTTGGAAAGAACACAATGAAACTCTCTCTTCATCTCCTCCCCTTAAATTCCTTAAATGTCAAAAGCAACTAAATCATTTTGTTAACACATGTAAATCCAGAGACTTATCCATATAAAAACATGATTGGTTGACACATCTAAGATTGCACTTTCTGTCATAACTGTAAACATAACTTCCTTCTCCTGATTCTCAAACTTTGCAAAGCACTCTAACTAGAATGAGACTTACAACTTTGCTTGTAGTACACCTGGGAATGTCATTTGGACTGAAGAATCAACTTCTGGCTAATAGCTGCTTTCATGCTGAGCTCCAATCTTCCACAATTCACTGTTGCTCCACTACTTGGTCATCCTCAGTTTGCCATTTGATATAACTGGCTTCTGCTTAACATCAAAAAAAACATTGTCTGGACATGCTGCAGAATACAATTTACAAACACAAACACTGCTGTACTTCAGCTAATGGCTCTTTCAATTCTATGGTGGCAACCACGCTAATTAAAAGGACTCCTTATAAGCAAAATGGTTGCTATTGCTCTGTCTTTCTTATTAACTTTCCCCTTCTTCCCCTTGGCCTTCCCCTTTCCCTTCCTTTGCCTTGCCCTTTCCTTTTGCCTTCCATTCCCTCAGACTAAAAGGGAGGATCCACAAAATATCTCCGTTCCAAAAATCCAGGAGTTTTAGAGCAACATGGTTCCCTTAACTGTTCTTCAGTTAACCATCACAGTAGTCTATACTTTGGTACTTAATTAAGCAATTTGCTACATTAATACTTAATGCCTGTTCAAAGCTGTACAATAAGTACACACGTTTGAGTTGCTCCAAAGTTGAAGTTACATGGTATTACTGCTGTGTATGGGAACTGCAGGTTAAAGTTCCTTAGTGCTTTTTGACAGCTTAATAATGTAAACTACTGAGAGGTTAATAAATAAAAGAAGCTATGAAAATACCAGAAACTGCTTTTTTAACCTTTGTACAAATAGACTGAAGTAACACTGGGCAGGTTGTGTGTTTTTTGTAATTATTTGGCAGTGTGGAAAAAAAAAGGAAATAAATAGATGAACAAAAAGTAGAAGAAACTGCCTTCTCTAGTTAATTTTTTATCAACCTGTAGCTTGTGCTGTATAGGTCATCTTGGCAAATGCTTTCAGCAAGAGCTTGGACGAAGTCCTTAAGTTACTCCAGTTACTTTCTTATGAACTGTAGTTAAAATAAAATTTTGTGATTCAGCTTGTTTTAGCTGACAAAATTCATAATGAACAGAAAGAGTTCCTCCTGCTTTGTCTCTGATTGCCAAAATGTCCACTACTTTTCTGGGCTTTGACTCTACATTACAGTTAAACTGGGATTTTTCCCTGAGCTTTCTGAGCCAGAGCAGCATACATATACATATATACTGCATTTATACACTATTTTAGAAGTTCTAATGAGTCCCTGGGGAGTCCCTTCTACTGACCATGACCCTGATGTATTAAATGCTCAGATTCAAACAGATGGCACAGCTCCAAAAACAGGCATTTCTTTCAGTATAAGAGCAGAGGTGATGAGTAGATAAAGGGGAACAGATCTAAAGGTGTAACCTACATGGTTTAGTACTTCAGGCATTTGAACTTATGTCACAACACAGAAGAAAACCAGTTAAAAGGAAAGGTGGATCTTATCTGGAATATTCTGGATCCCTACCCACATGTAAAGGGCAGGGGTATTCAACTATGAGACCCTCAAAAAATCATCAAAGGAGCATAGTAGTCACAAGTCATGCACACTAGCTTTTTCTGGCACTCTCTGAAGAAGATTGTGGTTGATTATTCCTTCAAGCCATACATGCTCACCCTCCCATATCTTTTTTTAGTCAGACTACAGAAAAAAAGATTGTAAGAAAAAAGAGACTTGAACAGTGCAGAACCTAAGGGAACTTGCTGTAAATGCTGTCCTTTACCTTCACCACCTTCCATATGTATAGTGACTTCCTTTCTCTGTTGTGAGTTTTGATCTGCCACAGGTTGTTTTATAGACCAGAGAGCACAGTGAACTGACTGTCACCTCCGTAGATTACATGTTGCATATTGCTATTCACTGCTTCAAAGCTGAGATTCTGCCTCTCTTCAGAAGAGAATGCACCTGAGGTGATGATACGCTTGTGTGGATATTGGTATTTCATTTACCTGGATTTATGGGAAGACAGTAACATCTTGTGGCCCTACAAACTCATGCATAGACAACTGAAATAGGTCCTCAAACGAAATCCTATATATATGGAAGAGATCTTGTATTTGATGAATGCAATAGCTATCCTATTTCTGTGTTAACTGTTAGCTGAAAAGTCATCAGTGACTAACCAATAAGCCAAATTGTGGAGAATTAAGAGAGTTTGTTGATATGAGTCAGGAGGACATCAAAAGGACTGAGATACTACCTTTCTTTGTTAACTCTAGAGTCCAGGTGACAGGGTATCAGTGAGATCCTGGAAAGACCAAACAATCACCTCTTAAAGAAACTTGTGGAGGAATGTGCTTGCATGGACACTAAATTATTTTAGTGTTAATGCATCATAAATACTATGTAAATGAATATTGCAGCTGAAATCCTATTAATAGTGATAGGAGAAGAAAAGAGCCATATCTGTGTAGGAAGAACCACAGAATCTCTATTAGCTGATTTCACCTTATTTTTAGTTGTGCAAAGCATTCCAGATAATATTTAATATAAAATTTTCTCTGTGTATTTGATGTTTCCTTTCCTAAAAGCCCTTCCTCTGAATACTGGCTGGAAACCATTAGCACCTGCTTATCAGTATTTTAGTGAAGTTTTTCTGAAGCCCAATGCTATGTAATGTTTTTTGAGCAGATAGAGAGCTTTGGTTCACATGCCAGCAGAGAGTTAAGCTGAGGGGCAGGGAAGGGGGGAGCTGCAGAGAAGGTTGCTCAGCAGCCCCCTTCCACATCACATGGGTGCAAGGAAACAGTCAGACCAGACTGGGCACTACAGTCAGTGGCTGGCACAGGATGCCATCTGTCTGACTGCTGTCAGGCTTGTGACGGGAGAGGAGGGGTGTTATCCTTTCATTGTGTTAGCACTGTCAGAAAGCATCCATCATATTAAGGTGAGTGTCACTCAAAATGTATTGCACACACCCTACCTTTAATATTCTGCAGGTGCAGTCTTCAATTAGGTGTGAGATTGATTTGCCAGACAACTGTAGCAAAGTCCAGAGAGGACCCCAGATTTTTTTCTGGCTTCCAACCAAATTGTGTTTATCCCTGTAAGGTGCTAACATTAAAATCTAACTCCAAATGCTCTTGAATTTAGGGATGTGGCTGTTGAATTTTGAATTGAAATTCCAGCTTTCTTCGCTTTAGGGCATTCAGATTCAGCATATTAGAGCACAAGAGGCTTGAACTGTCAGTTCTCATCCTTGGATATTGCACCAAGCTGATAGGGCACATTTGCAACACTCACTGAGATATGTACTTTCCCTTCCTCTTTCATCTGATAAAGTACAGAAAACTGCAACACATTAAGGAAAAATATCTCTTATTTGACCAAATTGAATGTGTTAAAAAGTATTAGGTCTGACTATGGTTTTGAATTTCCTGATCACACAGGGACAATGAAAGAACAGGAGTTCAGGAAGAGCTCTGGTCTGCTTAGCCTGAACCCTCCCTTCACCTGCATGACAGAACATGCTGCTGGGGCAGCTCCTGCCACTCTTAAATGAGCATAACATGTGCTCCCACCTATATATGTAGCAAGTTAATTCCTTGGAGCCAGAACCAATGAACAGTCCTGCCTTGCGCCTATCATGAAGCAAGTGTTGCTGTAGACACTAACTTGTAGCAGGGCAAAGGTGTGTGTTTCTTACCTGTATTGGTATTGGCTACTGCACTCAGTTCCCTCACTATAAATACAAGATGTGCCTCAAATGAGCACAAAAGTCCTTGCTCTTCGGTTTCTGGGGCTTGTGTCAGTCAGAATAGAAGAAATCAAAATTTAGTGAAAATTATGTGGCATCCAAGGTAAGTGAACATATGTTGCATGGAGCTCTGGTAATATGAGAGGATGTCATGATATATTATGAGTAAAACTGAAGTGTCAAAATGAATGTAAGAAGACCAAATTATAACGATGATAATATGGTGAGCACCAAACTATGAAAGGCTTCCTCTCATGACTATCCAGTACAAATTTGCTGCTGCAGCAATTTGACTACTGAATAAGATAATTTCAACAGGGGCTCTGGACAATTGCAGCACATTAAGATGAAAGTGTCTCATTCTGTATGTAAAGAATATATAGGTTGAACTTCAGTAAAACTATAAGGACATCCTTCACCTCTGGTCAATGTATGTTCAAAACAAGAAGCCTAGTAAAGTTACGGTAAGGTTGTAATGCAAGCACAGAGAACTTAAAAAATGCCTGAAATAAGGTTACTATGTATCTATCTGCATTTCTGTCTGTACAACCCTGGGCTGTCCCCTTGTCGTGTATGAATTGTGGCAGTTTGACTGAGGATCACATACTCTTTTTTCTGCAAGACTGTCTCAGTCAATGCCCTGGGTGGACAGCACTCAGTGATTGAGTGGCTTCTCAATATTTTTGTTCTACCCTCATATTTCAGTGCATGGCCCATGGACACATTTACTTTATGCTACTCAAATCCTTCCATGTGACAGAATCACAGATGTCCTTAGGGGATTCTGTGGTGTTACTCATTGTAAATTTTATTCATGCAGTATTTTTATGGTATGAAGAGTGATATTATCTGCATTTTATATGGGAAGAAAGGCAGACAAGATTAAATTTAGCCTTTAATTTGGGCAACAAGTTTGAAGCACCAAAGACCATATATTTTGTACAGTATTTAGTCCAATGACTAATGTAGCTTTAGGTAGGGTTTTTTCTGGCAGGAATAGTTATAATATTATTATTAGACTGCCTTAATCACAAGACCACTCTCTCTTACAGAAATCCCATCTTCCTCAATACAAGCCTTTCAGCCTCCGAAAGGGTGTTATGGGATCTTACATCAGAAACCTGAGTCATACCAGCTCATGTAACTTTTATTCTGGGTGCTTGATTCCACTGTTTGATCTAATCGAGAAGTTGGCAGATGATAGTAGGTTGACAACTTTCATGTGGTCCAGACAGTGTTAGAAGCAAAATATGAACATTATACAAAAATTAACACTGACAAGTCCAACTTTTGGACAGTTCTGGAAGTTCACCTTAAATCTAGCTAATTTGGAGCATTGTTCACTGAAGGCAGAGCAGTGTGGGGTGCGGCAGCATAAGGAAAGTGGTACAGAGGTCACAATTGCAAAAAAGCTGCCCCTGCTTCCCTGATGGGAACAGCTGGAGGGAAGCAGATGGCACCAGGTGTCCAGCATAAAGTCTTGACATGATCAGGAAGAAAATTAATGAACAGTTATTGTCATTCACCCATATTCCTACATCTTCCTACATCCTCTTGGTATTTCTTAGAATAACTGTAGATGCCTCATGGCAGCTGTCACACTAGCCCTTCACCAGACAAGGAGATGGGAAAGTAACTGTTATGGCTTTAACTGGTTGCAGGGTTACATTTCTCCTAGCAACTTTTAACCTCAAAACAGAGAGCTGCTTCAGATCTTGTCAATATATGTTCCCCTTAAGATAAAGATAATTAAAGTTTATATCAAGTCACCGGTTTTATTTAATTTGTTCCTTTTTGTACCTTTACCTTCTCCAAACTGAATTCCTCATAACATACCTAAAGACTCCTCCCATGGAATTTTCAGTGCAGGTGCTCACTGCCCAAACCTGCTATCTCCTATGGACTCAGTGCTTCTGCTTCCTTACTGCACACTACCCCATAGCCTGGTATGCACTCTTTCACACTCAGATTCTGGTTCCTTGCCTCAGTCTTTCCACCTCAGTTCTGTCTCCTTACATGATATCTCAGAGTCACCTTCCTTCAGCCCTCCTCCCTGCCTCCATCCCAGATCCTTGTTTAATTTCAGTCCTCCTCTCCCAGCAGCCATATAGCTGCCAGTTTCCCGACTCCCAGGCCTTTTATTTGCAGTGTCTTTTGCTAGAACTGTTATTGCTCATACTATTTGATTTTCATCTTCCTTATCCTCATCCGTGCTCATTTTAATCCTCCATCTTGCCTCTCGTCCATGCTGTTCTTGGCTGGGCAGGAGAGATGGCCTCCCTGCTTGTAGATCCTGAGCCCAGTGCTGCACAGCTGGGACCAACAGCTATGGGGATAGCCCTCCTCTGTCTTCTGGCTGAAGTCCAGCAAAATTACAAGCAACTTCAAAGAGGAGCATATAATGCAAAGTGGCAGAGGAGTTTAACTCATTGTCACTACTTACTCTGCCAGTAATGGTGGTGTCTGTAGCAGTCAACAGAGAGCAGAAGATAGCTGATTGTGTCACTTGCATTACCTGTTCTTACACAATGAAATCATTGGTTAAAAATTTATTTTTATCTGCAGAAGGGCTGGCTAAATTACACAGTTCCTTCTGCTTGTCTCTATATCTCTGACATGTAGCTCATGGTAAAGATAGAAACAATAGACAAGCTCCTGAAAAAATATTCAAATAAGATATAAACCACCCATGTCCCCACCAAGCAATCCACAATTCTCTGCCAAAACAGCTGTTAAAATT
The DNA here is from genome assembly GCA_013401335.1 of Brachypteracias leptosomus. NCBI lineage: Eukaryota > Metazoa > Chordata > Aves > Coraciiformes > Brachypteraciidae > Brachypteracias > Brachypteracias leptosomus. The sequence goes on along the minus strand of VYZX01009723.1, from coordinate 22,150 downwards.
AAGGCTGATAACAAACAGATATATCAAAATTCAAGGAGTCAACTGCCTACCTGAACATGTCTAAATAAATACCAATGTATTTATATGACAGCCTCATGAAATGTCTACTCATCAAAGCATTCACACTGTTAGAGGGCTGTTCTGTTTCTCATGAACAGATATTGCAGTGATGTAGGATTTGTGTATGGAGGTAGGTTTTTTTATCAGTTTAAAATCAATCAAATGGCAAATCAAATTGGCAAATGGAATTAACCATTGAGCTAGGACACTTCCAAATGTTCAGCTTAATGGGAACATTATGTGTAGGTGAAAAAATGTGGAACTTGCCTACAAGCTTTGCATTCTTTCAACTTGCCCTTGCATTTTTTATAGAATGGTCTGTGCCTTTCAAAAAACAAGAAACTTGAGGAGAAGCAAATATACTAAGAAAATTAACTACTTGGGCATGACAGTTTATAATCTAATAACTGTTTCTATTTTGAGACATTTAAATTACGATTCTTGCACTATTAAGACAGCTTGAAAAATTTTAAAGTACAAAACTGCAACATAAATACATAACAGGTTTGGAGCATCAAGACAATGATCCATCTAGTACTGCCTCACACCTCAGCCCAGGCATGATTCTTCAGAGGAAAGTACTCAAATCCCTGTAATTGACAAATGTGGAGCCATTAGGGAATTTTTTTTCCCAAATCTCCTCACAGTTAGTAGATGATTTATAGATGTTCTCCTTCTGCTTATCTTTCTTAATATTCTGATAAGCTCTCAGTTCCAGTGATAACCAGTGGGAATGTAAATACGATACAATAAAAATAATCAAGAATCAAGAACATAAAATTTCCTTTTATCAGTTATAGCAAGTTGATGTGGCCTTTCACTGATTAGTTTAATCATACTTAGATCTTTGTGGTTCATTTCATACATAGAGCTAAGGAAAATACTTCCAAATAAAACTAGGGGTGAAAACCTTAGGCTGGTATTGTTCTTTATGGTATGCTCTGATTCTTTACATGGTGTAAATCAGATAATCTGAACCAATAGTCACTATGAAGGAGCTGTTTTGGAATTGTACTGTCAATACTGACAGAGAGGAATTTGATTCATAGACTAACAGTTATTGTGCCCTCCCCATAATCAGATTTCCCAGTGGTTAATTACTGACACTATTAAATACTGGCACATTGCTTCCATTCTGAATGCTTTTAGTTTAAATTTCCAGACATTCAATATTGGCTTTCCCTTGTTTTCCAGGTTAAAGTTTTCACAAACATTTTGATGAAGTGAATTTATTTTTGAGTATTTAATGAAAAACAATTTTGGATACCTTCTATAATTCTTTCTTTTTTTTCTGACAGCTCTTCTAAAGTTCAATAATACCATTCTACTGAAGGCACAGCAAACACTAGACAAAATACTTCAAAAAAGAAATCCAGGATTCTAGGACAGTCAATGACGAACTGGTATAGAAACCATCTGCCTGTAGCAATGCTACAGGATGTGTACACAAGATTCTGTTCCTCAGTGGACACCAGGGTGCAAAATATCGAGAATAAAAAGAAATGCAAATGCAATTGACAACGTCCAGGAGGACAAAACAGCCTGAAGAGCCTAAGCATGAGATCTGCCATGAATTTTCAGTACTACTACAGGGCACTCCCCAAAGGGACAGATGATAGGAAATTCTTCAGTCATATCTGAATCCATTTATAAAATCAATATTACATATCCTTTTAAACTGCTTATCACCTTTTCAGTGGTTATCATCTTTTACAGGTCATGCTCAGATAAATTGAGAAATCAGATCTGCGCTACCTTTATCTGATTCTTTCCCAGGCAAAGAGACTGTTTAAAATGTCTGTTTAATCCCACTCCATGAACATCATAATTTATTGTTTACACTACCAGGAGAAGTAAATGAGAGAGAAGACGACTGTATTTTTAGAATACATATTAAAAAAATTATTCTAAATTACTTTTAAAGGGTGTTTTCTTCATTAGAGATTTTAATTTCAATTTTGCATAATTTAAGTGGGTAAAATCCAACTGTTGTTAAAGGCAGAATATTTAATTATGCATCTACAATAGCTGGATGAATCACAGGTACTTCCAACTCATGGCATTTAAGGAAGAATTCCTTTTGGCCAGGCTCCTGGGCCTCCTCTAGTGTCCACTGTTTTGCAGAGTGGTGAGCCTTGCTCTCCTAGAAACTACAAATCAGGAATTGTAACATCACATACAATATCACTTTGCCCTTTCATATAGATAGTGAGATTTTTGCTCAATTCAGCAGGAGAATGGCTTTCCAGACAATTATGTGAGTTAGGTGGGAGTCACAGATCTGCAGGTTGGGAATACAAGGACAGAAATGAAGCTGAAACTCTGCACCCCTTTCGGTAAATCTAACATGACGTTAGTTTTTTGGGAAAAACTTGCTCACTTGTGCAGTCCAGAAAAGACAAGCTTTACCTGGTTTTGATACCTGTACTGCTGCGGTCTGAGAGCTTTTCTCTGCCTGGTGAGTCATAGTCATGTACACAGAAAACTGAATCAACACTGTGACCTTACTCACAAATCACAGATACTGCACGGATATAATGGTTTATCTCATGTTTACAGTGCAGAGCATTAAAAAATTTGAAACCCAATTAAAATATGATTTGCATACCAGAATTTGATTAAAACATGACTGATCCTAGGACCTGTGATTCACTCACAGAAGGGTGATCCAGCTCACTAAAACAGCTATTTTGTCCAGTCCTAGGTCTACAAAAGGTCTCCAATGTCATAGCACTGCAAGTGGCAATATTTCAGGATTTCCAATATGCACTTTTTGGTGCTACAGGTACTCCTTCGGGAGGAGGCAACCAGGGTTTTGTCCTTGCTCAAACACCATTTCATTATATTTAACTGATAACATGATAGTATTCTGACAGAGCCCTCGAAACAGAAACCAGAGCCTCCCTCTCTGCCTTCATGTGGAAGTCCTGATCTTCACACTAGTCACACCTCAGTAATGTGAAGGGAGCAGTTTTGACAGGAGGGACAAAACAGCCATGCCTATGGTGACAACCTGGTCACCAGAAAAGTTTCCTGGGAAGGTGGATGCAGACTCCTCTGGCCCCACACTCTGGATAAGTGCCATGATTTAAACCACTGCTGTGTTGTCCTCACCTGGGCCAGCAACTCAGGGGTTGCCAGCTCCCCTGTGAGTCTAGAGCCCCACTTGGGCTGGGTAAAAGGAAAGGCACTAGATCTGCAGGCTTCAAGGGAGCTTGTGTCACCCTCTCAGTAGGAATTCAGGAATCTTATTCCTTAAAAAATCAAGTGTCTGCAGATTTCAGTTGTTGACAGAGTCAGGCAGCAGCAGAGCAGTTTTCAAGGATCTATATTTGGACTGGAGTCCAGAAAGGCAGTTTGGTAGGATGTCAGTGTGACAAATGTGACAGGCTTATATGAATCTTCACCTTCTCTTCAGAAAGATAGTTAACAGGGCTTGGAATTATAGAGGACGCAGATGTAAGATCCATTTCATGCCGTGACTTCGGTTGTCTGACTCTCACACTGCACTGGGAGGAGAATTCAGGTGCTCTGTGCTTCACCGAATTTTTCTTCTGATGCAATCCTTTCCTTGACACTTCCAGCAAAGCTATTCCCCCTTCCTATTCCCCTCCTCAAGCTAACAGGCACTTTAAATATACAAAAGTACAGCTGAAACTTTCGTTTAGATTCCTGACGACTGGCACCACAGTTATTATATCCCCAGACTGACAGTTCCTGCTGATTGGTGCCACTCAATTCAGAAAGCAATATAGCTTTGATATATCAACCTGGCAACTGCCTGCAGGAAGCTATTCTAGTCCTTCTCTCTGAATTTCAGTCTAAGAAATATACTCCTTTCAACAGAATTTTTCAGGGAAAGAAAGGCAGAACATTTAAGAGAGGGGATGGGAAGCTCAGTGTGCCCCCCATAGCCTTAAACAAGAGCACCTTTTTTCTTATTGAGGAGGTAGTAACTCTACAGGAGAAAAAGACTCTAAGAAGAGCCTTTACTCCAGGATTTTACACACTTGAAAAATCCAGGTCTCATTCATAGAAAAAGGAAAAGGTTTTTAAAAATTTACCACTGATCTATATGTCCTTTATGAAGAATTTGACATGTTGGTGTTTAAAGAACTAGCTGTTTGATGTTTCAGTTTGGGCTTTGTTGCGGAGCTCAAGGGTCATCTAGTCAAGATGTTATGGAGCAGAAACAGTTGTGAGAGTTGTGCTCAGCAGCACTTCAGCTGGGAGGATTAGGAGAGAGCTCCCTGGAATACTGACAGTACTCAGCTGCTGCCAAGTTAGGGGACAGTCCACTTGCCCAGGGTGGGAATATGCCTGTGCTAATATTTATAGGTGAAAAGTAAAGGCAGTGGTCTCAAGACAGAAATTTTCCCTTTGTTCCATGACACAAGTGCAATCTGAACTTGAGTTCCCTATGTAAGCAGCTGGGGCTGGTCTACTGGGGTACACTGACATGCACAGAAGACAGTCTCGGGGAACCATCCCTTAGGTCTTCTACTGGTCCTCTGCTTACTTTTATTAATGTTTAATGGGGGAAGAATTGCCTGGCCACTACTTATTTCTAATAGTTGTTCCTATTCCTAAGTAACTAGAGGTAGGTTATTCTCATAATAACAATGCAAGCCAGAGCCTGTGGTTCAACCTGAAAGCTTTGGGAGCAGACATGGGTGTATGCTGTGAAGTGTTTTGCTAGCAAAAGCCCAAGGACTTTTCAGAAATGCAGGTGGCTGCTTATGATTTCTTCATCTTCTCTGAATGTTATTGCATTCCCTTTAGCTATTGTGTGTATCATCCTTCCATTTAGAGTTATTTTCTTAAGTGTACCCGAAGGGCAGTGGAAGGCTTTTAGTAAAGCTGTATTGCATGCTTCAGTAGTGCTGTATGAGAATATTCATTCAGTGGTTTATTTAAGAAGGAAGTAGGTGTTTTTGACATGTCAGAAATGTAAGAACACTTTATCTTGGTGAACTGCCTCTACCAGTTCCTACGAATACTATTCACCTGTGCACCTCTCCAAAGAAAGAGTATTTACAAGCAGCAGAGAACCCCTCCTGAATTCTGCAACGTGCTGCTGCAGACAGAGGTCACAGCATGTCTGTGCACTTTGTTATTAACACAATTGTAGGTGGAGTAGGTGGCAACACCTATTACATTAAATCCTATTAATTGAACGCCTGGTTAGAAATACTTTTTCATTTTCAGATTGCTGTATAGCTACTAGTTTTGATGATTTAAACACATTTTCCCCAAGATTTGTACTGATTTCCTTGTAACAACAAAACCACGGTTTCTTTATCTTGTTATTCTTCCTGTTATCACCTCTTAGTCTTGTTAGGGTGTAACATTTTACACTTTCTCTGTCTTTGCATACAGCCAATAAAGTCATTAGGTATCCTTCTTCACCACAGCTCTGAAGGAGATGCCATGATTTAAAAGAGGCTTTTTAATGTTTCTTTCAAAGCTACTGTTACCTGCATGAAGCTGTATTTCCAAATGGCTTTATTGCCAAGAAGTTAGAACATGAGGTAACTGACAGCTCTCTGTATCTGCACACCCTCACATCCTCATTTACATGCATGAAAGTGAGTGAGAAAAAGGAAAAAAAAAAGCTATATTGCCATGGACTGTTAAGGCAGCTGCATATAATTTTAAAAATCTAGACTTTTGGTGTTTGTGGTGGAGCTGGAAAAACATGCAAAAATATTTCTGTCCAATTGGCGGGTAAGTTGATTAATGGACTACCATCTAAATGGAACACTGGGTTGTGGTCAGGCCATTAGTGACACAGTGTAGTCACCACATTTGCTAGGCTGTGGACATACACCGTGTCTGAGAGGAGCAGCACTGGTTGCCTTTCCTTGTACTCACCCTAACCACACTATGAGACACTCTGGCCCTCACAGGGAAATGTATTTCATCTCCCACTATGAACCATTAAAAGGAATATTGCAATGAAACTACAGCCTTCTTTCTGAGCATTCAGTCAAGCAAAATTTGGATTTTAAACTGTGCTCGTTCAAAAGTGTGTTAACATATGTCATCCCTCTCCACCACATAGGACAATATTTTGATTGGTATCAAGAATTATTTGTAAAGTCTCTTGTGGGAGTAAGAGAAAATTCGGGTCTATTGTTGTATCTGAAGTATCTTTCTTATGTAGACCATAAAAAAATGCACCCAAGGAAAACAAAAGGATGACAAAGGGAAAAGTTTCTGGAAAATGTTTCTATTTCTGGTACTGACTTTTTTATGCCCTCTTTGTTACAGAAATACAACACCTGGTCAGACAGATTTCTCATATAGCTAGCAAGTCCTTCCCAGTGCCTGGCTGTTGAAGGCTTTGCTTTTTCTCAACCTGTCAGTCATGGCTTACAATAAAATGGTAAGATTTGCAAACTACAGTCTTTTTTTAGACATAAATGAAGAGGAAAATTTTTTTTAAAATGGAAAAAAATTGAAGATGGAAATCATGCCTTGGGAGTGACAGTAAGATCTATATGTTTCTCTCCTAAGCATTCCTGGAGATATCTATAGAAGTGGGNAAGTGGGTTGAGGTGGTGAGGTGTCAGTCTCTTTCCTTCCAGCTGGTTATCACTGAGACAGCTCCTAAACATGAGTAAGTCTTATGGAGGACATAGTGGTACTAGTGACGATGAGAAAGCCATGAAGATTTAACTTGCTTCCAGTATCCCATGCGCCCCTGCATTCATCATTAATGACCTTCCCACTCAAAAGGGCTGACAACTTTGATAAATGTAACCAATAAAAAAAAAATGGATAAAAAATGCCCTTTTCTTAATTTCCATCCCTCCAGTCTATTCAGTGAAATAGTCTCAACATATTGAGACTCAACATATTGGGCTAAACAGCAAGGGTGTTTTGCAGTTTTCTTTGGGTGGAAAGGAAAGGGCTACAACATCCCAGGAAATTCTCAGACAATGCGAAACACTTCACAATGTGAATCAACAATCTAATTTATAGTGTGTGAAATATTTACCACATCTGGGTGTGTAAGATGACACTGTAGATTCCAGTGAAAGTGGAAGGCAATGAATGGGAAAGAAAAGAAGGGGAGAGGAAAAGCTGGAGAACTAAATCCAAACCTTTTGTAAGTGGGTATTACTCCACTGATTTCACATAAATGATAGTATTCTGCTGAGAAGGATAAAATTGATATAAGGTTTTGACAGACGAGTTTCATGCAACCTGGGATTCAGTCATTTCAGTTGTGAAATGTCTTCTACACTGATTCAGAGGAACTGGTACCATAAGACTCACTACATAAATGCTCCACCTATGCTTCTCCCACAGCAAGAAAGAGAGGCGAGAGTGTTATTAACTGAATTCTCTGTAAGTGCTCTCAGGACAGCATAGCAAATTTATAAATTCTCAACATTTTCTGGCTAACAGTCTTATAGCAAGAGTGTCTTCATAGATTCCACTCACAGCTATTTGCAAACTTCATTGTTAAAGGGAAATATTATTTCAGTTTTGTCAGTTCCACCTGTAGAAAGGCTGCACCATTGACAAGGTTTTCTGAGTTTGCTGTTGTTTTCCTAGAGCTAGTCTGTACATTTTCAAATGAAGTATTTCTTCATAATAAGATATGTCAAACTTCATTTTGCAGTGAATCAAAGAGATTCTGCATTGAAGTGCCTGGGGAGAACTTTAGAAACTGAAGCGTGCCTAGAATTAAAACTCGAGGTTAGGCAGTTTGTCCTAAAACTCAGGTTAAACATCAAAGATTCCCAACAGAGGATAAAGTATACCCTCTGTAGAAGATAGGCCAGGATAATTAATAACATCTGATTACTTTCTTGTTTTGCTACTTATCAATGTTCCAGTTCCCCTGACACACTGCTCACATGCATATATTTACTTGAGAACACATACTTCTGGAACCCATCAGAAGCACTACCCGAGCCTCAGTTCTGGTCTTGTATCCTACACTTAACAGGCTCAAGGCCTGATTTATAATAGTTTGGAAACTTCCAAAAAATTGAGATTCTAGAGGCAATGCTGTTAGTGCTTCGGAAGGTGGCAGTCTGCCTCTGAACTGTAATTGAATACATACTCCGAAGTTGAGGGAACCAGAGAGGTGGTGAAAAGTACGTAAGTCTAAATATTGCCGAGTACTAAACACTCTGGTACTGCTCCAGTAAAGCACTTAAATGAGAGACCAGCCTCTTCCTGAAAATTAACCCACGCAAACACGCTGAGCTGGATTGAGTCAAAGTCTACAGTATTTTGGAAAGCTGGGCTCATGCCTCTTTCTGTGATACAGGACACAGAGCTGGGTTGTTTTCATCAATTCTAGTAATAGTTTGCATAACTGAGTTTTCCTGCAGTGAAGTCAATTTATCTGTTTCCAACAGCACACTGATGAACATAAGAAGAAAACAAATAAAGCATCTATGAATCATTGACCCATATTTGCAAAGAATCAAGTTCCTACAATGGTTTAGTTTTTGAGAACTAAGATTAAAGATTAAGATTTTCAGAAAATTACCTACATTTGCCTTACAAAGATTGTCCCCCATGAGATTCTTCAGTAATACAGGTAAATAAAGGCATTCAAAATCAGCAGGCACTTTGAAAAATATAACTCCTATAAGTGTAGAACAATCTCAAATTATGTCTCTATGTATATGTTGTGTGTACATAGATACAGATGTATATGCATGCTGTTTTCATGTTCATGAGGGAAGTTTCATCAGACACTATATGGATGATTCTGAGTGAATATTCAACATCAATTCCTCTATTGAAATTATGAAAAGATACTCATATTAAGAGAAAAAAAATCTGTAAGTATATTCCAACATTTTTACCATAGCTATAAAAACTGTGATGCCCCAGGAAAAAGGAATCTGTTTGCAGAGTTTCTTAGAGATGAAGGCTAAATGTCTTTAATGGTTTGCTGTTCTATAGACATGAATAAGAAGGGGG
>VYZX01009719.1:0-16607 GCA_013401335.1 Brachypteracias leptosomus | reverse complement strand
GGAGAAAGCAGCCGGCCCGCCCGGCGGCGCGTACCTGGCGGCTGCCCGTTGTTGTAGCCCGGGTGGCGGCAGGAAGCGAGCAGCCCCCACGGCGGCGGCGTCTCCACCGTGGCGCAGTTACCATGGGACGGACGCCCTCTCCCTCCGGAAGTCACCGCCGGGAGGGCGGGGAAGGGGAGGGCGGGGAGAGCCGCCATCTTGAGCGCGGCGCCCAACCCGGCGCCTGCCTTCCGCCATCTTGAGTGTGGCACGGCCGCTGAGCTCGCCTGAGGGCCGGTTCCAGTCCTCCTCATCCCCTGGGACGGGTCCCTAGGCCCAAAACCCCTGAGCGGGCGGGGGTTATGGCGGGGAGGTGCTCCGAATGGAGCTTTCCTAAAACTTTCCATAGAATGACAGCCTCACATAGTTTTTAAAACAGATATTAACAGAGGGAAAGTCCTGTCTGGGGTTAAAACGATTCCCTTCAGTCTAAGAAAATTACAGCAAGGAAAAGAAAGCAAGCATAATGCTACCAGTGGAAAATCTGTTTAGGTTTTTTTCCTGGAGGAATTAAGAGAGAAAGTAAACCTGTCTCAGCAGCTGCCCTGTAACTTGATGTGGCCCCAGAGGGTCTGTGGCACCACGGTGAGACAGGGAACATGTCAGGAAGGCCAGGGACAAGCAGGGAGGAGAAGAGAGGGATGAGGGGCCCAGGCTCGATCCTCAGCCTCACCCACAGCTCCAGCGGCCAGGCCCACCCTGGACACAGTACAGGCCACAGCAGCCCCCGGATGGCTTCATCTCAGGCTGTTACCTGAGAGATCCCTTCTCTAGCCCCTGCAGCATCCCTGTCTGTCCTTGATATTCTACAGAAATGTTAATTTTTTTAAAATAAAAAACTACACATAGAAAACCATATTATCCAGAGAAGTAAATGCTAGGAAAAGCTTGCTGCAGCCATAATTATGCTGGCTTGTGCATGTGCTTTTGTTTTTAATTATGATTGCATACCATTTTGTCCCCAAGGACCTCTGCCTCATTTAGTGCACAGAACGGGCTGAAATATGGTTGCGTTGTTACCCAGTGATGTGCGGTTTCCTAACCTCTGAGTGCTTGCTTTTGCAGTCGGAATAAAAGTATGTCTTCATAATTTTAAAAACCAGAATAAAACATTGGATAATCTGCAGTGATCCCTTGCACATGACAAGCCATTACACTTTCATCCCATGGCGAAGGCTCTAAAAGTCCCTCTGAAGCATGCGAAACACCTCGGGTCAGTCTGTTGATGGTTTGAGAGTTGGAGATCGCAGCCTGAGTCAGAGGCACCAACCCCCTTCCTCCTCATTCTTCCTCAGGGATTTAGTTGACATGGTTTTTATTAAAGGCTCATTATAATCTTGAATTCTGACTCAGGCCTTATCCTAAATGCCAGCGACTCATCTCCTGTATCAGTCCAAGAGTTTGATCACAGCATGAAATGCTGTGGAAGTTGATGGTTTCAGTTCCATCAAGTCTTGCATGAGAGCTGCATTCAAGGAGCATAACGGTGAATGCGAGCAAGCATATGAATTTTAGAGGAGAGTTCTTTTCTGCAACTCAGCATGAGAGAAAGGAAAAGTTCAGTCCCTCTGGCTGCAGAGGGCCTTGCTGCCAGGCCTAGTCACTTAATGTCTTCGACCACTTAATCTCTAATTGTGTTGATTTCTTCTATCAGCTCAAGCAACCACTGAGTCACATAATATAGGTTCTGTAATTCCTGTGAAACCTTTTTTTTTCTTCCCACAGAAATATACCCACAGGATATCATTTATGCTTCAGTGATCCTCTATTGAAGTACGGGAACCTCCAGAAATTTGAAAGATGTTTCCACACCACAGCTCCTGTCTTTCAGTGCCATCTACTGTTCATGTGCGGAAGAGGTGCTGTAAATAATGGAATTTCTCGTCAAATCGATTTGCCATAATTAACACATTTTGGAAACTGAGAGATGGCACTGATAGAAGGTGTCTTTGAAGATTAATAACATATTTCTTTATATAAAATCTAGAGAGATATCTATTCATTTTTTTTATTTTGTGGCATTAAATTCTGAGAGATCTCTCTTGCATTATTTAAAATCAATAGTACTCATAAATCAAACATTTATATATAAAAGTTATTTAATTCTGGCTACACTGTTCTCCTTAACTAACTAGATTGCTTCAGAAAATTGTGGACATAAAAACAAACAAGCACACACAAAAATCTGAAATAATTATCACCCTACTTCATTTTCAGCTCTCCCAAAAAGGAGTAACCACTGAGATTAGAGCCCAATCAAAATTTTACTTGCAAAGTAAAATTTCAAAGCTTGGAGTGACAGTTTTTTCAGTCCATCTACAAAAAGGAGTAAGGTGGTTTATGAAATAAGGAAGAGACAAAAAAAAAAAAAAGAAAGGGGATTATCCAGAGATCACATGTCTTCAGTTTCTTATCTTTTCTCCTTTGAGAGAAGGAGACAGTGACCTCTTATTCTCATCCCCAGTCCATAAGCAGCAGTTAAAAAGTTCATAACTATTGAAACACCCTTGTCTGTTTTATACTATTAATGCATGAATTTACTTTAGAAAGAAACATGACAGACTTAAAAAATCTCCCCACATCACTGTGAAGAAAGTGTTTACTGGCTAGTACAAATAACCCTCCCTTGAAGATCTCAGATTCTAAATTAAGATACAAATCCTGAGTAGCAAATACAATAAAGGGAATATGAACACAGAATTTCATGCAATAGTTTCGCGCATACTCAGACCCTTATATATATATTTAACAAACCTTTACCCTCCCTGCCTGGTCATGAAAGAACTGGAAAGTCATTGTTCTCTGAATTAGTCCAGCTAAAAAGGAAACAAAGCAAGGTGCTCAGCTGCTTTCATCCCAGTGAAAATTTAATTTAATTAGAGCAATTTCAGATCACACTTCTGACAGCTGTGTTTATCACACTTGCTTCGAAGGATAGGAATTAGCATTAACTGACAGTAGCATCAAAGCTCATTTATTCACCCGCCCACATCCTACCAGCCCTTCTGAGTTTGTCTGTTTATTTAGCACTTTAATAACACCACAGTAAATAAGATTTCATTTTGGAGCACACATGGCTTTTGTCAAAGCATTTAGCGCAGGCTTCTTAGAATGTCACAGCAGAAGCCCTCTGTGCAGGTCTGATGAAAGAGCAGCTAGCTGCTCTCCAGAAGAGACATTTGAAATGGTTAACAAGGACATAAACTGGGATCCAGAATTTCTTTTTTCTCTCTTTTTTTCTTTCTTGTCAACAACTAGAAAATACCTGTCTTTCAGCAGGGAGGTGGAGTGCCAGAAATGACCCATCATCCCTTAAGATGCAGAACACTGCCTGAGTCCTAAGGCAGATAGGTTGTAGGGGGTTTGAACTTTGGGGTAACCATGTGCTACTGAAGACTCAGCTGTTTCACAGCTGCTTTGTCCTTGCCAGCTCATATACTGCCTGTTTGCTTGCAGCACACAACCTGCTGTCATTTCTTGTGAACTAAAAGTAGGTTCTTGCTGGTAAAGACCACCTTTTATCTCTTATTTGTGCAGCACCTGGCAAAACAGGACTTGATCCCCGATTAGAGCTGCTGGAGTGCTGGAATGAGGTGAATGGATTACAGCTCAGCTCCCTCTTTTGGAGGCACGTAGAGAACTGCTGCCACATCAGACCAGACACATTAGCAACAGGAACCTGCTGCCTGCATTGCAACCTCAAGCCCAGGGATGACAGAGAGAAGCAGTTGGGCTGGGGCCCCATAGGCTTATTCTTCAGTTATCAGTGATAAGTTGCATATAGTCACGATTATTCATGGATGACAAAATACAAGAAAATGGAGGAGGAAAAGCTCCCATCAATGGCCTTCAAAAAAAATGAGGTAAAGCAAACTACTCCATTTGATTTTTCAACAAGTGGAACCCAACTGAGCTGATGGAGCACGTTCACAACAGGCACCCTTCACCAAAAGGTTCCCTCCAGATCTCACCTTTGCCCCCAACCTCCCGACATAGATATGGGCAGGTACAAACTAGAAGCAGCAAAGAGGAGCAACCTGCCAAAATTTGAACAGGGTGCAAATGGAGCTTCCTGTGTATATTTCCCAGAAACAGCTGATCACAAGCCTCCTCTCTTATCTGATGCTTGCTTAAGAAATCAGGAGAAAGCCCATAAGAGCAGCTCTGCAAGCAAAGGGACTGTGTGGGCATAGAATCATACAATCATTGAGGTTGGAAAAGACCTCTAAGATCATAAAGTCCAACCATCAACCCAACACTACCACGACCACTAGACCATGTCCTGAAGTGCCACATCTACATGTTTTTTGAACACCTCCAGTGATGGTGACTCCACCACAGCCTGTTCCAGCACTTGACCACTCTTTCAGTAAAGAAATTTTTCCTAATATCCAATCTAAACCTCCCCTGTAGCAACTTGAGGCTGTTTCCTCTAGTCCTACTGCTACTTACTTGGGAGAAGAGACCAACACCCACCTCTTTACAACCTCCTCTCAGGTAGTTGTAGAGAGCAATAAAGTCTCCCTTCAGCCTTCTGTTCTGCAAACTAAACAGTCCCAGTTCCCTCAGCCGCTTCTGAAGACATGTTCTCCAGACCCCTCACCAGCTTGGTTGTCCTTCTCTGGACCCACTCCAGCACCTCAATGTCTCTCTCATACTGTGGCACCCAAAACTGAACACAGTACTCAAGGTGTGGCTTCACCAGTGCCAAGTACAGGGGCACAATCACTTCCCTACTCCTGCTGGGCACACTGTATTTCTGATACAGGCCAGGATGCTGTTGGACTTCTTGGCATTTTCTGCCTTGTAGTGAAACATCAAAACTTGTGATGGAAGTGGTTGTTCCTTCCCAAAGGCTTATCATGCTACAAGCAGAACAGTAATCTCCCCTAGACAGTGTTGTTGGCATTGGCACTAGCTGAAAGGGCCCTCACTTAAAGATGTAATTCAGAATGTGAACAAAGAACAGCATAGCTATAAGTTGTCTCTCTAGTGGGCATACAATTCTGAAAGGAAGTCAAATTGAAAAAAAAAAACCCACGAAGAAAACAGATGAGAGAATGACTAATGTGAATAAATTTCACTGCTTTGACCACAGCATTACTTATCAAATCCTGGGACTTAATATGCTACATAATTATCATAAGACAACAGTTCTGCATAACGGAAATAATTTAGTTTCAATATTTCATCCAGCAGTGCAGACAGGCCTGTGGTGTGTGCCACCTTAGCCAGAACATGTACTGATGCTAACCACTGGTTAATGCAGCAGGAGTTGAAAGGTGAAGAATTCAACTCTCCAGTTCTGAAATTAGGAAGAAACAAAAATGCGAAGGAAACGAGATGCTCGGCAGCCTGAGAGAAAATGATGGAAAATTCATGGCTTCCAATCACTACAGCACTTGCTATGCAGAAACAGGCAGAGCTCCCAGCTTTGCTTGGAGGTTGTGTCACTTCCAATCAAAAGACCCAAGCATGGTTTATGGTGGCGATTTGCATGGAGATGAATAAAGCATCTACTTTCAGTGACTGTATTTCTGAAACTTGGTTTTCAGTAGCTGAGAAAGAAAATGGCTTTTTAGGGGGAATATTACTCTTGTAAAAAATTCTCATGCTCTAAACCATTGCGACCAGTCTAACCTTTTTTTTTTAGTGGAAAATAAAGTTTAGCACATGCAACAGGGTAGCACTGATTTGCATTTTCAACTGACAATCCAGTGACTGCAGAATTTTATTTATTCCATTTATCTATCCAGAAACCACACGTGCCTGTGCAAAACCAAATTTTGCATATGCTTTTTCTCAACTACCATGAGACTGTCAGGGATAAGCATAATTTAGAGATCTCTTCAAAAGCACTGTCCAGAAAACTCATCTTGCATAGTACTTTCCATAATCTACTCTTCCAGATGTTCTTCTCAATTTCTTCATGCGTACATGTAATCAAAAAAGTGTAACAAAGAGTAGCTTAGGACAATACTTAGTATTCTCCTAAGGAGAATATCGAAGCATTCTATCAACTATTAGCTTGGTTGATCTATAAAGCCAATTTACTATCTTATGAATACTGACCAACATTTTAATGTGCAATAAAAAATATGGAATCTGGAAAGCAAGAATTAATACAGTCATGATTATTAGTGTTGAGCCTCTTGCTTTGCTGAATATTTTAAAAGATAAATTTTACATGTTTGCTGTCAGCTAAAGTTTTGGGGTTTTTTTTCTGCTGTTACTGTGCTGAAAGAGAAAAAGCTTCTGCAGCTGTCCAGAACAAAAGAGGACTTTGCAGGCTGATTTGGGTATACCAGGATGTTGAATTCCACTGTAATGCCCCAAACAGCCAGCTTTCCATATTCAGAAGTGATCAGCTAATGATAGATCCAAGATCCATGCATCAGAAAATATGAGCTTCAGTTAAAAGGGAACCAGATGACAGAAGCTCCAACTATCTCCTTAGCTTACATAAAGTGGCAGATACGACAGAGGTCATATTCTACGTCACAGAACTACTTTTTTTCTTCAATGGTTGTGTTGCTTTTTTCTCGACCGAACACTAAGATCTTGCTGTTCTGGGCAAAGGAAGGAGATGTGTTATGCCATGGCCTAATAACAATTCATTCACAGCCTATAAATTGCTTTAATCGGAGAGATATTGGCACAGCAACATTCAGTATTTAGTAGTCAAGACACTTTGTGGGTCACATTCTGGAACTTCATTAATATTTGTGAAAGCACTTTGGAAGAAATTAATTTTGATGTCTTCTGTTAGGAGCACTTAAAAATGGTAGTTGTCCCAACGCTTCTAGTTACCTTGAGCATTGAGGTTTATGGCATAGAGGTTTCTTTATGGCTTCATCTCATGTGGTGAAGTAATAACAAGACATTTGCAATTGCAGAAACCACAAATAGTAAATTTTGAAAAGCAAAAATGTGCAAATCTGCTGTTATGTTTTAGGAACCAATGAGTTTTGCTTGAGCAGCAAAAACCAGCAAGAAATCAATGTTAGAACAGGATGGGTGAGCTGCATTGACCACAGGCTCATGTTTCAAGCAGAGTCCCACCTACAAAGCCTCCTCTGCTACCCTTTTCCTCTCAAACTACTCCCTCCCCTATGCAGGCCTGATAAAGTGTGATTCAATAGGTTTACGTATCAAAAGTTCAAATTTTAAACTGTTAAAGAGAAAGAAGAACTGCATTTGATAAATGAGAATCAAGCTGAAGTGGAACATGCTGCCAGGGCTGAGGTCCCCCTTTTAAAATTCAGCTACATCACACCTAAGACTTGGAGAACTATGCTGCCATTTTTACATATCCCCTTTTCAAAGCAGACATTCACTTTATTACTAGAAAAACTCACCACAATTTTCATCCATCCTTAATTGCAAAATTTCACCTGGTTGACTGCCTATGCAGTGTTTCCTCAAGAAGTACTGGGACATGCCTTTGATCAGCTAAATGTCCAGTACAATAACCATTTGGTCTAGTGGTCAGGGAGATGTTGGGATGAAGGTTGGACTTGATGATCCTAGAGGTATTTTCCAATCTTAATAATTCCATGATTCTATTGTCACAACCACCAGGCTCTCAGCATAACAAAGCAGGGCAGGTTATTTTCTTCCTGGCAGGAATGTTGGAGTTATGTTACATTATTCAGCTGGATCACCCAACAGCCAATAACACTAATAAAACCAGGAGTAATGCAACAGAGCTACACACTTTAGAGGCTTTCAGCAAGCTGGTGACAAAAAAACATTTTAGAATTAGGATTTTGGGAGAGGTTTAGCATCACCGACGTTTCCAAGAGTCCTTTGGGGTTAGACAAAGTTTTCTAAGGTGCTCCTCTATTTCCTGAGATTTTTCCTCAGGATGCACTGGTAACACAACACCCTGACTTTAGCCCCCAAAATGAGGCCAGTATTTGTCCCCAAAGCCCAGACCAACATTGGTTTCTGATTCTTCTACCAGAACAGATACTGAACTGAACAATCTGGCCATGCACCCGTATCAACTCTTCCATGCACCTCCACTTTATCAGTTTAAGGAATAAAACTCCTAAGGTTGTTTAGACTTCTTGTTTGTTCACTTTCAAACATCATTTACAATCAAAATCCAGCTTAAATGCAGTAACTTCAAAACATAGAGCACATACATGTACAGGAGGACTAGTGCATGTAATAAGACATGTAAACTAATAATCTCACTCAAAGCTCTACTAAAGTTTTCAAATAGCTTTAAGTAAAACAGTGAAAAAAACATTACAGAGACAAATTTGGTCCAACAGTGCATTGTTCAGGGCTGAAATCAGCTTTCATCATCTTTTGTTATGCATAAAGCATAATAGCAGAATTAAAATAAAGCCTAACAAAGCCCATCCTCTCCATTCTCCTATACAAGATAAAATATTATTTACCTGGTTCTGTGTCCAGTTGTATTCCTCTCATGTATATTTGTTTCCAGGCTCGTTGAGTTCAAACAGCATGGCAAGTGTCTTTCCAGGGAATTTACAAGCTGAAAACACATAAAAACCAAATAACAACTGCAACATCCTCCTTCTACTAAAGGGCTTTTTGCAACAGGCATTTTACATGATAGCAGAAAATTCTATGGAGCGATCATACATGTGAACATAGAGGATCAGAAGACAAGATAACACAGGGCACAATTCATCTACTTAAGGAAAATCTTATCCTTGCTTGAGAAACCTCCTTTGTAATCCAACCTTTACAACTTTTTTTCCAAAGGTCTGGCCAGCATTTCTGGGATAGCCATATCTCACTTACTCCTTTCCCTGTCTAAAGAATTTCTTCCAGGCTGTATCTCAAATAAACAAATTCACCTTGGTTTAATTCCTTATGTGACCTCATTTCTACCTCAGAACAATTACCATTTCCACCTCCTTACGTACTCCTGCTTTTGTGCTGCTAGCTCTCTCCTTCCTCAGGCCAACACCAAACTCAGCAGCACCCCCTCAGCATAACTTCATCTTTATTATTCTTCATCTGTTTGCTCTTCTCTATCTCGAATCAGCCAAGGGGGAACACACCACTGAGAGAGAGCTCAGCAAGCTGCCCCCAACAAGAAGCTCCTCCAACTGACCTCAACAGGAACTCTCTTCAAACTGTTCCTGGCTATCTCTAGCCTAGCCCACCACCCCAACCGTGATCACCTGGGGGAAGGCAGGGCCTCACACAGGTGGGCCAGGTTCTACCCTCTGGGGCTTTGGGGAGCCACTTGAGGAACAAAACATGTTACTGGGTTGTGACTCATCCAGAGGTCAACTCCAACTCAGGGCCCACAGTCCAGGTCCTGGACTTCACCTGCCTAGCTCTGCATAGGAGTTAAACAGAACTGCCATCTTTCATATTTTGGGCAGTTGCTGAACAAAATGAACTCATTGCAACTGTTTTCAGGCCCCACCTTTTCAGAGGCAGTGCTGCCCTGTCTACAGCAAACTGACAGACATCGCCTGGGCCACCACAACCCCACCATCAGCTTTCAGAGGCAATGTTCTTGCAGCAGTTATTGCTACGATCTTTTTTCTTTTTCTTTATGGCCTCATCTCCCGCCTCTGGGCCAGTTTCTCCTGCTTCACCACTCCTTACACCCTCTCTACTTTTGTACCGTGCTCTCTCCCTTTAGTTATGCCAGTCCAATCTCAGATGTTCAGCTGCTTTTCACCATAGATTTAGCTCAAAACCAACTTACTTGCTGCCTACTAATTAATATACTATATTATAGGTCACACTGGTTGCAATACAGTAATCGTCACTGACACTTATCAGAGACTTTCAATTGCTGAAAAATTGTTAGTGCTGAAATATTTTGAAGTGCAAATGTTTGCAATCTTGACTCCTGTCTTTGCATTGTGAAAAATTACACTTGCAGAGCATTCAGGTACTTATCTGACCCCGCTCCTCAAGAACCTAGGAAGAGATTGACAAGTCCCCACTCTGTACTAGTTTGATGTTGCACAGCAAATAGAAGGGGACAAACTGCACAGATATATAAAATACACTGAAAATAGCTCATGCTTTCTTGAACTATTCCATGCATAAACTCCTCTGTAAAAAAAAAAAAAGACACATGACCTTGTAATTTATCATGTGCATAAGGACAGAGGACTGAACTGAGATTTCACATAGCTATTCATACTTTCTTAACTAATTTTGCCATCTTACATTGCTTTTTGAATTTTGATTGCAATGTAGTAATTTGTATTTGTAATTAATACATTACATGGTAATAAACAAAAATTAAGCATCTGCCATAGCACTATATTATGGAGATGGGACGTTTATTTAAAAATACACTGGCAGCAAAAAGCACATTTAATGTGAGAGGATGGCAAGCTTCACGTGGCTTGAAATAAAAAAGGTCAGCCAAAGGTCTGATTTTTCTTAGAAAATTTAGCAATATTTCACTGAGAGCACAGGAGGACAGAGCAGGGCTCTGCCCTGGACATTTATACTTAGTGCTTTCGTTAGTGAGCGGGTTGATGCAATAGATATATCTATAAATACATTTTTGCAAACAACTGAGAGTAACATGGAAAATAGGAACACATTTCAAAAGAACCTCTATAAAAGAAATGCTCTGAAAAAGAACAACTCAGGATGTAAGCAAATAATTTTAGGGTTCTGCACTTAGACAAGATGGGAAACAGCTGCTTAGATAGCAGATATGCACCACTCTGTCTTGGTGAACCCCAGCTGGAGGCTTCTGTTTGTTTTGGACATGACAGCATTTGAAAAGCATGTGGACAAATTAGAGAAAGTCCAGAGAACAGCAATAAGAATGAGTAAATATCTTGGGAACTAAAACTAAGGCAGAAAGCTGTAAAGGGATAGTGGTGTTTAGTCTACAGACAGAAAAGCTAAAGGGAGGCATGGTAACAGTCAAGTACAGGAAAAGATCATGCAAGACAAAAGGGTAGTTTGTTGATAGGATAAGAGAGGAACCTGAAAGGAACTTGAAATGCAGACAGCATGATCTACGTGAAGTAAAGAAAACTTGATTAGTGAAAGGATTCAAAAACACTACAGCCAACTACCTGGGGAGCTGATGAAGTACCAATTACTAGAAGTCTTTAAGAAAAAATTTTACAAGCCAGTCCAGAATTACTTGATCTCTCTTAGAGCAAGAAACAAGACAAAATAGTCCATCCTTAATTGAAATCATCCTGATTCTTCTGCAAGTGCTTTCTGCTACACTAGTGTAACTGTGAAGGTTGCACAAAATCCATAACATACCTAATGTACTGTATCCTGGTTGTTACTTGCCTGCATGACAATCAGGTTTTTCTATTGTCTTCAAATTGCTTTTTTGCTCACACTAAGGCTGCCTGTAGGTATCCAAAATCAAAGAGAGCTCCTTTCTGGGCATGGTAAAATGCATCCTTCAGAGCAGACTGATAGGCTGATACCAAGCAGCGTAGTCTGAATTATGTAATTGCTGATAGTGTTTGTATCATCTGACCAAAGAAGGTACCTAATTTAAAAAATCACCAAGTGTTTAAAATCCTGGTGATAATCCCCTGAGACAGTATTAAAAGAAGGAAAAAAAAAATAGCAAAGTACCAGCTTTGTTGCGTGATAGTGATTGCATTCCAGTTAATCCATCCTTAAAGTAAGCTAATCAATCTATAAAAAAACCCAGAAACCTTAACTTACTAAAAAATTAAGTGGTTGCAACTCCAGCTCCCTGAAACCAGAGATATAGCTCCCAAGGATTACAGAGCAGAAACAAGAAGAAAGCTTTAATTTTGAACATAGAAACGAGCTTATCCATGAAATTGCACTAAACACTGTACCATTCAGCTTGAAACCTGAAGTGATCTGCCAAAGAAGAAAGCCTGGAGTCTGTTTTAATTCATCTCACTGGCCAGATTCAGCTGATATATTTCTTCCTGCAAATAATCCCACCATGATGAGCAGATTTTGCTAGGATAGTCAGCGTATGAGACAGCTATACAGAGATCTGCATTTGGAAAGACACAGGTCTTGGAGAGACATCATTTGTATCCCCTTTGTCAAACCAGACAGGACAAAAAGGTCAAAATTGCACATTTTCTCCTGAGAATTCATAACTCCGTGCCTGAGGTCTCCCAAGGGAGGGTTCACATTAACCTCAGTTGTGTCACATTTAATGTGGCTATTGGAAGACTCATCTGGCTGTCTTTGAACATACCACACCTTTTATATTTGACTTTCTCTGCTTCTAATACTGATGTTCTGCTGCATGGAGATTTCTTATCATACTTGTGATTTCTTCTGAACACCCATGGCTAATCCTCCTGCATGCTGCTGCACTCCTCATCTGCAGACGCTCAGTGGATGCTGATTGTGTCCCATCATTCCAATGTTGTGTCCATGGGGCATTACTGTTACAACTCACAGGGTACTGTTGGGCTTTAACCCCAGTTGGCAGCTAAGCACCACACAGCTGCTCACTTACTTTCCAACCCCGTGGGACGGGGGAGAGAATTGGAAGGGTAAAAGTACAAAGACTTGGGGGTTGGGATAAAGACAATTTAATTAAAAAAAAATAAAAGGAGAAAAACAAACAAAAAAAAGAAAAGCAAAGGAAAACAACCAACCAATACCCAGCCAGTCCCTGAGCAAGGGCAGCCTCTGCCAACCTTCCTCCTCCCCAGTTTTATTGCTGCGCATAATGTCATATGCTGTAGGATATCCCTTTGGTCAGCAAGAGCTGTCCCCGCCGTCTCCCATCCCAACCTCTTCTGTACCCATGGGGCAGCGTGAGAAGCAGAAAAGGCCTTGGTTTACTTTTCCAGCTGCAGAATGCTTTGTCTGACCCTTTATCCTCCCACCCTGCCCCTTCCCTATGGCCATGAGAAGGCCAGCTGATTGGCTCAGCTTTGGCCAACAGCGGATGTGTCTTGGGGCCAGCTGGAATGGGATCTGTCCAACATGGGGGCAGCTTTTAGTGTCTTCTCACAGAGCCATCTCTGCAGTCTCCCCCCTACCAAACCCTTGCCACGCAAACCCAGTACATGACCTCAGAGAAACCCTACGCAGGGATAGTCAGCATCACACCCCTTTCTTCCTAAAGGGCAGATGCCTTGAAGAGGCTGCCAGGCCTTGGGACAGTGCAGCTGCTGGGACACAGGGCAAGAGATTGTCAGAATTTGTCAGTTCTGCTCCGTGACCTTGGCAATGACCTTTATGAAAGGGTAGCAGCTCACATGGTCACAGACCACATATGAACTCCAAGTATCACCACACCAAAACTTGTGATTACAAAGATGTCCTTTTCAGCATAACCTGATGTAAAATATCTAACTTGTTACACCTCTTCCTATTTTAAAGCTGCAGCACCACTCCTGGCTGCATACCATTTGAGTTATGCAGCCATCCAGAGGGCCTGCTGCCTGGACTGACTTCATGCTATTGACCAAAACCCACAAAACTGCAGGAAAATATATGCTGTGGTGACCCTTAGTGGCCATAACTCCACTACAGTACTGAGGGAATTTTTTTATAAATTCAAGAGTGCTCTTGTTCTGGTGCTGTTATGTGCTGTGTTATATATTTTGGGGGAGAAGGCATTGACTCACCTGCTGAGCACAAAAATTGGGGAAGCACTGATGTGGTGGTACGGACCCCCCATACCCTGGGCTGCCTTGTCACAGCACTAACTTTAGGTCCTGTTGCAAAACTAATACCATGGTTACTTTCCTTTGCAATACAAAGGTTGGAAAGCTTGGTAAATCTTGGTGACTGGAACATTTTGACCTTGTGCATCCTCCTAGAACTGAGACAATTGCTCCACACCCACGAGGATGGAGTCAGTGAGATAAGTTGTCTGGGCACTCCCCAACTATATTCACAACTCCTGAATACTCTGGATAGGGGCCAATGAAAGACCTCAGCCCCATTGGTGAAGGGCCAAATTAGTCTGACATGAAAAATGGCCACAGTAGCAAAGTACTGACCAAAGCAAATCATCCCACCACCCTATAAATACAGATCCTAAAGTGAGGCCCACTGGAGCTCTCCAGGATCTCAGCAGGCTGGGTCTCAGCATCTCTCCCTGCGCTGGGATGCCTCTCAGGCCAGACTCTGACTGCTTGCTGGCAAAGCCAACAAATGGAAGAACCAGCCTTCTCCTAAGACACATGAAGGGAGCAACCGTTCAGTTGTAATAAGCTGACGAAGGGAACCACTGGCTGTCTGCTAAGACACAAGATGAATCATAGAATGATTACAGCTGGAAAGGACCTCTAGGATCATCAAGTCCAACCTTCATCCCAACATCTCCCTAACCACTAGGCCATAGCCTCAAGTGCTACATCTACTAGAGCAACTGTTTGCCTGTAATAAGCCTTCAAAGGGAGATGTGAGTGTTTGCAATCCTCAGGACCTTGGCGAAAGGTCTTGAGGATCCTGGGATGCCCACATTTCTGATAATCTGCAGAAAAGGCAACATCCTGACATTTTGGTTTAACCTTTACAACTACACACAACTCTAGATCTGTGTGTGTGATTTGCTTGAGCAATTTTGTTAAATCTTGCGTGAATCATACTTACTAGAACTGATTATTGATTTTAAGTAAGTACTGTTAGTTTATAAGTTCTATTAGTAGACTAATAGCGTGGTAACACTAAGTTACTCAAGTAGTGTTGGTATACTCGAATTGCTATTACCACATATCACAAAGGAACAGTGTTGCACTAAGCACTACACCAGTATCCAAAAAAATCCTTAAACACAAACCATTGACCAGGTCAGGGCCTAGGGTTAGACCTAACCTTATTCTCTGAAGGAGTTTGGAGGGAAAGGGATCTATTCTGAACCCCATGACCATGTAAGGGTCATAAACCCCTCCAGTAAGGGAGGGCCATCCTTACTTAACACCTTGTCCATCTCCAATCCCCATGACAGTCACTTCAACCCAATTCCAAATCATCTTACCGTGCCCAAACATTGATTTACATACACATTGAAATAACATCACATATATAATTACAAACATTGTAACCCTATTATTTTCTTTAATCACTTTGCCTTACAGCAAGTAATGTAGTGACCTTGCCATCAAATTGAACTTCAATTCTTTGCTACGCTTTATCAAATTACTAAACACTGTTAATAAATTGCATTGCTGCTTTTAACTGAGGAGCATTCCACTCATTTTGTGGCAAATAGAATTCTATAGCAAGTTAATTCAAGTGAAAACACTCATTGGCCACAACTGTCAGCAGAGAAGAGGACCTGGGTATCAGAGAGGAGAAAGTACCTGACCTTGAGATTTTATGGCAATTCAACAGAGCAAATGCAATCTTACATCTAGGGGCTACCAAAATTGACTCTGTGAACTGAAGGTGTCCTTCTTTCATATGGACAGAGAGAAAGACTTGAGGCACGAAGCAAAATGATTAGAGACTACCACATGGCTCTGAGAGACAGATGTGATTCTTGGAGACACCAGGAGATGTGTGTCTGGTTCAGATAGGGAAGACTTAACACGCTGTGCTAGTGAGGCTTCATCTAGAATATTAAGACATAAGCCTGGCTTTCAAGGAATATGCAAATATGGACTTGGGGTAATCAGGGGAACTGAAACCCTCTTTTATGAGAGGAACTTAAAGATTCACAGGAGCTACCACAAAGGTGACCTAGTAAACATATTATGAAGAATTCCTCCTCAGCTGGACTCCCAAGACATCTTTGATAAGCTCAGTGGAAACCTCCATGACGGGGAGTAGTTGGCTGGACAGAAGAATCCCTGATGGGTGCAGGACAAAAAAAAATTGTGACCATGAACTAGTTACCTTCCAGGTAACTAATCAGCAACTATTCTGGGACCTGATGTCTTGTGCCCACTTATATATCAACACCAAACAGGTATATAAATAACTCGCTACCTACCCAAAACAAGCTTCTCTACAAGAGTTTCTCTGTGTGAGATCTCTCAGACAGACCAAGCCACAGTCAGATTGTGATAAATGCTACAGAAACACAGAGCAGAGTGACAGCTTCTTACCCAAAGGGTTCATGCATTTGATATAAGGCAACTGACAGTAAAGAAGCTCCCCACTGCAGAAGACGACAAGCAAAGCTGACCCTTCCAGGTTGACTCCACTACAAGGACAGTTTCCATAGCTCTCAAAAGCAAATGAGTATTTTGTAAGCTCCTTCCAAGGTTTAGAGGCTGGGCCAGCCACTAGACAAATGACAGATGCTCTCTATTAATCCCTCTTCCCTCACAAAGGGGACTAGAAAGGGAATAAAGGAGATAGACTTACAAACTGAAAAAGAAAACTAAAACAGCTTTAATGAAATAGTAAAATGAAATATATACAAATATATACATAGTCAATATTGAACCCAACCCCCTGATGGCAGTTACACCACTGTCACCATTGATGCTGTAGAGCAGGCACTGGGGAAGTCCCAGACTGGACTCTGCAGAAGACAGGAACTGGATTCAGGAGCTGGGTTGTGGAAACGGATTCCAGAAAACATGGATCAGGATCAAAGGTGGAACGGATGGAGTCCTCCTCAGATGCTGGTCATGGAAGAAGCTTGACCCTCGTGATCCCTC
>VYZX01009718.1:31589-45979 GCA_013401335.1 Brachypteracias leptosomus | reverse complement strand
TTTGTCCATCCTGACCGCGACAATTAACTCTGTCATGTTTTTAGTTTTGAAGTATATCCCAAAGAATGACACTCTTAAATTTCCCCATAATTAAGTGCATCTGTGGGAAAGTGAGAAAATGGGGATTTTTTATGGCACTGCTATTTTAAGGGCAACATCTAATTTCCAACTATAGCCAGTTTTGATTGTCTCACAAGTAGTGGAAAATAATGTAAGTAAGGCTATAGTCTTTTTTCAAATTATCTCCCTTATTTTGGTCTGGAGAACTGTTTTACTGAGGATGGTTATATTTTCCATAAATTTTTACTTTTTTTTTTTTTTGAGATTCCTTGCTTAAAACATTGATGGGACATTATTGATCATTGCTTCAGCTAGAGAAATTGTCATAATTTAGGATGGGTTTCTTGTAATTCTTACTGCTGGATTATGTGAGTAGACCAAATTATCCTCAAGAAATCCTTGCAGGTGTTTTTTTGTTTTATCTTTTTTTTATTTAATGAAATAGTGAGTCATTCCAAGAATGCAGATATGCATGTAAGGGTGACTATGAGGAAAATGAAGTAGTATTGGTATAAGTGGCATTTTCCATTTCCTTTTAAACACTGTATTTTACACCCTTTTTATATCTTATCCTGTGTTAGTGATTGCGTAGTTAAAACTCAGCATTTTTATAAAAAGTACCAGAAACCTAAGTAACAAAGTTGGCATATTTGTAAGTCCAACTCTTGCTGTTATTTCTAAGATGTGAAAAACTGCATCATGTAATATTACCATGTTGGAGCATCCTGGTTATATGACTTTATGACAGCTAAAGGAAAACCAAGTAGCAACACACATTTCCTAACAAAAGGAGCATTGGGAAGGTGACAGCTGCCACCTATGAAGTGATGGAGGTATCCTGGGTGTCTTTGTCAAGCTACAGCCTAAGGCCAGTCTTGTTGGAGACAGAAGGAACTGTTAAAAGTACTGACAGGCATTTTAAGCAAGAAAGAACTGAGGAAACAGTGCGAGAAAAAATCAGTGGGGAATTGTATTTGTTATTATAATTTGTTCTTAACACAAAATAGAGCAGAAGACAAAACTTTTTTTCTTCGAGTGACAGAAAGGTAAACACGACAACTAGGATTCCTTTTGAGAAATTAAAGTTGTGCTTTGTTCATGACAAAAAATAAAACTGCACATAGTGCGCTAGTAAAATATTTACTAGAAGGCATTCTGTTGCCTCTGACACAATGGGGCCTCGAGGCTGAGACCCCTCAAAGCTATAGCCTTTTAAGTAAATATATGATTGTTTTCATCTGTAGGTGTGCTGGATGAGAACATTTTCTTAAAACTTCAAATAAGTATGAGATGTGATAAACTGGAGCTGATTAGAATTGTGCTAGTTCAATTTCTCTAATCCACAGACTTGTGCCTCTCAAGAGAGACCTTTTGTAAACTAGTATAGATTGAGCAGCTCACAACAGTAAAAAACTAAAATTTTCACATTTGCTTGTAAAATACTGCAGGCAACTAACTCAATTTGAAATAAACAACATGTACTAGTTAGATGCTTCTGACCCAGAGGTTCTATTTTGTGGACCTCTTCTTGGTTTTAAGCCATTTAATGACATTGGAAGTCAAAACTTTTTGGGACTTTAGAAAAGTGAATCTTTTCTGTTTGTTGTTATGATTACTGTTGTAGTTGCCAGAGGGGTGCGTGGGTTACCAAAGGGTGGTTGCACAGTATATCTGTAACAACTGTGATGACCCACTATACAGATTTATAAAATTTGTATCAGTGCAGATTTCCCAGCCTGCAGAAAATGTGTCTGTGCATCAGCACAAAAGCAAGGCCGGAAGGAAAAGAAATGCAGACTTCAGTTCAGAAACATCCACCAGCTTTGAGGACACCAGATTTTAAAACACTAGTAAGATGACTTCAGACTTGGATTCTGAAATGACCTATATTGTCTGTCACTGCTATGTCTCTAAAAAATAGGCATTAGAAATTCTTAAAAAAGATACTTAGCTGGGTCTGTGGGATGACTATTTAGAACAGGCATTAACATATCTGTCAGTTGGGTGTTAGAAGACAGCTTCTGGGTAGCTGCTGGCTCATTGCAATTGTAATTTTCCTACAGTCTTAAACACTGAGGTAACTGACAGCAGTCATAGTAATGGAATAAAAGGCTGTATTTTTGCATAAATGTGTTGAGTTTCAATGAGGTTAAAATATTTCATTTACTGAGCAGCTGAATTATAACATTCCTTGCTCTGACTCTGCGTATCTTGACATTAAGCCTGATAACAAACTGGCAATTCTGAAAATACGTATCTATATTCTCTGTGGAGTAACTGCCAATCTGGAACCAAAAAGAAAAAGTAATAAGAAGCATAATTACCTAAGATAAATAAGGTCTGTGTTACATTATTTCTTTTCCATTTTGAAAATATCACCTCTCTGTATCTTCCTGTATCTCATATCGAAATTATGCAGTATGCCAACTTGAGTACACTTACTGCAGTTTAAGTGCAAACTGAAATAGTTCTTAATTCTGAAGAAAGGATAACTATAATATCAAGAAATAAGTGTAAACAGGTTATGAATAATATCTGGGGTTTTTGTTGGTTTTTTTTTTAATTTGCTTCACTGAACACTCTTTAACAGTGAGTATTAGTTTTAAATGCTACTTAAAATAATTTCTGCAAAAGGAAAGGTCAAATCTGATGTTGTGTGGTCATTTGGTTAATCAGTAAAATTGGCAGCTTGACAAATCTCCCTTGTCAAATGAAGCTGCAACACAAATTCTTCAAGCTCTTTACATTTCATGACATTTTAATCCCACCTCCAAAATGTGTAATAACGATGTGGTTTTCCTCTTGCAAACACCTCAGGTGAACACACAGAGCTACTTTGACACCAAAAATGGTGTTTTGCTCTGAACAGAACAAACAGAGGATTCACTGTAGTCAGCAGTTTGCACACAACAGCAGCATGTCCTCCTGCGTAAGATATCTGCAATATTTTACCACTGTTGCGGTTGATGAAATAGTAATGGTCTGGTCTGATTTTTTTATATGATATGCACATTTGTTCTTAAACATAAAGCCTAAAAGTAGGTCTAATCTTAGAGACTGGCTTTCTAAACATAATCAAGATTCATACCACTCAGCAGATGTATTTGAAATGCAGGACAGTATCTTGTGACTATGCATTGATAGCCTTCTAACATTAAAATGCAACCAAGCAAATTTAGCACAACAGCAATAAGAGAAGTTTCACAGTCCAAATAGGCTTCTGTTCATCTCCTGAGTTTGTCAACCTACTGCTTCAATTGTTTGTAGAAAAGAACATAAGCTACAGGTTTTCACATTAAAAGTTAATAAGAATGTAAATCTAAAAAGTAAAGTGTAACTGAAGTGGTAACTTTGGAGCTGTAAGCAAAAGAGGGTGGCATTATGGTTGTTGAAATATGAAAAAATCATGAAAATGATAGCTATTGTTTAATTCTGGCCAGCCTCCATGTTCTGCAGCTGATAGCCTTTACCTTGGCAAGCTCAGATAGGATTTTTACTAAACTAAAAGTTCATTTTGCAATTTACTTCACAATGAAATTTATTCCATGAAATATAGAAAGCAAAAATAAACTGATGTAAAATACTGATAATTCCAGAAGTTCAGGTTCAGTCTCAGCTGAAAAGCATTACTTCATTTCCAACTGATTGTAAATAGTTACCTCTGGAAGGTAGAAAAGATCTCTGTGAATCCCTAGGCTTCAGTTTTTATTGATCAGTATTAGAAAAATGATGTAAAATTGTAATTTATTTTCCGGTTTCCCCCTCTATTCTTTAAAAAACCTTTCATTCATTCAGAATAAAGCCTGGATTAGAAGTAATTGTAATATAAATAAGGAGGGATGGGAAAGCGGAGCAAAAGATTGAGAGACAGATGTTGCCATAGCATAAACTTTCAGTAAGTGTTCATTTTGAATGATAGGATTATAAAGATCCTGTCTATCTTAAAGATATCACAAAGATCTATTTTAAAGATCAGGAGGGATCAACAAATGATTCAAAACAGTACAAAATATGTTTAAATTACATTAACTCAGACTAATTGGTTTAATTTGTAACTTCTCAGAAAAAAAAGGTGTGTACTTAGTATAAAAGTGGAAATGTTTGGAAGGATATGCTTCTTTCATAACTTACTTTAGAAAGCCTTTGTGTACCTTCTTGAGCATAAAACTCATCTCAACCTTAAATATAGATTTACCCATGTATTGTGCTGTAATATTTTAATCATGGAACATCGAAAGGATTTTATGCCAGTCCCAAAGCACTCCTACAGTATTATGAATGGACTAAAGACTAATGAGACTTCCACCTTTTCCCATATCAAAAGATGGATTTTTAGAAGCGGTAATCAAGTCTGAAAGTAATTATGACAACTTCATTTGCATGAATAATTATTAATATATTCTTACAATCATGTATATGCACCTTGTCCTCACTTGTGTTTGAAAACTTATTTCTTCTGAATTTGAAATAATTCTGGCTGGGAAAAAAAGTGCTTTTTGAAAAAAACCCACACTTTTTAAAAAAGTCTTGGTGGGAAACAAACACTATTTTTATTCTAATGCAAAGTGAAACCCAAGGTCTTTCCAAAATATTTGTACACTTTACCACCCAAAACAATAATCCATTCCGCAGTAGCCTGTTGGATAAAGCCTCTTTTCTCAAATGTGAAAGAGTCCCCAGTTTAAAGGATTAGGAACAAAGACCTAAACTTGGATTTTTTGCATTTCAGATGCTAAACCATGATGATGATGTGCTATTTTTTCTTATCCAGAAATGTCACCCAGGAGCTGTAAAACTCACCTAATCAAATATGTACAACACACACTTAAACATTTGTGGAAAATTTAATTTCTCATAAAAAGCAAACATCAATAACCACTCTAAGTTTGAAAGTACCTTTTTATGTTTACAGTTGTATGGTTATTTACAGTTAGGTCTGGAATCTAAAATGCATTTGCTCTTTATACACACTGGCTTTAGAGTAAATTCTGTAATTTTCAGGGAGCTTACCCTTTATATCACTATTGGACATGTTTCTCTCTTTGTAGATGTTTCTATCAGTCTCAAAACTCGTAAGTACAGGCAGAGAGTTGGTTATCAATTGGAGATATAGAGTAATGGAGAATTTGTCTTAGTAACCCTTGCCTTTGAGAAGAGATTCTGAGAACATCTTTTAGGAATATATTTACTATGTATTTGTGAACATGAGATATTCATTGTATCTCAAACCTGAATGAAACATTCAGTAATTTATGTTTATCATGCTAAACTGGATAGAGTGGTGATTCAGAAACTACAAGACAGTCCTTCTTGCTCCAGTAGCACTCATGTAATACAGTACTTACACTTTCTTGATAAAATAAAGCACTTTCATAGACAGTACCATTAGGTGTTGAAAAAATAATGATATTATGGAGGAAATGTGGCAGACAAGTTAGTGCCTTCAGGGCTTCAACAGAATGCCTCTCTGAATCACAGTACTTCCTGTATGTCTTGATGAAGTTGGTAGTGACCCACAATACAGCTGAGTCCTAACAAAGAACCCTTTCCCTGAGAAAATAAGTATGTAAACAGGGCTTTTATAGAAAAATCAAATACTGGGGCAGAGAAGGTTGGATGGAGAACATAAAATGAAGAAGCTTCTAACAGATATGATATACATAGAAAAAAAATGGTGGAAAAGATGCTGACTCTAGGAGAGAATTAATGAAAACAAAACGCTAACATTTAGTTCTTCATAGAAGACAATTCTGGTTCTCTATTTTTATTCTTAAAGTCAATCCCTTAAATGCCTTCTGCATTTAGTGAGATTTAGTATTACAAGAATTTATGGCCGGCACTGTAAAACTTGGATTCTTGAGTGTCTTATACTACTAATTCCACTGTTACCAGACAGACTACTCATGTCAGAGTTGATGAATTTGTATACATTCTGAGGAAGTATTGCAGGACTTGTAACAGATGTATGAAATATTTCTTGTTTATTGCAATGGCATATTAGAATTAATAATGTTTAAAGAAGATCTTGTTAATTTTGGAGAGATCTATGAAATTCGTGTAAGCCATCCAGTAAGCTTTTGTGAACAAATTATTTTCTAACACTGAAGTTTTTGAAAAAAATGTTGGGAGGACTATTTTCAAGCAATTCAAAAGAAACATATTAATATTACTTAAATAAAAATTCTAAGGAAGAAATAGATATCCAGAAAATTCAAACCAGTTCACAAAAAATCAGTCTGCAACTTGATAATTGGAAAGGAAAAAGCTGTCAGAATCCAGCCCTGAGTGTGTCTTTTCCTTTGCAGGGTTTTCTTTTGTTTTTGTTTTGTGTGGGCTTTTTTTCCATGTCAACTGACAGATGAATAAGTAGCTAGGATTAAACAAAATTGCCAGGTTTACAGCTCAAGTAATTTATAACAATCAAGGTCTCAAGGTACACCGAAAATGAAGAATACTTCTAGGAAAGAATTTACAGTGTTGTGGTGGGTTTACCTTGGCTGGGAGCCTGGTGCCCACCCCTAGTCCCTCTATCACTCCCCCCGTCCCCCACTAAAACCTTCATCAGCAAGGCAAGCAGGGAGAGAGTAAGATGGAAAAGGAAAACCCGTGGGTTATGATAAGAAGCAGTTTAATAAACAGCAGAGAAAGCAAGGTCGCGCACGCGCGAAGCAAAAGCAACAAAGCCGTTACTCTCTACTTCCCATCCGCAGGCGGTGTCGGGCCTGTCCCGGGAAGCAGGGCTCCAGAACGCGTACCGGTTGCTCGGAGGACAGACGTCTTCCTCTGAATTCCCCCCGTCCTCCTCCCTTTATAGTTGAGCTGACGTCATATGGTATGGAATATCCTATTGGTCAGCTCGGGTTGGCTGTCCGGGTTGTATCCCCTCCCAAATCTTGCCCCCTACACACACCCCGTCATAACAAGGGTGTGTTTTATCAACACCTTCTGGCTTCCAGTACTGCAACATGAAAGCTGTATGGGGAAAATCAGCTCAGACCGACCCACTACAAGTGTATAAAGGTAGCATTAGTGTCACAGAAAGATTAGATAGTTAACAGTTTTTAGCAGCAAAGTGCTACCTTTACAAAGTTCTTCTCAGTTTCATTAATCTAGTCCATGACAGAGAGGATTTTAAGCAGCAAGGGAGCTGTATGAAGAATATGTAGACCATTACCGTTCTGCCATTACTGCTGATGCACTGTTGGGTTATCACACCATGTCTCTTTCATCTTTTTATCATCTTTACGTGCCCTATAGCTACTGCTACATTACATTTAATCATCTTGAAAAGCTCGAATGTCAAAAAGTTAAATAGTTTTATCTATCCTTTTTTTACTTTAACAATATGCAACTTAACAGCACCTGTGCTGAGCTCATTAGAGCTATTGACAGATTTTGTGCCATCCTGTGCTGATGCCCTCACCATTCTTATGATCATATGATACATTTATGCACTTTTAAACCTATGGAAGGTGATTTATTGCAGCCGTGATCGTCCTTTGATATCATTCTGCCATCTGACTTATCACACTAATTACTTAGGTCTTAGGCACAGTTTGTCCATACGCTGTCTATAGCTGAAAAGAGAACAAATAATAACATAATCCACCATCTGTAAAGCTAGTGCCTCAGATTTTTTCAGAATAACTTTTCTACTTTTGTATCTATATTAAAAGCTTAATTCAGAATTTCTTATCCAAACATTCATTTCAAGCCTGTCTATTTCTGATAATTACAAATAAAGTATAAATTGTGTTCAAGAAAGATGAGTTCAAATTGCAATAGATGTTGCTAGGATCATAAAAGGAATAGAAAATGTATCTCATATGAAGGATCTAACAGAATGCAACTAGATTCACAAAGTAAAGGCTAGGAGTGAACACAAGTATCTTGGGAATCCACTGGTGATCAGACAGATCTTTGAGTTAAGGAACTCCGAGAAAACATATAAGGAGTTTCTTTCTGTGAAGCAATACTTAAAACTAATGATAAATAACTTGAAAATCATTCTATAAATATCTTCCAGGGGGAAGAAGCTTATGAAGTTTAAGCTTAGAAAGAGGTATGTTTTTGAAAGTATTGTTTTGCATGGTTGCAAGTAGGAACAGGAAGTGAATTTGATGATCCTAATTCATGTCATATTTCCATTCTTTCTAAAATTTTTTTCCAACTTTTCCAAATAACATGGAAGGAAAACTTCCTTCTTCCTTGCCATAGTAACCCAAAGATATTTAAACCTTTCCAATGTGAAAGATTAGTCTCCTTGACTGCCTCCACCAATATACTTCCAAATTTTTCAGGTTGATGCAATAGACTCTGAAACTGTCATTGTGACCTTTCCAATATTAAAATGTTTTCAGATCCAGTTGTGCAGTCAGCCAGCCTCAGCAGCACAGGACAACATAAGATTTGCTGTGCTGGTCAGGCAGATGATAGGATCACTAGTGTACCGACCCTGGCATTGCACCTCTGGCATCCATGCCCAACACTGGATCATTCAGCTCTACTGCTCCACTGCTTCACTTTGAAGTGCTGGGGCCTGGACTGTGGGCCTTGGGTTGGAGTTGACCTATGGATGAGTCACAACCCAGAGTGTTTTGTTCCCCAAGTGGTTTCAGGCCCCAGAGACAGAACCTGACCCATCTGTGTGAGGCTCTGCTTTCCCCCAGGTGGTTGTGATCAGGATGATGAGTGAGGCCAGGACTATTATCAGCCAGGAACTGATCAGTTTGAGTAGAGTTCCTGTGAAAGAGTGTGGGCTCATGTTGGAGGAAGCTTGCTGATCTCTCTCTGGGTGGTGTGTTCTCCCTTAGCTCTTGTGATGGCTGATTCAAGATGGAGAAGAGCAAAAAGATGAAGAATATGTAAAAGATGAAGGTATGCTGAGAGGATGTTGCTGAGTTTGGAGTTGATTGGTGTAAGAAGAGGGCTAGCAGCACAGAACTGGTACAGTCATCAGGATTGTTTGAAGAAGGAGAGAGCTAGTAAATCACACTTTCATTTTATTTCTGAACAGAAAAAAAAGGAATGGTGCAAATCGACAGCTGTTGGATGAGCTACTGATGGTAGAGAGCCTGAATCTTCTCAATGATCAGATAATCTCCTGGAGCATTTATACCTATGCAAGTAGCCAAATCTCATGAAACTGTTATTAATAATTCCACACCTGGACTCCTGCGTCCAGTTCTGGGGTCTCCAGTGCAAGACACAGAATCCAGTGAAGGAATATTAAGATAATTACAGGAATGGAAGATCTCTTCTATGAGGAAAGCCTGAGAGAGCTGGGACTGCCCAGCCTGGAGAAGAAAAGGCTCAGGGGGATCTCATCAATGTGTACAGATATCTGAAGGGGGGTTATATAAAACATGGTGCCAGTCTCTTTTCAGTGGTGCCCAGTGACAGGGCCAGAGGCAATGGGCACAGACTGAAAGACAAAAAGGTCCACCTGAACATCAAGAAAAACTTTTTATTGTAAGGATGAAAGAGCACTGGCATCAGGCTGCCCAGAGAGGCTGTGGGGTCTCTATCCTTGGAGATATTGAAAAAGCATCTGTCCGTAGTCCTTAGCAACCAATTCTAGGTGGCCCTGCTTGAGCAAGGATGTTGGATGAGATGACCTCCAGAGGTTACTCCCAACCTCAACCATTCCGTGATTCTGTGAACAAAGGGTGTGATTAAGGCAACAGTGTTTTCAGAAAAAGAGAGATCATTACCAATCTGGAAAAGAGAAACAATAAATCACTACCTGCACTATTATTTGACTGGAACTTTTCAATCCAGTCCATTCTCATTTCCAAGCTACCATTACTTTTTAGTTCTATTAGTGACTTAAGTGTAAGTTTAAAGTAAATCCAATATATTTTCTAAGAGAAGGACCTAGAGACTTATTAATGTTTTCAGTTTTACAGTTCATTGTCTATTTTGTGATAACTTTCCAGAATTTTTACATTGAGACTCAAATTAATTAAAACACTGTTTTATGGGAAAGGGTCAGTTTTGATCCCTTTTTGAAACTGTCTTTTAATTTTACTATTCTTAATTAAGTATTTCTTTGTCTTTTCAACCTGTCAGATTTTTTTTTAGCCATCAGAAACTTTCAGAAAAGAGGAAAAGACATTTCCCTGAACAAAATATACCACCTCTGAAGGCTTTCACCTAAGTTTAAACTTTTCCATCTGTGCATTTATGTAAGACGATATAATTTCCTAAACTTCACCTACACAATACAATCAGATGCAACCAGGTTTATAATCTCATGCTTAGACGGAGCTTCATAAGACTTAAAGATATACTATTCTCAACAGAACCAGATAATTATATTGCCATTGAAAGAAAGAGTAGTTACTAGCCATCATTTGGAATCATCAATATAGAATTGATCTCAGAACTTTCAGTCTGTCTCCAGAGCAAATAGTAATATTCTCCATAAATACTTACACATAGCTACTTCTATTTGTTTGAACTAAGAACACAACACTTTATTGATCATTAGAGAGCTTCCAGAAGTTTTTCAGGCAATTTAATTTCTAAACAGATGTAATCTATACATTTGCCTGTCTAGTTCCAGAAATCACTAAGTATGTTCGGTATGTCAGAGTTACACTTGAACTTGTTAAGATACTTTGATTGCTAAATTATTTGGCTAGTAGCTCTCTTTGCAACAGATTTTTCACTACTACAGCTCCTTACATAAACAGAGACTTCTATCAAGGAATGTACCTACACCAGCAAAACCAGATGTGTCTTTTGATGGTTTCCTTAGTTTGAAGAGTATGCTTTTAGCTCAAGCTTAAAAAAAAATAAATCCTACTCTATGGGACATAGTGAACAAGTAAGATAGTGTAAAGTAATGCAATGTAACAACCTAATGTGATACCAAAGGTGTTTTTAATTCTGTGCCTTTAATGATTGTCCTTAGGTTAGGGACACTGTTTAAACGTAGGGTGTGACCATAAAGAATCTAGTTTTGTTTTGCTTTCCATTCTTCTGTCTGAAATAAGTATCTTTTTGGCAAAATCAAAAGTGTTTTTTCTGTAAAGGTTTAACTGGGATTCTAAATATCTCTCACTTTACTGACAATTTGTTGGATAACAACATGTTCAGTACAAGAAAAACAGTCATTTCTAAATTAAGCTCTTGGCAAAAGGGACAGTCTTCCTCAAAATCAAAGCATTTGTTTTCCTTATTAAGCAAAAGTACTTTACACAAAGTGCCCGTCTATGTCAGCTTTGATTTAGAATTAAAATGAAACTTCTTTAGAAGTAATTATGACTAGTCTATGATTATCAATTGATTTTATTATGATGAGTGCAATTAAGGTACGTTCATAATTAATTTGTCTGGAGATACATAATGAATGGTTGCTAGTATCATTAGAGATGATTGGTGAAAAAACCCACTTTTCTGATGGGGGAGCCGGTATTGTGAGACCTCATAGCTAGTACAGATTAAAAACTCTCTTGTACCTTTTGCCTTTTAACAATATACATGGGAGGGATTATTCCAAGATACCTGGTTACTATTACCCACCTACAAATTCATTGTTACTCAGCAGACTTTGCGCCACTTGAAACATATTCTATCCTCTGGAGCATATCGTCTAGTGATGATTAACAGTGATATATTGATCTTGGAGAGCCGAGTTTAGCAGCATTACTCTGGACACTAAACCTTCAATTGATTCTAAACAGAATGATTTCCAAAGTAATTCCAAGGTGGTTTATCATGAATCCACATGGACCATAGATTTTTTAATTTTCTGTTTTGTACCTGAAATGGGATCAGGAGCAGCGTAGAACTAGTCTAGACTTGATACAAGTATTCACCCAAGAGTGTTTCTTTAAGTCATATTTCTGGGAATTTAGATTACCAGCCAGCAGGTGCATTTTAAACTAGACTAAACCCCACCTTCCTTATACCACAGATGGAGGACACAGAGGTATGTAAGAAGAAGCAGGGAGTAATTAGTACTAAAGAAATCACATGGAAAAGATTTTCAATAGAGGAAGAACACAATTATCCATGAAGTATTTAGAAATCTTTTTTAAGTTGTTCTGCTTACTTGTGTTCAAAACTGAAATAGAATTGTAGATAGGCATGTAAAATTATATACAAAATACTCCTCATGTAGTTACCAGTTGGGTAACTATTTGATAAAGGTTGAATTTATTAAGTGCTAAAAATAGTTCTGCTAGAGCAAATCAAAATTCAGAAGTGGACTGAGTCCACTTAAATGAGTCCCAAACCCACTCTGCCCATAAAACTTTCAAATTAGAGTATTTCCAAAATACCTTCTAAAATAAAAAGACTTTCAAGTATGAAGTTGCTGAAATATGTATCTAAGGAGGAATTTGTATTTTTGAGTCTTAAAGTTGTGTCATGCCAATAACATTATTTTGTTGATATGATACTTTAAATTCTATATAATTATAGAAATACATCTGCATAAAATGCATACTGTGATTTCTTATGCTGCAGCCCCCAGGCTGCCATTGTATTCATTGCTGATGTTTCTTTGCATTGTTCAAGGACATGATTCAGCAAATTTCAAATCCATGATTCTGCAGAAGTTCTATCTTCTTTCCATATTCTTAGACCATTAACCACACTAAAAGCTATTCCAGTCTTCATTGTCCAATGAAAAGGAACAGTGAGGGGCTATGATTCATCCACAGATGCAGGAAGTAATAATGAGAACACTTGTTCAAAGATTGAACTGAGGCATATGCTTATCCATATTTATGGTGACAAAAAATAGGGCCTTTATATGTATAAGCAAGGTCAAACATGTGTTTGGAAGAGCACACTCAGAGATTATCCTGGGCATTGAAGAAATCATTGAACATATGATAAACCTGAGGCCTATGAATGTTAAAAAATTTCTGTAGTCCTTTAAAAACATTTTAAATTCCTACACTTTAAGCATGATAATCATAGGAACATGAACAAAATGTTATACTTCTCTACAGGCTTCCATTGACAGAAACACTGGATATGATTCCTTACATCCATGATACTTTTACAGATCCTATCCATAGAAGTTACTGGCTAGAGACAAACATTTCATAGAAAGACAGAAAAGACTTGAAAAAGACAAAGCAAGCAAACAAATTGCATTAACTTTTTCACACCACTTCACACTGTATCACTGAATATAAACAGCTTGTTTTGTTTCATATGAGCTGTTTCCTTCCCCATCACTTACTAATTCTGATTGATAAGGCATCTTCTTATGACTCTGGGATCTAGAATATCTTTCCAGTCCTCCATGGGCAATAGGTTTTTAGTCAGATTTTGCAGCAAATCAGTTTGCTCTATCATACTTTGGCCTTTACCTCTTCTTCTGAAGATAATTATGTTTGAGAACAGTCTCTCAAAACATGCATCTTACAAGTAACAGAATATCTTAGAAGTTTTGTAAGAGCATTATAATAACGTAGCATCAGATTTATCTAGACATGTTCAACTCATTCCTGTACTATCAAATGTCATTTCAGCAGCCATTCCGATGAATCTTTGAACTTCATTGGAATTTATCTCTGAGGGTGTTTGAGCACATAAATAATGAATCACAGGCAAGTGAATAACATCTGTCAGCTAAAATGTAAGGTTAGCAGTACATAGTGGATTCCAAGTGTGGGAGCAAAAGACAAGTTAAAAAAAAAATCCAGCAAATTTTATTTACCTACTTATTCCATGAGTTTGTTTATTTTAAATGTATTTCCTGAAGGGAAATGGCCACAAATGTGGAAGCCATTATTGTTTTTTGCCTGTGTGAAATTGGATACAAAGCATAGAAGGTACTGAATTCCTAGGTACGCACATAGCTTGACCCATGAGAATTCAATGTCTCCAGTATTTCTAGGATTTGGGCCCCCATTGGTATAATTGTAAGACTAAAAGTCTTGAAATATTTTCTGTTTATGAAGAATAGCTTGGAGGTGGAATCGTTTTCTGATAGAATATGGTATTGGTAACAGAAAATAGGCAGAATTACTATAACTTCACTTGCTATGCTGCTGGCATGCTGCAACCTGTCCCTAACTTTCTAATGCACTCATTCTTTCATATTGCTTCCTTTGCTTGCACCCGTTGTTGTTCTCTGCTCATTTTCTGTTTCATGAGTTACTGAAGAACTCATGGACAAGGAGCACATCCTCTTGTTCATAATATATCATTGTCATTCAGTATTGAGAGATATCAAATATTCTGAAATTGCTACCTGGTGTTTGCTCACCCTACTTAAACTAATTTCCATGGAAGCCACTAGGAGAGGTGATGAGTACAAGCTGAGCAAGAATCTCAGCACTGGTGGTTTGAAGAGATCATAG
>VYZX01009718.1:12074-25510 GCA_013401335.1 Brachypteracias leptosomus | reverse complement strand
AGAATAAGGTAGTCATGGATTTCTCTTTATGAGAAGACTCATCATGTGAAATGAAAGCTTAACATACACAAGATACAAGTACTGAGATTTGCTCTTGCAGCAGAGGAAGGCTCTATGTCCTCATATGGTCTCTCCTTTCCTTACAGCTGAGGTTTTTTTCCAGCTGTAGCCAGAGCTTCAGCTGTGGTTATTTCTCATTCTTATTTCATGTCCTAACTGCATTATGACATTAACAAATCCATATATTTTATCTATGGTGCATAGATATAATTAAATTATTTTTGTGACTCTAAACCAAAACACCTGTTCCATTTTGAGTAAAAATTTTTTTGCAAACATCAAAGAATTAGCCTTAGTCCAAAAATGTTGTTAATGCTTTGAGATACTATTTGACTCAGATTTAAAATGTTTCTTGAACTGCAGCTTCTCAATAAAATTTAATTCTAACTCTTCTTGCAACATGTAGAAATGTATGATATTGCTAGAAGACGTATGGAAAAATTGAGATCAACAATAAAATCTTCCTTATCCCAGTTCAGAATACAATTTGTCCACTGAGTAATTATTATATCAAGGTAATTTAGACACTCAGTTTCCTTACACTTGTTTAAACTTGATCCCAGATATTTGGAACTCTAAATCTTAACCTCTGGTAGTAGAGATTGATTAAAAAGGGAAACTATTTTTTAAAATATAAATTCTCAATATGTAATTACATTCTCTTTAGAATTAATTAGTAAAAAAATTACTTGTTTGAAGTAATTGATATATTTTTGCCTTTCAGTTGTATGCAAGCACTCAACTGAGACACTTCCTGAAAATGAGCAGATGAGCCATGGAAGGAAGCTACATAAACATCCCATGGAAGTCTTTGGTTTTCTCAACTAATCACCATGTATATATGAGTTTGTAAGTACTGTATTCATTAGTTCATACAACTGAGTGCAAAAGGTTGAACATTGTTGTAATGTGAAAAATCTAAGATAGGTTTAATTTCCCATTTTGTAGGGAAACTTTTGGAAGATTTCATCTTCTATGAGGTCACTTTAATCCACCTTCCAAAGTTTCCCTTACCTGTGTTCAAGCTTTCCTACTCCTACCTTCATTTAGTCTAAAAAATATACCTTTACAAATAATTAGAACTTTAAAAATATTAAAATAAAGGCTGGCATAATGGATAAGATTTTGTTATTAATATACTTGAAGTAGATGAATTTTTCATCATTAATTTCTGAAGGAAATGGATATGTTTTAATAAAGAGGTAATTTGTAAATATTTTTATTGGAGAGAGCAGACAAAATTATTTTTTTAATTAATTATACAAAACAAGTATTTGAGAAAAATAAGAAGAGTTAAAAAATGAAGTAATATTAGTTCTAGGCAGAATAGGAAAGAAAATGCAACACTGGGGAGAAAGTGAGGAAGACAGCTAGGGTGTGATACTGGTACACGGTAACATCTGAAAGCTGAGAATAACAATCAATGACAGAATATTCGCTCTACTCTCCCCATCTCTTTTTTTTTTTTTTTTTTTTGGGGGGGGGGAGGAGAAATGAAAATATTCACAAGTTGGATTTACTTCTGTATTAATTAAAGGTTCTGATTTAGATATAGTTCAATCACCATCTCTTTTTCTTAGCTGTCTCTTTTTATCTGCAGTGATGCTCAAAATCTCCTGGCTTCACATTAACAATCTAGTCAGCACCAAATGTAACATTGCATGCTTTGTTTTCACTTTATTTGGACTTAGATGAGCTGAATTTATACTTAGTATGTAGTGACTATGCTCGTTTGAAAGCATATCTGACAAGTCGCAGCTGCAGGTATATCAGTTTCATTTTGGACTTCTGTCATTGCAGATAAAGTGATAAAGAAATGAGTTGCCTTAGTGATTATTTCAGATACTGTACATGGACACAATTGAGACGTAGCAGATTACTGCACATGGGTAACTACAGATTTATAGTATTTACAGTTAGGATTTTTTGTTGTTGTTGTCATTGTCTTGTTTCCCATTTCATCAGGAAAGAAGTTTTTCAGAAACAGTAGTTTAAAAAGATATGGGTTTAGCACCTTCTTGTCAACAGGGTTTGTCATTTCAATATTCAGTATTCATGCTGAATACTCATTTGACATTCATTCTAAAATGCAAATTAGTTTGTTAGTCCCTGTTGAAGGCCTCTTGTTTTTTTTTTCGTAATTGTTTATAGTGCTTATAAAGTTTCTTCTTATTTTGTTTTGTAATCATTGGTATAATTGAAGTTTTGGTGGGGAAATGCTGGTGGTGGTGGGAAAACAGGTGGGCTTCAGAAAAATGAGGATTCTATATGTGAATAGGTTAAATGTTTGAGCTGCATAGCTACTGCTTCTGATCTCATAGAGGACTTGTGGACATGAGCTAATTATCAGTTTATTAGCCCAGCTCTCTGCTTCCTGAGCAAAACTGAACCCTACTTCATTAGCAGTGGTATTTTTGAAAAAGGGACCAGAAGACTTTGTGATGGTAGAGCTTGAGGGGTCACAACATAGAATTTAAAAGATGGTTGTCTATAATCTAGTTTCGTTTGAAATGTAGGCATCCTGTCTTCAAGGTAAATGGTTACAAATAGTGAAAATGAATTCCACTGAATTATTATTTTGCCTTTTCAGGTATGATATCCATTGTATTCCAATGATTTTTTTTCTTTTAAATGTGCTGTTTTAATTTGAACTAATATTGTCTTTATTATAAGTAAAGAGAACTGCTAATTATGCTTGAGCGTTTTTTTAGATCTTCATAATGCTTTAATTCTCAAGAAAAGCTATACACATCTTCTGCCACTTAAATTACAGCAGGCAATATTTAGGAATAGGGATCACAGAAACAATACTTACAAATGAGTTAGCCAAAAAAGATTGCTAAGACTGGGCCTTAATAAACTGTAAAGCCTGTATTAAATGTGATGTATTAGAATGTTTTGCATGCTTAAATGCAAATTAAAATG
Organism: Brachypteracias leptosomus; assembly: GCA_013401335.1. Lineage (NCBI taxonomy): Eukaryota > Metazoa > Chordata > Aves > Coraciiformes > Brachypteraciidae > Brachypteracias > Brachypteracias leptosomus. The sequence goes on along the minus strand of VYZX01009718.1, from coordinate 22,525 downwards.
GAAAGAAATACTTTAGATAACAATTGTTTAAAAATGATCACAATGACATGATAACTAATAAATTACGTATTTTTTCCAACAAATGACTGAGTTCAAAGTTTTAGTCTGAAAAAAATAATATGTTTTATGTGATTTAGGTGATGGTCTCATAAGAGTAGCACTACTTATATCAAGTACACTGTGCTAAATAAGAAAAAATAAAAGTACAGAAAAAAATGCATTCTAAATGTTTGTCTTCTCTAAGTTCAACATATTACACAGGATATCATGAAAGTGTGTTGATGAAATCTTGGCAGGGCTTTAAAAAGCCAATTGTCAATAGCCCGTCTGCAGCTAACAGGAACATGGATGAACTTCAAACTTTGCAAGGACAGACTGTATAGAAATCTAAACAACTATTTGAATGGCTGATTTTGGTTTTTTTTCTTAAGAGCTGCAAGTTCCAGTGCCTGCTTCTAGAATTCATTTTCCTCTAAATCCAGCAACTCACAAAGGCTGAGAGCTGCATAAGAAAGAACTGTTATACAATTCCTTTGTTAGCAGCCTTCCAATGTCATAAGTGACATTTTATCATTTAGAAAAAATTCTGTGTATAACTTTACAGTCTGGTTCAAATTAGATATGGATACTATTTACACTTGGAGATAAGGTGGTGCAGCAAGAAAACTAAGCATTTTATATTATGTTAATTATTTGCAACTTATAAAATGGCAAGCATATTGGAATGTTCTTATGGAGAGACATCCAGTCATTCTACTTTACAGCTTATTTCTAAGGGTTCTGTTTTCTTTTCACTCTTTTCAGAAGAGCATATCATATTACTTATTCAGTTTAAATTTTAAAATTTTATGTTAAATATATTTTTTATATTAGATCATGATTAGACAAAGGTTTTCCTTGTTTATGTATTTTTAAAGTTTGGGACATAAAATTTTAATAAAGTGAAAATTATGAGAGAATAGAAAATTTATGTGAAATCTTATAGACATCTTGAAGAAATAAAATGTTTGGGAAGAAGCATGTATCTTACCCATGTCTAGGGCTAGATACTGTCACCTCTGTGGTACAGAGTATTTCCCCCAGCACACAAGATCCAAGTACTAATAAGTTAGAAGTTTGCATCCATATTAGAAATTATAACAACACTCTCTGTTTACAGACAGCTGTCTGTAATCACAGATAACTATCATAGTAAATGTCAACTTAGGATAGCTCAGGTGAGGCTCCTTTCCTTACTCATGCTTTTTCCTTGTTTACCTTTGCTCTGACATGCTCTAAGAACTATTTTAAGGATTAAGAATAATAAGTGAAAATAAAGAGATGCTATATAGAGACAAAGTGCTAAACTGCCCTTGGTTGAACTGAATGTATCAGGTTAAAACCATTGTATTATTTATAAATGACAATAAACAACTATAGTTACAATTAGAGATTCACTGAATTAGGTGTTATGTGGAAATGAAGACATTTTTCTAAGGGTTTATAATCTTATCTGAAATAACCCACTGAGTAAAAGTAGGGCACACATAGTGAGCCAAGAGGAAAACATGAAGGCAGGCTGGTTAAGAGGCACTTCTTAATGGAGGCAGTTTACTTTTCTGAATAGACAATATTGACTCAATAAGAATGCTACTTGTTTTATTAGTGGTAAGGAGCTCAGTATCTCTTAGATATTGGGAAACAGTGGGGGCTGAGCAGACAGCTACCATCTTCAGTTCCATTCATGTGTAAACTGCACAAAAAATGTGAAAGTTAAAACCTTTAGGAGAGAACTACCTGCATGAGGTTACTGAGTAGCCTCATCTGAAGTGTTCCAGTGGTTCTGTTTATCTTCCTCTGACAAAAATAGAAATATATAAATCTCAAAGTATTCAAGAGAGAGAAAAATTGTTTTGCACCCTATCTGACATTAAAATATGCTCTCTCTGAAGTTGTAGGAGCAAATTTGCCCCTCTTTCTTCTGGTAGAGTGTAAATCGGCACATGATTATCTTTTGTGTTGTCACCAAGAGATTATGAGAGGTCCTAAGCGAGAAGGATTTTGCATTCTTTTAGTGCTGAAAATGGAAAAGTAAAGGTTGTTGATGCAGAAAATATGTTACATTTCAATTCTATAGTTTCCTTCCCAAGTATTGGGTATGCATACTTCATCATTAAGTGTTAGGCAGCAGCCCTGACTGTGTGTGTTGCCTTCATGGACCCCAGGTCCAGAACCCCCAGCTGCCAACAGGTCAGTATGTGCAGGCTGATGGAGAAGCCCACACATCAAAAATCACATTCTAAATAGCTGAGAACTCAGAAAAGCCTTAAAGTCAATGTAATTAGCATAGTACCCATTTCCATTTTACTTCATACATTTAACAAGCTGTGTCTGACTGCTTGTTGTGTCCTTGCAGAGTAAAAGCATTTGTCTGCTAAGCACAGTTGAATATGAAATCTATTATAACAGTTAAAGTGAGCTGTGCCTTGTAGATATCTCTGGTCAGTGTTCATGGGTGACACCTTCCCTGGAAATCTTCCTTCACAAGTGCCTCAATATCAATCAAAACAGGGGGAAAAATCTATACAAGTGACCTTCACTGAAATAATCTGAGCAACTGTTTCTTCATCCATAGACAGTGCTGGATGAAAATGCAAAATAACAGTTGCAAGCTGGCACCTAGATATCCAGCCACCAGAGAAGATGGTCATGCCCTACTCAGCTATATTGCAAAATATTTGAGATTAAGAGCTGTTAAATCATGATGCTTTGTTATAATTATTTTTCTTGTAGTCATATAAAATACGAACTGCTCTATATCAAGATATTTCAGTAAAGATGTAATTTTTGAAATATGCAAATTGGGACATGCACAATTACAACAAAAAGACATTTTTACAGAAATTATTAGCAAAATTGTCAAATTCCAAGGCCAATGGTTTTAGAAGTTCAAACTATTCATATTGTTCTCTGATTTGGCAAGACCTTTTCCACCAGGCAAACTCCAGCTAAAATTTCTACCAGATAAGTGATATTTTGATTACATCTGCCCACCTCTTCACTCATTAGGTTATTCTGGTATCCATTTGGAAAACAAAACAAATGCAGTGGTTATGGAAGAAAATTGCTCAAAAGTTCTCAGCTACATCTGCCCATTTCTATTGGTTTAGTAGGCAAAAAATGAAGGACAGATGAACTTTTGACAGTTACATCCCTATAATGCATTTGAGAGCTGAAGCCAGAAGGTGATATTAACCTAAGTAACAACAGCTAATTGGCTTTTAACATAGGAAACACCAAAGGGACTGTCATGGGGTGATATGACCTGTATTATGGTCTTAAGATAAATTAATATCACTTTTTCATAGAATCATCAAATGCTTTGGGTTGGAAGGGTCATCTAGTTGAAAAGGTCATCTAGTCCAACCTCCTTGAAGTAAACAGGGACATCTTCAACTAGATCATGTTGCTCAGAGCCCCATCCAACAACACCTTGAATGTTTTCACAGGTGGGGATTCTACTACCTCTCTGGGCAATCTGTTCCAGTGTTTCACCACATTCATTGTAAAAAAATTCTTCCTTATATGTAGACTAAATCTACCTTCTTTTAGTTTAAAACCATTGCTTCTTGTCCTGCCACAACAGGCCCTGATAAAAAGATTTCCCCTATCTTTCTCATAGGACCACTCCAAGTACTGAAAGGCCACAATAAGATCTTCCTAGAGCCTTCTCTTCAGGCTGAACAACCTCAGTTCTCTCAGCCTGTCCTTATAGGAGAGGTGCTCCAGCTTGTGTTGGTTTTCTGCCTGGTGGGGTTTGGTGGCTGGAGAGGGGGCTACTGTCATGGTTCCCGTAACAAGCTTCAAGAAGCTCCCCCAGCTCCAAGTCAGACCAGCCTCTGGCCAAGGTCAAGCCAATCAGTGCCTCTGAAATAATGTATTTAAGAGGAGAAAACCTCTTGTTGTGGAGTTATTTTCTTTTGAGGGCTCTTTTTCTTTGTGGGAGGAATGTGACATGAGAAAGCCAACCATACAGACACCAAGGTCAGTGAGGAAGGAGGGGTGGATGAGTGCTGGAGCAGCCATTCCCCTTTGACCCATGGTGAGATGAAAGGCTGAGCCCTTGCAGCCCTCAGAGATGAATGGAGTCCATAGAGGACTCCACACTGGAGCAAGGGACCACTCCTGAAGGAGGCTGTGACTCTAGGGGAAGCCCAAGCTGGAGTGGTCCATTGCTTGGAGGATTAGAGCCTGCAGAAGAGACCTACAATAGTTGGAGAAGTTCATTGAGGACATTCTCCCATGGGAGGGACCCCACATGGCAGCAGGGAGGACTTTGAGGGGTTTTACCCCTGAGGAGGAAGGAGTGGCAGGAACATGTGATAGACTGACCACAACCCCCATTCCCTGCAGCACTGGTGGATAGGAGGTAGGGAAATTGGGAGCAGAGCTGAACCCAGGAAGAGGGGAGGGGCGGGGAGGAAAGAGATTTTAAGATCCAGTTGTTTTTTATCACTGTCCTACTTTGATTTAATTGGTAAGTTGGTGGTGGTTTTCTTGTTTAAATTAAATTGTTTTTGACTCCCCATGTAAAATCTGTCTTTTGCCTGTGACAGTAATTGGTGAGTGTGCCCTCCCTGTCCTTTGAGTTGATTCTCAACCCTTGTGTTGTATTTTTTCCCCCCATCCCACCAGAAGGGATAGGAGTGAGCGAGAGGCTGCATGGCTTTTAATGCTGGCTGGGTGGACTTGAACCATGACACAGCCCTCTCATCATTTTTGTGGCTGTACTCTGGACCTGCTCCAACAGGTCAATGTCTTTACTGTGCTGAGGACTCCAGAGCTGGACACAGTACTCCAGGTGGGGTCTTACAAGAGCAGAGTAGAGGGGCAGAATCACCTCCCTCAAGCTGCTGGCCATGCTTCTTTTGATGCAGCCCAGAATATGTTTGGCTGGGGCAGCGGGGAAAAAAAAAGGACTAGAAAAAAATCTGTGTTTTTTGTGGTAAAGATGTAACTAGGGGCTTTAAATGAAAAGAAATGCTATTAGCTTGTACTTCAATTAAGTTACAGTAACAGTCATTAGTTTTAGCTTGGCTGAAAACATCTCTGTGAGAATTAATGCTATTTTTCCTGCTTTTAAAATTACCATTAAGCCAGAGAAAAACAGCATTTACCTTTTATTGGTTTATATGTACCACTTAAATAATATTGTACAGAGAATGACAAATTGGATTTCTCATAAATGCAGACAAATACGTATCAAAAATTTGACATAGTATATAACCATAAACAACCAACTGTGCTGCAGAAGAAAGGTTTCTGACAACATTAGTAATTGTGATTAGTATAAACAATATAGAAAGTCTGATGTGTCTCCTAAATGTAGCATGGAATAGGCTGCATGAGAAAAAGATTTCAGTAAATGAAAGAGGCATTAAATATCAAGGAGAAATAGACTTTGCATAATTAGCTATGATAATAATGTAGACAGAAAAAGCATCATGTGCTTCAAAAGTCACGTGCACTTCTGCCAAAGCAAGCATTGAACATAAACATCAATCACCAGAGAGTCTGTCACATATGAATGACAAGAAAGATGTAGGTTTTTTTCTTTTCCTAGAACTACGTGAGAACCCTTTTAAGGAAGAAAGGAAAATACTAATCTTTAAACACTGCAATATTAAGGGCTAGGACTCTTGTTTTCCTACCCTTTATGCTTGAAACACATTCAGGACCTCTGTTGCTTTAAGACTTTTGATTTTGTTTTTAAGATACTTCTTGCAGTGGAAGTTAAGCATCAATATAACTGTGAGGAGCTAAGCAAAAGTACCAAAATGTCTTTGATATACTGGTCTATTCCCCACTTTTCAGTTTCACTCTGTAGTTTCTGGCAGTAAACCCCTCTATTTCTCCAGCTGGTGTGGTCTTAAAGAAATAGCGTTGTGTAAGTATGCACAGGTGGGTGATACAGGAAGACTGGTTTTTTTATCATCTTTCAGCAATGTTTCTGCTTTTGGTCAAAACCTCTACTTTTTTTTGTCTGTTTTCTTTTGAGATTTTTACAGCCTGCTACTGCTGCCTATAACCTCCAGCTTCTGCAATAAGCTGAATATTTACCATGAAAAGATCCCTGGAGAGAAAACATCTTTTTACTTGGCAAAAATGAGTCAAAATGCCAATAGCTCAACTTCTTTCTAAGATCCAGAAAAAGCAGACATCTTAATTAATTTCCTTCCTATGTTCCTAAATTATCTGACTATGAAAGGGAGCAAAAAAATCAAAAGGAATTCAATGAAAATATGCCTCTGGTTGAAAAAAAAAAGTTATTGTTTTAGTAAAATAAAAATGAAAAAATGCAGAGACTGTAATATGTTCTCTATAAGCACTGAATAATTCAGTAAACAGGATTATGGTAATCTATTTTTTAGAAAGAGAGATTCATTTTATGCAAGATTTTGTACCTGCTGAATGTAATTATACAATTATAAATATTATAGACATTTAAAAATAATTTGAATGTATCTTCACTGAGTATTTATGTAGATAAAGATGACTAATAAGAGAAAACCTATTATGATGATGCCAAAAGAGTTATGAAAAATTGTCATTTCTCCTCTGTACATAGTACAATAATAAGTAGAATAACAGAAGTAAGTGGGTTGCTCAGGCAAAAAAAAAGTCTGTGGAAAAATATAGGCACTAAGTATTGTTATTATATGCACACATGAAAAATACAGAGATACCTGAATGTCTTTGGTTTACCTAATATAAAGGTATTCAGAGTCCTGTAGAATCCTAATGCACTTTCCTATTAAACTGACAGTAATGTTATCAAATATGGATGTTCTTGTGGCCCAAGTAAATATTCGTTGGTTCGTTTTGCTTGCTAAAAGTACATGAAAATAAACCAAGACAAATAACTGAGCCACAACCTCGTGTTTCTCAGGAATGAGAAAGTTCAGATACAATGTAGGAGCATATTTGGCCACTTCAGCATTGATTGACAGAGTGTGTATCTGAAAAAGAGCCTATGAAAAGCATGGATTACTGCTTCTGTTGTAATACTGTTCTGCTGAAGACATTCAGGAAAGCCATTATGGGCTACCTGCTGCTATGTAATTTTGTTTTGTTTTGGCACAGAGAAGAGAGAAGATTTCCATGGGACAAAAGAGAGCTGGTATCTGACTGTGACTGACAGCACAAAACATTGAAACAATAATCCACTGAGATCATTTATGTAAAAAAAGGAACCCAGAGATATTCAGCCCCTGAGGCTTCTGTTGTAAGAGGCTATTATTATTTGTATTGATTTTAGTATGCAAGTTCTCTCTTTCCCTCTCTCTCCTGGCCCACAGTGCAAACTATAAATAATAAACTAAAGAAGTCTTGCCCTGAAACCATCACTACCTTTGCAGCACATTAATTTGTGCACCTCCAGTTGTAAAACCAGGAAAATTGTAGGGAAAGTGGGCAGGCTGAATTAAGCTCTACTTTCACAACCAAAGAAAATACTTTTCAGAATTCTCTGCTGTCATCAAGACCTCCTTACACACTACTTACACAGTACTATTTAAATGCAATATGAAAATGTCCTTTTCTTGATGCTAATTCTACTTTGACTACTGATACTTTGATCAAATACTTTTCTGTGTCCTGTCATACATCAGGCAAAATCATATTACATAATCCCAATATTACCAAGGCTACTATGCGTTTTGGAAATTGAGACAATTACTTCTTCTTGCTCCTCCAGGACACAGGAATTAGCATCAGTACACATGACTTTTCCCCCCTATTTGTCTGCTTCTAATAATATTTGCATAGAATTAGAGGAATGATGGGAAATTTCATAAATGAAATATTGGCTTTATTCAAGTCCATTTGAATGTTGTTATTAACTTTAAGTACGGTAGGATTTCACTTTGACAGTATTAGATATCTAATCCATGCCTATTTCACCTTCCTGTATATTTCTTCATCCTTTTCATTTCTGCTCTTAATGTGTAAAATGATATGTCTGCCACTACATAATTGAGAATTTCAGAGTTTTGGGTAGCGTATAATGTAATCTGAGGACAAGGTCTTCCTAGTAAACATCTCCACCGAAATACAGAAGTATGTGATATGGTGCAAAGATTAAGGTCTTTTGCAGCAGGTTTGATGCCAGTCAGCAGCTAAGAACCTACGAGCTGCTCACTCACTCCCTCATTTTGTTGCAGAGTGAGATGTTATGTAGCATGAGATATCTCTTTGGTCAATACAGCTCAGCTCTTCTGTCTGTGCCCTCACGCAACGTCTTCCCCAATGTCAGCCTACTCGCTATGGGGGCAGAGCAAGAAACAGAGAATGCCTTCATCTTGTGTGAGCACCGTTCAGCAATAGCTAAGACACTGGGGTATTACCTGTGCTGTTATACCCACAAATTTGAAATAAAAAGCACCACATGGACTGCTATGAGGGAAATAAACTTCATCCCAGCTAGACCACTTGGCACATCCCAAGCTTTTACTTATGAAAAGCAAAGGTATAGCAAATATATTTATGTGAGTTAAGCAATGGCATTTTAACAGCACAACATCCAGTTTCTGTGAAAATAAGATTACAGAACATATTGAAAGAGAAGCCAGCACACAGTATATTCCAATGATCCTACTGGGAAGATCTAAAAAACTAGTGGAATAATTTGATAATAAATGCAAGTTAGTCTGGGAATGCCAGAGGATTTATTCTATTTCTGTTTTGAGCAGGATAGATACAGTGTCCTGGCGTGTCATAGAAGCCGATTCTTCACTGATGCTTGAACATGACAAAAGGTGAGAGACAGTGGAGAGACTAGACATTTCTTGCCCATATAAAAATTCAAGTATTGATTGTAAGAATTGTTTTTTGTCAGAAAAACCTAACATTCCTTAGTGCTGAACTTTCTGTCTTTGCTGTCTGGTGTGTACAGATGTGATCTACTGTTTTATTTCAGTCAAGAACCTGTGATAAATAACATTCAGTGTGAGCATGCAATGAATCCTGGACATACTGCTGAAAGCATTCAGTAATTTCTCTGCTACTGGTGTAGCATGTGTGTGGTGTTAGAAATGTGGAAACAAACTGAACAACCAAGTAATCAGAAATGTTTTTGAAATGTTTCTGCTGGCTAGATGGATCTAGATGGATGTTACACCAGGGATAAAATTCATCCTTTTCAGGGCCTTCTTGGTGATATTATCATTCAGGTGAAATATTAAAGTTACAAGGAGATGTTGCTACAATAAGGACCTGACTAAAACCAAATGTAGCTTATTTCTTATCTGTGTTCCTGTTGGTTAGTCCAGTCCATAGTCCTTTAGTTTCCTGCTGTAGTTCAGAAAACTCTCTCAAGTGTACAATTAAGGCTTACTTCACAGTTATTTTCTATACAAAACCCACCTGATTGGAGATGTTTATTTCCACAAACCTGTTAGACATAACTATAGCACAATAAGTCATTTCACTTACAGGCTATCTCAGAAATTTTTTCACAACATCTTCATGACCATAGAAATGTAAAGATGTATTGAGCTACAAGGGCCTGACTTAATTGGTTGCAGTGCATTTGAAATGTGATGTGGGATGATTTAATCAACCTATGACACTAATGGATTTAAGCACTCTGTTCACTAGAAAATAGTATAATCTTTCATTGAGTTCTTAAGTGCCTGTTTATGGTTCTTTTGAAGGTGCCGCATTGCTGATCATATATTGCCATCCATCGCAGAGACTACAGAAATGAAAACAGCTACTGCAAAGCATGAGAGATGTCTCAGATGCCATAAAATAAATATAATTTCAGATTATAGATACTGTTTAAAAATATCCATAATCTGTGAAGTGTCAAGTATTCATACTAAAATGAGTGTCAAAGCAGGAATTTCAAAACTTTTTTTTTTCTTTCAATTTTAATACCAATTATCTGTGCTTTCTCCTGATGTTTTATTAGAACGAGAGAGCTGCCTAGGTCAAACAGTTTGTGCTTGAAATTATTGAAGTGGACAAAGATGTAATACAGCAGTAAAAATTTTGTCTAGTTTTCCACCTATAACATCCAGGTATCTGCATCTGTATGGACTATAATGTCATCATGATGAACAAAACACACTGAATCTTTGTTGTGTTTGGCTATCATTTCACTTAACCACTATCAGCTCTGGAAAACTTTTTTTACGACAGTCTGTATTTAACATACAAATTGCAAGAAAATGTCATTTTGTAAGAAATTTTGGTGCAATTTACATTAACAGCTCTTAGGCAACTAACTTACCTTTGCTGTGCCCTGGTGTTATTTATTTTGAATTAGAAGGAAAAGCAACTTCAAGAAACAGTTGTTTCTGAAGCCTGCATAACAAACTGATGTTCAAGGAACATAGGATTTGAGTGCTTGTTTTCTGATAACCTGGACACTAAAGAAAGTACCTAGAAAGGCAGCTGAGTGGGTCTTG